>OZ035881.1:156588542-157188542 GCA_964034835.1 Muscina levida
CATCAAAACCGTTTGCATAATACATGTCTTAGATTTGTGTTACACTGTGTGTGTGTGTGTGTGAGTTTCACCACACACTGTTTGGTTACGAACAGTACGACCTCAGTGGCTGCAATTTCTTGGTTGTAAATAGACAAAAATAAGAAAGAAACACTACCAAAGAAGATGCCGTTCACATTTACGTTGATATGTTATAAGCTCAAATAAAATATTATATTATTAAATTTGTTAATTTAGCTTAACGATCAGAAAGGTTATTTTTATTGTCAACATAAATGGCAATTTGTTGTCACTCACTAGGATGACGCGTTTCGAACTCCATGACGAGTTCATCATCAGACCCCTTTGTGACGAATTGTTGCAATTTGGTACATCATCAGCTGTATATATATCTACAATTATGTGTAATGTCCACATGTGAAGTAAATATCAGCCGAAAATGTCCATGCATCAATCCATGAATTAACCATTTATATTGACATGAGAATGGAGGAAAGTCTTTCCCCGCAATTCCCCTTTTTCCATCGTATTGAAAACTTTTCAGCTAAGCTTTCTTGAGTGGAATGTAATTTTGCTATGTTTTCATCAAATATGATGCATAGTTTTAGGCCGTGCTAATGCCTACTACGGCAAATCCTGAAGCAGACCCAAGAAATGCCGATCGACACCAACTATATGTTTGTAGATTACAAAGCAGCATACGAAAGCCGAATACGACAGAAATTATTAGATGCTAAGGCTGAGTTTGGTATCCTCGCGGATCTGATATGACTTTGGTACACGTAAAAATATGCAAAAATCTTACAGTGCCAAGCCATGCAATCTCTTTAACATCAAAATGGAGATGATCATACAGAGGACTGCGGAATGTTATTAAAGCCTTTTCGAACATTGAAAAGCGGTGAGCAGAATACGGTCTGTAGATAAATAAGAACAAAATTATGTTATTTGATTCAACGTTTTAGTCGCTGCGTGAACGTTGACAACTATGTATTACTTTGAAGTGGCATATGATATAGTCCACTTTGGCTCCGCCGTAAACAAAACTAATAACGTCAGCCTGGAAATCAACAGACGAGTATCAATCGCAAACCACTACTACTATGCCGTAAGCAAGCGATTAAAAGACATAGCCTTCTCTCGACGTACAAAGATCTAATTCTACCAGACACTGATCCTAATTGTCTTGCTTTACAGCACAGAATTGTAGGTAATGGCACAAGTGGATCAATCTATTCTGGACCCATCATCTTAACGCCGACCACCCTTGTTGAATAAACTATGAACTATATAAACACATTGACGTAGTCAAGCGCGTTTAAATAGAACGAATGCGCTGTCTTGAATACGTTGTTTAAAAATATTTTTTGTCAGTAAATTCTGTAGACGAAGAGCTTGAAATTTTTTTCTTCTGATGGATGAATTTTTGTTGCTGTTGCCAAATAAAAAAAGATGGGTCAAAGTACAAGGTGAGCCAAAAGTGACGCTCCTATTTTTGCAAACTTTTCAAACTTTTTTCACATTTGTGGACTAGACAGATATAAAATACGAGTAAACAAGCCATGCACCGATACACTCCCCAAGAGTAACAATTCGTCTGTGGTGTTAGCGTAGCTTCTGTCGCCGATTCCCCAGCCTTCCGACACCGACTGCGCCGTTTGATCCCCATCCTTAAAGAGTATGGGACCACACGAGACGTTGCCAGGAGAGGCCGGCCTCGGAGAACTCTTTCGGCAAAGAATATCGCCGCTGTTGCCGAGGACCGCCAAACGCGTGTAACCTACGCCCACATTCATAATAAGCGATGAGGCTCATTTCCACCTCAGTGGGTACGTGAACAAGCAAAACTTTCGCTTCTGGGGCACCGAAAATCTACGAGTGATACACGAGGAGCCATTATACCCGCTCAAAGTAACTGCAAGGTGCGCTGTTTACTCTGCAGGAGTCATCGGGCCATTTTTTTTCGAGAACGTCGCTGGTCAAAGAACAACAGTGGACGGTGCGCGCTATATGGTCTTCTTAACCGAATTTTTTTCTGCCGCAATTAGACTGGAAAACATGAGTTTTGGCGATTTAGCGATATGATATTCTCGACTTAAATCATAAAACATAATCAAAAACAAAATCGAAGTTTTTCATTTAGAAAAAAAAAATGACAGCCAATTCCTTTTTGGAACAATAAGAGTACTTCTTGGTACTTTTTCTTGGATTAATAATAGTACAAACGTATTATACCAAATAAGCTTTTTGGTATAATAATAGTACTTTTTGGTTCAACAACAGTACTTTTCGGTATAATCGAAATTTTGTGTTGAAGAAAAGTTCCTTTCAGAACGTTTAAAATACTTTTTAGCACCTTAAATGTACTCTTTGGTACTATAAAAGCACTGATTGAAACAATCAGTTTTCTATTTGCCACAATAAAAGTATTTTTTGTTATAAGAGAGTACTGGTTGGAACAATAAAAAATACTTTTTGCTACATTAAAAGTAGTTTTTAATATTATAAATGTAATATTTTGGCCAATTAGAGTACTTTTGGTGCAATATATGTACTTTTTGGTAAAATAAAGGTACTTAGTGGTACAATGGAAGTACCTCTTGATACAATAAATGGTACTTTTTGATACAATGAAAGTACTTTTCAGCACATCAAAAGTAAGTTTTAATACAATAATACATTCTGGTACATCAAATAGAGTTTTATGAACAATAAAAGCGATTTTTTGAACTATTAAAGTACTTTTTGATACAATAATAGTACTTCTTGGTGAAATAAAAGAATTTTTTGGTACAATAAAAGTACTTTTGGTGCTATACATGTACCTTTTAATAATGTATTTCAACGGTACAATGAAAATACTATTTGGTACAAGAAATGTTCTTTTTGATACAATGAAAGTACTTTTTGTTACTGCTTAAGTAAGTTTTGATACATTAAAAGTACTTTTTGGTACATCAAAGGTAGATTTTGATACAATAAAAGTACTTTCTGAATTAATAGAAGTGCGTTTTGGCACAATAAATGTAGTTCTTGGTACAGTAAAAGTACTTTATGTCACAATAAATATACTTATCGGTAAAACAAAAGTACTTTTTGGTACACGAAATTTTCTTGTTGATACAACAAAAGTTATTATTAGTACAATGAATTTTCTCTTTTGTGTAATTAAAGACTTTTGGTGCAAAAAGTGTACATTTTGGCACCAAATGTACTTAATGATACAATGAAAGTACTATTTGGTACAAGTATTGGGATTCTTGACACAATAAAAATACATTTTGGAACAATAAAAAAACTTTTAGGTAAGTACATCAGAAAAAGTAATTTTTGGTACAATAAAATAACTTTTTTTATTAAAATGTTCATTTTGATACAATTAAAAAGTTGTTGGCACTATAAATGTACTTCAGTTATCACTTGTACTGTTTTTCCGCTAGTGGTAATAAAAATTGATCTCCTCTGATGCTAGTATACAGAGATGGTGTCAAAGAACAAAACTGAAACTCACGTCAATTTTTGTCTTTTTGTCACATGCACTCCTTTGCTTTCGACCCCCCACAACTGTGATGCAATTGCAAATCTATATGGTAAATTTTTATTTTGCTCAATTTTTTCCACTGCAGTATTACTATCCACTATCACAACTACAAACCAGCTATGTGCTCCTGCGCTAAGTGATAATAGTTACTAGTTGATTTGAGCCAACCTTTATTGCTTAATGTAAAGTTCTACTATTCGAGATCTAATATTTTCGTGTTGTCATATTTTTTGGTTTGTTTGGTATCCTTTGCATCCAATGAATGATTTTTCAGGGATCATGTTGCATTTAAGTGAAATAATACTCTTCTATTTAAGATCTCTGTACGCGAAATCTCAGAATTCTCTGCCAAACATTCGCAGTAAACGAGTTAGCTCTGTATATTTTAAGTTTGTCTACTAGAAAATGGATGTACACATACAAAGGTATACGAATGCATATCCCACGAGGTAAATTCTGTTATCTTAAATAAGACTATCTTAATGCATGACTTAATTTTGGCCACTTTTTGTTATAGTCATTAATTAACCGAAAGTATAGAACACATCAGATCACAATACGCCTTATCCTGTTCAACGCATTGTATATGTTGATGGGAGTAGGTCAAGTCAAATGTGTATAAAGTTAATGGGTACTAAAGATAATTTGTACACACACAGCAGATCAAATCAAAAAAGTTTACTTTACCTTGTAGATATCTAAGACATCATAGAAGATGAATGTTGTTGTTTGTACAACAAGGAATCATATTAATATGTTTACCAGGTCAAATCTTCAACAATGTTGTACTCCACTACGTGTTGTAAATCTTTACATTTATAGAGAAAATAAACTTTGTTTCCTATTAATAACACTATGACACAAAATCAAACTTTTTGAAAAACACCCGAACGTGACTATATAGGTTCGATAGTACAACCCGAGGTGAGTAAAACCCTAGCTCAGTTTGGCTAGATTGGCTACCAATTTTTTTTTTTGGCCCCCTAAACTTTTTGAAATCCCTTGGACCCCTTGAAAAAAGGTGACATCAATTGTTGGCCAATAGTTTCTACAGTTTTTAATCTAGCTCTTTCTCTTCTTCAGCAAAGTTTTAGCTAATAGTTCGCTTAAGAAACTGATATAATAAAATTTCCCAAAAAAATTAGACTTCCCTCGTTTATTTTCAAAAAACTTCGATAAAAATTCTAATTTTTTCACTATTTTCTATATAAGTCGTAGGGAATCCAGATTTTTTGCATACTCTATTCAGTGAAATTGTAGTTTAGGTAACACCGAATAACTTCTCTGAACAAACCTATGCAATCTGAATAAGTCTAGGGATATTAAATAGCTCTCAAAACACACTATCTATCACTGATATAATAAAATTTCCCAAAAAAATTAGACTTCCCTCGTTTATTTTCAAAAAACTTCGATAAAAATTCTAATTTTTTCACTATTTTTTATATAAGTCGTAGGGAATCCAGATTTTTTGCATACTCTATTCAGTGAAATTGTAGTTTAGGTAACACCGAATAACTTCTCTGAACAAACCTATGCAATCTGAATAAGTCTAGGGATATTAAATAGCTCTCAAAACACACTATCTACTTTAAACAAATCAGTTTTTTAGGAGTTTTGGGCCATTGTGCAATGTTTTTACTTGCTATCTTTACCAAAAACGTACTTATTGTATAACTGAATAACTTCTGTAAACAACCAATATGATCGGAATACTCCACCCCCTTAATTGTTCACAAAGAGCATTAGGGTGTTCCTTATATGGAATTTTTTCGAATTTCGTTAAAAATATGTATTAATCGCGATGTTGGTCATCTATCTTCACCTTACGTTTCTTTTTGCCAATATTAGGAATATATTGTGAGAAATTTTGTATCGATCGTTGGACATTAGGGTGTGCCGCAATGAGGTTAAAGTATGAATTTGTTCTCAAATCAGTTTATTGCCGCTGAGTATTTTTCTTTCGTATATAGACAAAGTAGTAACAAGCCGTTCAATAGCTGAAATAACGACCTAAAATAATATGTGTTTGCTTTTACCATATCTCTTATAGTCGCCGAGATATTTGATATAGAAGTTGGGGTATTTTTAAAAAAATTATTAAAAATGTTGAAATTGAATTTCGATGTAGATTTTTTTTTTTTTTTTTTTTTTTTTATTTATTTTGAATTGAATGCTTAATATACATATACATAATATTATTTTGCCTCAGCGCCGAAAGGCATTATAGAGGCTTAAAGGCAACTTATCGCGACATACATTCACGCTATAATTTAAATAACTCTATATATAACTGTTTATAAAATTTATTTAGTATATCTAAAATTAATTATTATCAAAAGATAGAAGTATTTCAACATCCTGTAATAAATGTTGTTTTAGTTCCCTTTTAAAGGAAATTAATGAAGACAATTCTCTTAAATTCAATGGTAAACGATTGTATTCTATGGGACCCGAAAATTTGATACGTTGTTTTGTTAATTGTAATCGACATGTTACATAAGATAAATTTTGTGCTTGTCTTGTAACTCGCTGTGTATATACTATATTCTGCCGAAAGTTAATGGTGTGAGATCCTATATCTTTTACAGTTTTGAACATATGTATTAAAAGCTGTTGTTTATAAATTCCTTGTACGGGAAGAACATCCTTTGCATAATTATTAAATAGTGCATGTGTTGAAAATCTCAAAGGTAGGTTATAAACGATTTTAAGTGCCTTATTCTGCGCCGATTGCAATGATCTTAGTGCTGACCCAGCCTTACTAGCGTATGCAATAGCTAAATATGTTAGATGCGAATGAATTAAACCAAAGTATATCATTTTTTTCAACTCTACGCTGAATTTGCTATTAAATTTGTACAAAATGCCAATACCACATGATAATTTATACTTCAAATTGTTGATATGGTCATCCCAAAGCAGATTATGAGTTAACGTCAAACCAAGATATTTAACACTTTCGGATTCCTCTATTTCTTGACCATCAATATGCACAGTCATTTTTACGTCATTCTTTAATATATACGGTCTGAATCTTACAAAATTTGTTTTACTGGCATTCATTAATAAGCCATTTACTCTTAAATATTCTGCAAAAATGGCAGCATCATATTCAATTAAGGTCCGTAAAACTTTAGGGTGATCATAATTGTAAAAAAGACTTACATCATCTGCAAATATAAATAGTTTGCCTTTAAATTGTATGTTCTGTAAGTCATTAATATATATTTTGAACAAAAGTGGCCCCAGTATACTTCCCTGAGGGACACCGCACACGACCGGGAGAAAATTACTTTTTGCTTCTCCAATTTGCACATAATGATATCTATTCGTTAAGTAACTTCTAACCAGCTTAATGGCAGAAGTAGAAAATCCAATAATTTTTAGTTTCTGTAATAAAATTGCATGGTCAACCAAGTCAAAAGCTTTTCGGAGGTCGAAAAAAACACCAGCCACTCCTTTATGCCCTGCATCTAAGCCACTACATATACAATCAATAACATCCGTTACAACCTCTTCTACTCCAGAGCCTTTTTTGAATCCATACTGATGTTTAAACAGGATTGAATTCTCATCCAAGTAGCTTGTTACTTGCTGAAAAATTATTTTTTCAAAAACTTTATCGATTGTAGATAGAACAGATATGGGTCGAAAGTCTACTACTTTATTAGATCCAGATTTTTTTGGCACTGGAACGATTTTATGCCTTTTTAAAATATCTGGGTATGATGATTCATCAATTATCTTATTAAAAATGCGCGTAAGAATCTGAGATATTAGTAATTTCCTTGCATGCAACAATTTTAATGTTATTCCATCACATCCGGGGGAAGTATTCATTTTTAAACGATCTAAAATATTTTCTAGTTGTTCACAATCAACTGGTTCAATTCTAAAACAATTAGTGACTGGGATTAAAGAGGAAAACAAATTTATACTGTCATGAGTCTCAGTTGTAATACTAGCTTTAATATCTCTAACTACTTTAGAAAAATAATTGTTAAAATATAACGCCTTTTCTTCATCAAGCGTCAGAAGTTCATCATTTTCCGTTAGAATAGCCGGTGATGGTTTTATTTTCCTTCCTAGTTGTTCATTAAAAAATGCCCACATTTTCCTAATATCTCCATTACATTTGGTAATATTTCTTTTGTAGTAGTTTTGTCTCAGATGGTTGTCGCAAAATCTAATTATTTTACTAATTCTCTTCAAGCACTCCGAAATATCCTCTCTGCCTCTGTTCTTTCTTCTGGCCTTTAATAATTTGTCTTTATAATTTAATAGACAAACAAGATTTTCCGTTGCCCATGGCCTAATCGCTCTTCGTTGGCTAACAACTTTTGTTTTCGTTGTTGTAGAATTAACACGAGCTAAAGAAATAGTATTTATAAATTTCTCACACATTTCAGATGACGTCGATTCGTCATCTAATAATGCCAAATGGTCATCAAGAAACTCTCCAAATTGTTTTAAATCAATATGTGTTGTTTTTATAACATTATTTTCAACATTATCATAATCTAAACCAAAAACACTAAGAACTAGGTTATGATCACTGAGATTATTTCTAATTGAGCTTATAGCCCTTACATGATCTAAATTACTAAACACACAGTCTATTAACGACTTACTTGCAGGCCGTGTTATTAGTCCATGGCATGAATGCATATTTAATTCAGCAAATGTGTTTATCAAGGCTCTAGTTGAACCATTTTCACAACGCAAATCAATATTATAATCTCCAACAAATACACAAGGCTGGTCATAAACTTCATGCATCACTTCATTCAATCTCGGAAGAAAAGATTCTATTTTGCATTTCTGCGACCTATATAATGAATTTAACACTAATGGTTTATTATCAATTCTCACATTCATTAATGAGACCATAATTTGGTCCAAAAACTGTAAGCTTTGATTTAAAAGTATTTTATATGTAATATTATTCCTAATATACAAGGAAGTTCCACCAAATTTGTCTTCTCTGCAACAATGCACAGCATCAAAACCATCTATTGAATATAAACCAATGCATTTACCATCGAACCAAGTTTCTTGTACAGCAATAATAGCTGGTAGAACCGTAAATTCGCAAATTATACTTTTAAACTTATAAAACTTGTGGAGTGAGGAAATACTTCTTGCATTAATTGACAAAATATTAAAAGAATTTAAATTATTCTTTTGAAAACTTTCATTAAAAGATTCAATATTATTGAAGTATTTAAAATTCATAAAAAATTAAAAAGTAAAAGAAACAGTAAATAACGCATTCAAAAAGAACAGAAATTAATTAAAATATGGAAAATAAAAATCAATGTATTGACCTAAAAGAGCCAACTGCATCATCATAATGGTTTTCATCCTCATCATAATCCTCACCAGAGCTTTCATCGTTGGCAATATTTATTTTTCTTCTTCTCGAACCGCCGCCAGCTGTCTTACATAATATATCGTCTACATCATCCATTGTTTGCAAACGAATCTGCCTCGACTTATCATCCTTTCTTGCATATACATTTCCACCTCTAGCATAAACATATTTAAATCCAACAGATTTTAGGGATTTTGCATAATTCAAAATCTGTAAAGTTTCCTTAGCAAGATAGTCGTTGATGTAAACATTCTTTAACTCAGTTACTGCTTTCAAATTAGCTTTTCTTTCCATTAAGGTTGCTTTGCTCTTTTTGTTAGTAAACTTTACAACAACGGACTGATTAGTAGTTTGCTTTCCTCTTCTCAAAAAATATGCATCATCCACATCATCTTCATTGATTTTTGCACCGGCTTTTTTAGCTATATCCAAGACCGTATCTAAAGCACGGGCTTCACCATCGACTTTAATTCCGTTTATAACGCAGTCATTCTGCACTTTAAAATCATTTAAAAATTTAACGGAAGATTTCAAATTCTTAACTTCCTCACGCAAATTATTGTTTTCCTTTTTCAAAGCATCTATCTTCTTCTTATTTTGAGCAACACCTTTCAATATCTCATCATATTGTGTTGACATAAATTGTATCGTCTCTTTTATCTCTTTTATGTCATCCAGCTGATTTAGTTTTGTTTTGATTGCTGCAATGTCATTCGCTAGTGTACCAGCATCGCTTGGCGCACAAAAGTGACACCTGAATTCAAGAGAGAGATCTTTCTGTAACTTCTCTATCTCTTTCTTGTCTAGCCTAGTGCATACAGTGTGGAGAGTTTTCTCACACACATCACATTCCATAGCATCATCACTTTCCAATACCGGAGTCTTGCACTGCACGCATATATTTTTGTTCTTAGTTACGCTCTTTCTTGTTTTACCAGGCATTCTCCAATTCGCTGATTATTCTCAGTTCTTTGTTTACAATTTATGAAGTGTCTCTGGTTTAATAGATCTTTATTATCACACAAAAAATCACTTTTAATAGAGAGCCAAATAGCCGAAGTAAATTAGACGTCTTAACACTTCCAGGGTTGCCAATCTTATGGGATTATTATGGGCAATTATATATTTCAACTTTTAAAGGTTAATCAAGTTAAAATCTATATGTTTAAAAAGTATATGTGTATATTATCACTATCTCTATCAATTCTCGAGATATCAGGGGCTTAAAAAGCATAGCAATGACTACATAACTTTTGTTTCACCTGTATATCCATTGTGTATGCTTACAAATGTCACCAAAGCCATTAATATCCAATGGTCTTTTGAGGGGATTTTTTATTTTTATCGTATAAAAATCATTATTGGTAAGTATTCAATGGGTATTCAGATGGAACAAAAGTTCATTAGACATTGCTATGCATACAGTCAAAAATTCCGTTTTTTAACGCCTGATATCTCAAGAATTTATTTATTTACTTATTCTACTGACATAATTATCTTACAGACTAATTTACAGTAATTCAATTAATAGTTTAAATTAAATTCCATTAGTTAAAAATTTTAAATAAGTTCAATTTAAAATTTATTTTATTTATATTAAAATTAATTAAAGGGGAAAAACTATTGCATAACTTTAAACATCTTGCGATTGGTTCATTGATTCCATAATTAGAACGATGAAAATCTTCACGAAACAGACGGTCATGACGTAACTCACGAGGAGGATTATACAAAGATACAAGATTTTTTAACTCAATACAATCAATTTCATTAGAAATAATGTTATAAATGAACATTATTGAAAATATTGTCCTTCGATCTCTTAGGGATTGAAGGCCCAAAAACTTTCGGCGAGCATCATATGGAATAGTTCCATCCGCCCACCTAACTTTTTTAAATGCAAAATTTGTAAAAAATTTTTGAATTCTTTCAATTTTGTTTGTATGGATAGTATAAAATGGATTCCAAATTAAAGAACAATATTCCAATTGACTTCTCACAAAAGAAACATATAATGTTTTGAATGTAATTGGGTCTTTAAAATCTGTAGAATTTCTTCTAACAAAACCTAGCATTGAATAAGCTTTTGCTGTTATATAATCAATATGGTTAGAAAATTGCAGTTTTGAATCAAATATAACACCGAGATCTTTAACTTCATCTACTCTTCTCAAAACGACATCGCCAATGTTGTAATTAAAAACCACTGGTGTGTGGCAACGTGTATAAGTGACAGTACAACACTTATCTACATTTAAACCAAGCATATTTAACTTGCACCATTCTGCCAATGCCAATAAGTCTTTTTGAATCATTAAAGACTGTGATAAATTTGAAACTTTACCAAACAATTTTAAGTCATCAGCAAACATTAGCGGCTTGCAATAGGTGAAGCAATTAGGTAAATCGTTTATGAATATAAGAAACAGCAATGGACCTAAATGTGTGCCCTGTGGAATACCTGACCACGCTTTAATTATGATACTAGAATAAACAGACCCCATTTTAACCTTCAATCTTCTGTTAATTAAGAAACTTTCAAAAAATTTCAGTAAATTGCCATTAACACCATATGACACTAGTTTTGATAACAGTACCGCATGATATACTGTGTCAAAAGCTTTCGAAAAATCTGTATAAATTACATCTAGTTGACATTTTTCTTCCATTGCTAGAACAATACGGTTAGTCAGTATAGCTAAATTAGTGCATGTTGATCTTCCGGGCAAAAATCCATGTTGGTAAATTGATATTTTTTTGCCAATATGATTATAAAGTTTAACTTTAATAATTCTATCAAAAATTTTTGCTATAGCTGATTGTTTTACAATTGGCCTATAATTTACAACGTTAGTTTTATCGCCCGATTTGAAAATAGGGACTAAGGAACAATTTTTCCAGCAGTCTAAAAATATACCCTGACTTAAACAAGCATTAAAAAGAATTGTAATAGGCTTCGCCAAAGAAGAAACACAATTTTTAAAAAATATCTGGGGAATTGAATCTGCAAAGACGCAGGAAGTGCTGTTTTTAAGAGATGAAATCGATGAGATAACATCTTCCTCTGTAATTTTGATAACCAGACTATTCACATCAGGTTCTCTATTCTGATAAATACAATTACGATTTAAAAAATTTGATTGAAAAAAAGATGCAAACAAGTTACATGACTCTATTAAATTATTAGAATTTTCAGAATTATAAACCATATTTACTGGATATCCAGTACTTTTCTTCTTATTCTGAATAAACACCCAAAAAGCAGAAGAGTCGGACTTTAATTTATGTTCCGTATTAAAAATAAATTGCTTATATAAAAAATTTTGTAAAAAATCAAATTCGCGACGAATTCTCTGAAAATATCGATAATCAGCTTCATTTTGAGATTTTTTAAACTTTTTTGAAGCCTTATTTCTAATATTTTTTAAATTCAAAAGCCTTTTGTTGAACCAAGGAGGTTTATGACTAAAAGATGGCATAGAGGAAGGGATCATTAATTGTATGACATATTTTAATTTGTCTAATAAAAAATCGTACATATACAAAGCATCATATGCACCTTCAATCAGCGACCAATCAACAGAAGAAAGAAAATTGTTAATTGATGAATAATTACATTTAAAAAAATTATATGTTTTCATACTATCTGAATTTTCTTTTTCAAAAGCGTAAAAATCAAAATCTATTACCGCCGCCTTATGATGCACGGTGTTTTTAGAAATAGGATAAAGACACATATCGCAAGACGTTCTCATGTTATTAGATACAAAAAATAGATCAAGAATTCTTCCAATATCATTCTTAATACAATTAATTTGACTAAAATCATGGGAAAAGAAAAAACTAGTTACAGATTCATCCATATCTAATTTTATGTTAAATGGTAATAAACAACCATCTTTAATATTATCCAAATGAACTTGGTATATGTCAATGGTTTTACCAGGGGGTATATATGATACAAACAATATTATTGACTTATTATTAGAAAAACATATTTCAACGCAAAGTTGTTCAATAAAACATTGAGATTGTAATATAATTAATTTGCTGCAAACGTCTCGTCTTACTGCAACCAGCACTCCGCCACCCTTTAGATGCCCACCTGGTAAATATTGCCTATCACAACGGTATACATTATAAAAATCGTCAAAAAATTCGGCATTGTTGAAATCATCAGACAACCATGTTTCCGTTATGGCAATGACATCAAATTCTCTTAGGGATGTTGCTAGAGAAAATTGCGTTGCCTTGGTTCGCATTCCACTAACATTTTGATAATAAATTGAATAATTTAAATGCAATTTGCTGTTATATTGACGGGAAGAATTTTTTGCGTTAAGTGGATGACAATTATTATCCGTTACCAAAGAACTAGAACTTATGAAGCATTTACAAGGTCTGCTGGTTTTCTTTGAAAAAAAACAAATGGGCGAATTTTAACATCCATAGGCCACAATGAGGAACTAATTATTTTTTCATAATGGCATGGATTTACACCCAGTTTAAAATTCACATGCTTAAGGCTGTTAATATCCGTATCTTTCTTAACTAGCCTCGTACATTCAAAATTACATCTCTCAATCCCCGTATTCTTCTCAATGTACTCAGTAACGTTATCAGCTGAGACCGATGGTTTAAACGATGAAACATGCAAATATCTTTTTCGAACCACAACACTCAGATCGTTGGAGTTGCTCTCGCCAACAACAATTACACGTTTTCTCCTTTTACGCCTTTCCACTTTTCTCCACTCATTCTGCTGGTTGACCGCACCACACATGTTTGGCTGCATTTCAAACGCAGCAGTTGGGTATGATGTGAGGGAAGAAGCATCATCATCGCTGCCTTGACATTCCGCTACATTAGACCGACCAGCAACAACATCAGCCAAAGATTTTTGGATTTTATTTTCGTTGATTGTATTTGTGCGAATATTGGAAATGTTTATATGTTGATTGTTTTTGTTTTTAGATTTTTTAAGATTACTCTCACTAAGTTCATTGAACTTAAGCTTAAGCTCTTGTAAGTCTTCATTTAGTTCGGATAATAAGGGATTCTTAATTTCTCTTATATCTGTTGCCATTGAAGAGATCAGAGAAATCATTTCTACTGATGCACTCAGGCAATCATTGCAGTTAAAAACAATGTTCTTGCATTCGAGAAATACGCTGCACAATTTCTCTTCAACACCCGCACACAAGAAATGAAATCTTGCTCTGCATATATGGCAAGCAATATATTTATTTTGAAGCGATTTGAAACACTTCGCGCACAGAGTTTTTGGCGGAGAATTCATAACGTACGTGTAAACACTTTCGCGGTCTGCTGTAGAATTGATAGAGATAGTGATAATATACACATATACTTTTTAAACATATAGATTTTAACTTGATTAACCTTTAAAAGTTGAAATATATAATTGCCCATAATAATCTACATCGAAATTCAATTTCAACATTTTTAATAATTTTTTTAAAAATACCCCAACTTCTATATCAAATATCTCGGCGACTATAAGAGATATGGTAAAAGCAAACACATATTATTTTAGGTCGTTATTTCAGCTATTGAACGGCTTGTTACTACTTTGTCTATATACGAAAGAAAAATACTCAGCGGCAATAAACTGATTTGAGAACAAATTCATACTTTAACCTCATTGCGGCACACCCTAATGTCCAACTATCGATACAAAATTTCTCACAATATATTCCTAATATTGGCAAAAAGAAACGTAAGGTGAAGATAGATGACCAACATCGCGAATAATACATATTTTTAACGAAATTCGAAAAAATTCCATATAAGGAACACCCTAATGCTCTTTGTGAACAATTAAGGGGGTGGAGTATTCCGATCATATTGGTTGTTTACAGAAGTTATTCAGTTATACAATAAGTACGTTTTTGGTAAAGATAGCAAGTAAAAACATTGCACAATGGCCCAAAACTCCTAAAAAACTGATTTGTTCAAAGTAGATATTGTGTTTTGAGAGCTATTTAATATCCCTAGACTTGTTCAGATTGCATAGGTTTGTTCAGAGAAGTTATTCGGTGTTACCTAAACTACAATTTCACTGAATAGAGTATGCAAAAAATCTGGATTCCCTACGACTTATATAAAAAATAGAGAAAAAATTAGAATTTTTATCGAAGTTTTTTGAAAATAAACGAGGGAAGTCTAATTTTTTTGGGAAATTTTATTATATCAGTTTCTTAAGCGGACTATTAGGTAAAACTTTGCTGAAGAAGAGAAAGAGCTAGATTAAAAACTGTAGAAACTGTTGGCCAACAATTGATGTCACCTTTTTTTCAAGGGGTCCAAGGGATTTCAAAAAGTTTAGGGGGGCAAAAAAAAAATTTGGTAGCCAATCTAGCCAAACTGAGCTAGGGTTTTACTCACCTCGGGTTGTACTATCGAACCTATATAGTCTCGTTCGGGTGTTTTTTTCACTGTTGCGCTGTGTAATTAACTAATGGTATTTTTCTGGAAGCAGAAGATGTACTCCGCCAAATAACACCCTTTGGAAATGTAGTCCATAGGGTGCCAAATGTGGTTACTGTGTTCAATGCACCCAATTAATATGATACAGTGTCCTAGAGTTCAAAACTATAACGACAACTTATATACTTCATATTTGATAGTAACTGCAGCAAATGTGTATTTGGGATATTGGTAGACGTTGTGGGTGCCGTGACATAACCCCACACGGACATAATCCCCAAAACGATTTTGGGGCTTATGTCCGGACAACTTGGCGGACATAACCCCCAATTTCATTGGGGATTATGTCCGACACTAATCTGCGGACATAAGCCCCAATGGGGATTATGACCGAATTTGTTGTTGTTTTTAGTATTTCAACATATGAAGAGAACAATTTTAAATATTGGTATTGTAGCGAGGGACGAATGCGCTGGGGGGCACGCCCCCCACCGCATCCGCCGTAGCTAGTCTCGTTGCATACTTAATCTGTCTCACTGCAGCACGAGACGAATGCGGTGGGGGGCACGCCCCCCGCCGCATACGCCGTAGTTAGTCTCGTTGCGTACTTAATCTGTCTCACTGTAGCACGAGACGAATGCGGTGGGGGGCACGCCCCCCGCCGCATACGTCGTAGTTTGTTAGTTACTTAAAAAGTCACTCTTTTTTTAGGGGGTGGGCGTCCGCCCACCCCCATTTCATCAACTTCATCAATCTTTTTCATTACTTTTAGTCGTAAAATTAGTATGGGTGTTATGTCCGTTATATTTGTTGGGGCTTATGTCCGTTATGCCCCGCGGACATAATCCCAAATGCAAATTGGGGGTTATATCCGCAGAGCGTGGCGGACATAAGCCCCAAAATCGTGTTGGGGATTATGTCCGTGGGGGTTATGTCCGGGCACCGACGTTGTCTGCATAGAAGCATACACCCGTGTATGCTTTGTTTAAAATCAAGTGAAACATATTGGCAATACACATGTTCAGATAAAGTTTTGTATTCGGCCTAGTTCGAAATTTGGACCCTTATCTTTGGTAAATATACATTTCTTCTAATATTTTAAGGATTTTTAATCTTTACTCTGTAAAGTTTGCGCTAACAAACTAATGAAAAGCATTTTCATTTTATAACACATACAACAACAGTTGTAGTGTCTGCTAGTCTTTAGGACAAGACACACAATGTATGCTCGAGAACAGCAACAACAACAGCACCAACACCACAACCCTCCGTAAATGTCTCGATATCAGAAAAAAACCCCAAAACAACACAGAATGCCAAGAATACTATACACCTATGTATGTATATTGTATAGGTTAAGCCACAGTAGATGATATCCTTCAAATTATTGAATTTAATACTACCCTCTTTCCTTTCACTGCCTCCATATTTGGATATCATTTACAACTTTTTGTATTTTATTTAATTATAAATTATAAACTTTTCCCCGGGGTAAATTGGTTTACAATACCCAAAATTCTTTGGGTATTGTGAACAAAAAAAGTGGTTACACATACTCATCAATTCCACTGCTATTGGGAATGCCAAAAAAACACTGGAAAGGAACAGCAAAGGATTAAAGCCACATTAATAAAAGAGTCAGATATGTAACTGTAAAAAAAATTAATTTTAATTTAAAAACTTGCTGACTGGGTAAATACGAGTTTAACAAGCATTGCTATTAGACATTATTGTTCACACGTCCTTTGCCATACTACGCAACAATCAAGTCCTGTAGGCAGGTAATAACAAATGTATTTTCTTGCACACGCAGCTAACCAACAATTTGTCTGGTTAAGAAAATGATGATAAATTTTGTGTTGAAATAAATTGCATGAATTTACGTTTTTTGCCACTTCTTATGTCTTTTGTGGCCACAAAAATTACAAATAACCAAAAAACGTAAGGGTTTTTTTATTTTGGGGGCCGCTAAAGACGGACTGTCATTCGCAGTGTAAGACACACACACACAACATTTAACATAATATGTCAGTAACATGTGTGCATATGGGTGAATGTTATCACCGGGGATGATACAAGCATCTTTTTTCGACCACATAAGGCATGATGAAAGTGATGGAGGTGGTGGTGGTCGTATTATATTTTGAGTGTATACACCGAATATCTTTATTCTAAGTAAGTTCTTTTGCAGTGGTGTTGGTCATGCAGGAGAAGGCGACGAAACCAAATTCATGCAATGCCTAACATTGTTCTAGGGTTGCCCATGGTCCGGATTCATTGGAACTGTTTAGTTTATTCGGGTTTTGAACAATTTTCTGGCTCGTGTTGCTTCAACTGTACTTACAATGAAACTTCTTAAGAATGTAATCAATGCAAGTAAAATGCAAACGCTTCAAAAGACGAACGGACACACATTTATGTGATTGTAGCTTTATCCCATTGGTCTAAGAGATTGTACCACATTAATCCATATTTATCCCTAAAAGTTTAAATTTCAAAAGATACATTCGTACAGCACAACTAAAATGGACTTGTACCCCGTCTAGTTCTAAGCCCATATACGATAATAGCTTTAGCCGTTTGGTCTGGTTGATGGTACCAGTTATAACCCGTTTCGGTCTTTTTTACCCCCAAATTTCTACATACCCCCTGTTTAATATTGTAAACACATTAAGTAAATACTAGAACTTATCAGCAAAAGAATTGATAGTTTTAGAACGAGGGAAAATTCCCACATAGATAAACCAGTCATAAATTATGTATTTTATGGCTTACATTTTATGGCTCACGCTAATGACTAGCATACACATAGCGTTTTGTGTATTTACTGTGCACACCACATGTCGACAAGGGTTGTCGATGTGTGTGATGTGATCGTGTGCAGTGGGTAGAAAATGCCTTTCTTAAAGATTATGAACTGTGTAGCTAGTATATAAGAGAGAAAATATCTTTGAATAAATGTCATTCACTTTAGTACCGTATCTGAGTGTGGCCGGTGTTTTTATTTTTCTCCATCGATGTGTCAGAGTCGCACACCCCTATTTTCATAGCTCTGCCCTTAGATATTTAGTCTGGGCGATAGTACTAGTTTTATCGTTTTTTTTCATTATTTTTACAACTAAAGAACGAATTTTTAAGAATTTCTTAGCATCGCTAAGATTTAAATTTTTGAGACTAATCCTTTAGCCGTTTAGAACCAGTTTTATCCATTTTCGGCCTTTTTTACCATTAAAAGGTATGAATTTCGAAAACACTCCTTGCTGCGTTCTAATTCCATAGGGAGCAAGGCCATATAAATTATTATGATTACATCCCTTATCGATATTGTTACCCAGAATTATCGGATTTCAAAAACCTTCAATCCAATTTAATAGTGAGCACGCCCATATCAATTTTCGCGATTATAGCCTTAGCCGATTGTTTTGGCTTTATCACTTATTTGTACACCTTAAAGTAAGAATTTGCAAAAATTCATTCTTAGCTGACGTATACACGAATAGTTGAACAACCATTTCACCCAAACAGTTAGTCAAGCAATTTTAATAAATTAAATTATAATTACAATCGTTCTATTTATATGACCACCGCCCATTTCCCAGCGAGACGTAGTAACCCCCAATGTACCATTTACATATGTAGCAAATCTAATCTTCATACCTTTAATGGTTCGTGAAATATGACCGATTGAAATTTTGAATTGTGTGGGCGGTGCCACGCCCCTTTGTCTAATTATGTTTTCATCTAGCCTATGATAGACGACGTCCGGACAGTACTTCACAGTGAAAATTTCATTGTAGTATCGGTCCTCTTTGTAGCAGTAACATATATAGCAAATCTCATCTTCATACCTCTAATGGCCTTTGAGATATGACCAATTGAAATTTCTGTTTGTATTAGCGGTGACACGCCCCTTTGTCTAATTATGTTTTCATGTAGCCTATGATAGAGGCCCTATGGACAGTATCACACATGAAAAATTCAATTGCAATCGGTCCATTTATTTGGCCAATAAAACTATTTTTTAAAAAAAGGTGTGTGGCACCGCCCACTTTCCACACACAAGGTATTTTTTCTTACACGACCGAACAAATCTCGACTTCGTATCTATAATAGTTTAAAATATACAGCCATTTTAAAATTCCAGTTATATGAGACGGTGTTTTAACCGTTTGGGCTGGGGAGCGATCAGTCAGTCACCCAAGCCTTTTATATATATACATAGATAACACTGTGTAACATTTTCATATTTGTATATTGTATGTTTGTATGTTTGTATGTTTGTATGTTTGTATGTTTGTATGTTTGTATGTTTGTATGTTTGTATGTTTGTATGTTTGTATGTTTGTATGTTTGTATGTTTGTATGTTTGTATGTTTGTATGTTTGTATGTTTGTATGTTTGTATGTTTGTATGTTTGTATGTTTGTATGTTTGTATGTTTGTATGTTTGTATGTTTGTATGTTTGTATGTTAGTATGTTTGTATGTTTGTATGTTTGTATGTTTATACCCTCACCCTACGGCTAGGGTATATATCATTATCATTTGATACGACCCAAAAGTGTAACACATAGAAGGAGTCACTTTAGACCCTAAGTTTCTTTGAACCAAATTCGTTTCATGACTTTCTAAGTCGTTTGAGCCATGTCCGTTTGTCTGTCTGGCTGTCCGGCTGGTATGCACGATAACTTTCGAAAGACGAAACCAAATGTTTTGAAACTTTGCACGAGTTAATATTACCGCAAAACTACTTACGGCATTGAAAATGGGCTACATGGCCACGCACCTTCTGGTACCTCCCATACAAATGTACCATTCCGCCCACTTTAGAAATCGAGTAATAATATCAATATACTAGAAAATTTAATGTTTTACTGAGGGTGGGTGTATATTTGAGTCGGTTTTCCCTACTGAAACTTTCTTACTGGTTTTATGTTTCTATTTACAACGTATGAGTAATATAATATTTATATGGAACTTAAATGAATCATACGCAAACGTTCCAATATTATGGATTTATGTTTTAGTTGAAGATTTCATTCGATGAAATTAGTCAGTTTGATATTTTACATTGATATATAAATATAAATTATATATACACCTAAGCTACAATTCCACTGAAAAATGAAATCAGAAATCATCAATGGGTCTTGAGTTTTAGCTGAAAAACTAAGCGAACGAACATCAAAGTCAGCAAAGAAAAGGTTGGGCTAAAGACGTCGTTAAACTGGTAAAGTAAATGTAAGATGCCTTATCATATTTCAATAAAGGGTGTAAACGAAACCCAGTTAGTTTAAACGCATTTTTCAAGAAATGTCCACTTTTTCTGGTAATATACTAACCAATTAAAGTTTGTAGTCAGCCACCGCATATGTCTTTATTCTTTGGATACATAAACACACTGATTTCCATAATCTGTCATTGCCATATGCGTATTAGTTGACATAAGCATATAGTTTCTTTAACATAAAAGAAAAAAACCCAATAACGGATATAATCTCTTTTAGTGCCTCAAAGTAACAAAAGTAACCTAACATATGATGATGTTCCCGTTTATGTGGCTGCTAATGGTACCATTGAAAATGATCAACGTTAACACAGAAACATCAGTTGGAAACACTAAATAATAATGTTAACATGTTAACTACATTATAATAGGATGACATAAATTTGCATAGTATTTTCTTCATACCAACATATTCTATCTTCCAGCGAGGATGTCAATTTGCATGTTGTTGCTATAGCAAAAAAAGGATCTAAAGTTGTCGTACGAAAAAAAGCTATCCTAAATGAATAAAACTCACATTGCAATATGTGGTGAAAATAGATATGCAAGGGAAATGCAAACAAATAAAGTGGATGTACATATGTTATATTTTAGGCTTACTTGCCAAATGTTACTACAAAAAAAGTGCCCCTCAAATAAACATAGTTCTACATACCTAAATATAGACACGTACAAGTGGCAAAAATGAAAACAATCTTTCTTGCAAATACATACACATATGTGGAGAGATGGGAGGGGGTTGTGAAAAGGATTGGTATATCTAAGGGTTCTACACAACAAAAAAAAGGATACGTGTTAAAGTGTAAACGGTCTGTTCACATATGTGTTGTAGGTGCTAAAGTTTGTGCTGTTATCTGCAATAGGTTGTGTCGGAGAAGAAAAAAAATGGAAATGTTAGCTGGAATTTATGATAGCAAAATATTAAAGAGAATATTTTCGGCAAAACTGAAAGTCCACAAAATTGCTGCATTTTTCATAAAATTTATTATGAGTTCAAGAGTGATAAAAATGCGAAAGTCGATACATTATAAAAACAATCATTGTTATCAAAATTTGAAGGATTTACAATATATATGGAGGAAGACCAAGCTCCTGATCACGGCGTCGAATTGAGGTTGATGGATTGTTTTGAACACTTAATTGAGCAGCAGTAATGTTTTCAGCCGTTGTTTCTCCCAAAAATTGCACGTAACTTCCTTATCGTCACAGTAATCGATGATTGATTTTAATAAAATGTTTAAACGATTAACCGTGTTGGTTTATGAAATATTTTTTGATAATAAATTTTCCACGTCTCTACTTCACGACTGCCAATTATGACTTGTCAAGACTTATGTTTACCAAAATGACGGCAAAACAAATTAGTATACTTTCTCGGCGGACACCCTGTTTTATTGAAAACATTTCCACATATTTTTATTACACTTTTAACTACTTTTTTGAATATATCGATTCCTAAAACCTATATATTTATACTGAATTTCGGTTGAAATTTTTTTTAATAACTTACGTTTTCATATACGTTCATTGCCAATACATTTGGCCCCTGTGCCTTTTTTCTTGCGCACGTGTGACATGCCAATTAATAAAAACTCTTGTCCTTAGTGACCCAAACCTCTAATAAATGCCAATCAAAGCATCTATGAAATCTATGTATGTTAAGGTTAAAAATGTTTATGCAAATCCTTTCGTGTTTATTGAGAAATTATTTGATTCACTCAATTATGTAACTTTTTCAATTCCTTTTCTATGTCTTACTTTTGGAAATTACCGACTGCCTATAGCTTATAGTCGTAGATCAATGCTAAGGTTACAAATAATTGACAATATGTATTTAAAGGTCGTTACTCTGTAGGAAAATGTGCTCACAAAATGTCTATGCCAATGTCAATTACAGACACAAGGCGTACATACACGCACACACACATCAGTATACTAGATGCATTTACCAAAGACGTTCAGTGTAACCAAATGTGCGTCGCCTTTGTCAAGTACAAGTTGTATTCCTCATGATTACAAGTAAGAGTACGTACATTTCAATATGCATATATAAAAGTACACATAGCCAAGTACATATGCCACGTTCTTTAATACAATACATAGTCTATAACACTTTGGATATAATCTTGCCCTCATTGAAGGCAATTGACGTCGTACACATGAGCGCAGCAGCACTTTACGTTTGTAGTCTGGCACACAAGTCCGTTTTAAGTAAAATTTTCATTTACAACAATGCCAACAAATACATGTACTTCCATGTGTGTGTGTGGGTTGCTGTATGTAGTGAATGTATAAGGTTGAGGTTTCTTGATTTTTGTATGATAATAAGAATTTATGGCATAAGATGTCAGAAATTTCAATGAAAGTACATTTTAATGAAGTGTATGTATGCACTTAAACATTGATATAGGCTTTTGGTTATCTTTGAAACAAAATGGGGCTGGGTAGAATAATTACGAAAATGGGTTTGCGGTTGTGGCGGTGTAGCTTATTATTATCAATATATTCAATGATATATGTAAATTGTTGATTAATTTTTTTGCGATGGAGTTAATATACAAATACAAAAGTCATTTACTTATAAGACTTAAAAACGTAATTTCCCTTGACACTCCTCCCTTGACGCTATCTATTCTAGATTTACAACAAACGGCACTTACTTGTTTATCGACGAATGCGAACGTCACTCTTTGGGAAGCTTTTTCCTAGACATGCCGATAAACTCGTCCTTTGATACTGCGAAGGTGCTGTCGGCAACATCAAGGGGGCTGGCAATGAAAGAAAACAAAATTTTGTTAAAAAAAAATATTTTCCTACACAAATTTTTTGTAGCTCAGTAAGATATGACGAGGGGAATGGGACTTTGCTCAGAGGTGGAAAGTTACTGATTGTTACTCACTTGGGAGTGACCAGAATCGATTTCTTCGTGGCACTGTCCAAGCAGCTAACTACTTCCGGTCTTAGACCAAGTATTCCCCGAGCAATGACTTTGAAGCAACTGCTTAAAAGTTAGCTAGAATTAGAAGGCATTACAACCATGTATCCTGAACGGTCAAAGAGACGTCTCAGGAAAGTAGGCTTAAACCGCTGAAGCATGGTTGCATCGTGGGATTGGACGTGCAGATAGCAGCCCTATTATCAATCTAGGAGACGAGGGTTAGCAACCCAAATAGGCCGGGAAACTTTTGCCCAACAGTCGGAAACTTGAGTCTGCATACGGACACATCGCCAAACGGAATCAAACTGATTGATTTCTCTGCAGCAAGAAACATGGTAATTAGCAGCTTACGATTTGACCACAAAAACATTTACAACGATCAAGTTACGAGACACCAAATTGATAACGTGGTAATCGATGGAAGGCACGCGTCAAGTGTCTTAGGCGTACGAGTAATCAGAGGTGCGAACATCAACTCGGATCACCACCTCACTGCAGTGAAGGTGCGTACTAGGCTAAGCAGAGCGCAAACCCTGCGTAACCAGGCACAAAGAAAGCTGGACATCGCTAAACTGCAAACCGCGGAGATAGCCAACGCCTATTCCGACCAACTCACTCAACTACTTATTGATGCTTCAACTCCCGAAAATATTAGCGCGCAATGGCAATATATTGCTTATTCGATGAAAGGACTGCGCGGTCCGTACTGGGGTATGTGAAGCCCTTTAACGATAATGCCTGGTACGATGACTAATGCCGCGATGCCACCCGGGAACAAGATGCTGCATACAGGGCCAAACTGCAACCAATGGCAACGCAAGCTGTTCATGAAAAGTACAGGGAGAAGGGGCGGGAGGCGATTCGATTCTTCAGGCGAAAAAAAAACGAGAGCTTAAGGAGTGGAATAATAATGTGTGTATTGAAGATTACAGGAACAGAGGTGAAGCCCGAAAATTCTACCAGAAGATAAATGGTAGGCTACATGGAACTGGTCTTCCCTCCTGTAAAGACAAAAATGGTCATCTCGTTACTGACTCCGAGAGCGTACTGAGAATATATAAAGATCACTTCTGCAGCCTATTGATGTCTGAATACTCGGCTGATGACGTCTGTGTACCAATCCGAGATGATAACATCAAGGGTCCACATCCGAGCCAAGCTGAGATAACAACTGACATATCCCGCCTAAATAACAACAAGGCCGCTGCGCTGATGGTCTTCCAGCTGAGTTGTTTAAGGTGGGTGGAGATGTGCTTGTTTTAAGCATGCAACGGCTCATAGAGAATATTTGGCTTCAGGAGAACATGCCAGAGAATTGGAATCTCAGTGTGCTATGTCTAATCTACAAAAAAGGTGATCGTAGTGAGTGGAAAAACAAGCGTGGAATTAGCCTCTTACCGATTGCGTATAAGCAATATTGTGAGAACGTCTAAAGCCAATTGTGGATTGGACCTGATTGGACCTTATCAGTGAGTTCGTCTCTGCCGGTGTACCCTAACGAATACCAAATCATCTGTTCGGATTGGCAAGGATCTATCTGCACCATTCGATACGATGAGAGGTCTTTGACAGGGTAACGGTTTGTCATGTATACTTTTCAACACAGTGCTGGAGAAGGTGTTAAGGAAAGCAGCGGTTAATATGTCTGGCAACATATTTAATAAGAGCCACATGCTGCTCGCATATGCCGATGATATCGACATTATCGGTCGAACCATGCGAAAGGCGGTGCCCGGACATAATCCCCAACACGATTTTGGGGCTTATGTCCGCCACGCTCTGCGGACATAACCCCCAATTTGCATTTGGGATTATGTCCGCGGGGCATAACGGACATAAGCCCCTACAAATATAACGGACATAACACCCAAACTAATTTTGCGACTAAAAGTAATGAAAAAGTTTAATGAAGTTGATGAAATGGGGGTGGGCGGACGCCCACCCCCAAAAAGATGAATGACTTTTTAAGTAACTAACTAACTACGACGTATGCGGTGGGGGGCGTGCTCCCCACCGCATTCGTCTCGCGCTGCAGTGAGACAGATTAAGTATGCAACGAGACTAACTACGGCGGATGCGGTGGGGGGCACGCCCCTCCCTCGCTACAATAGCAATATTTATAATCGTTCTCTTCATATGTTGAAATACTAAAAACAACAAATAAATCGGTCATAATCCCCATTGGGGCTTATGTCCACAGATTAGTGTCCCCAATGAAATTGGGGGTTATGTCCGACATGTTGCCCGGACATAATCCCCAAAATGATTTTGGGGCTTGTGGGGTGGGGGTTATGTGGGGTTATGTCACGGCACCGCAAGAAGCAACAGCTGTCTTCACAACCGTTGAATGGGAGTCAGCGAAAATGGGCTTGGCAGTGAATGAGGACAAGACGAAGTTAATTGTATCATTAACTATTAACTATTAACTATTAACTATTAACTATTAACTATTAACTATTAACTATTAACTATTAACTATTAACTATTAACTATTAACTATTAACTATTAACTATTAACTATTAACTATTAACTATTAACTATTAACTATTAACTATTAACTATTAACTATTAACTATTAACTATTAACTATTAACTATTAACTATTAACTATTAACTATTAACTATTAACTATTAACTATTAACTATTAACTATTAACTATTAACTATTAACTATTAACTATTAACTATTAACTATTAACTATTAACTATTAACTATTAACTATTAACTATTAACTATTAACTATTAACTATTAACTATTAACTATTAACTATTAACTATTAACTATTAACTATTAACTATTAACTATTAACTATTAACTATTAACTATTAACTATTAACTATTAACTATTAACTATTAACTATTAACTATTAACTATTAACTATTAACTATTAACTATTAACTATTAACTATTAACTATTAACTATTAACTATTAACTATTAACTATTAACTATTAACTATTAACTATTAACTATTAACTATTAACTATTAACTATTAACTATTAACTATTAACTATTAACTATTAACTATTAACTATTAACTATTAACTATTAACTATTAACTATTAACTATTAACTATTAACTATTAACTATTAACTATTAACTATTAACTATTAACTATTAACTATTAACTATTAACTATTAACTATTAACTATTAACTATTAACTATTAACTATTAACTATTAACTATTAACTATTAACTATTAACTATTAACTATTAACTATTAACTATTAACTATTAACTATTAACTATTAACTATTAACTATTAACTATTAACTATTAACTATTAACTATTAACTATTAACTATTAACTATTAACTATTAACTATTAACTATTAACTATTAACTATTAACTATTAACTATTAACTATTAACTATTAACTATTAACTATTAACTATTAACTATTAACTATTAACTATTAACTATTAACTATTAACTATTAACTATTAACTATTAACTATTAACTATTAACTATTAACTATTAACTATTAACTATTAACTATTAACTATTAACTATTAACTATTAACTATTAACTATTAACTATTAACTATTAACTATTAACTATTAACTATTAACTATTAACTATTAACTATTAACTATTAACTATTAACTATTAACTATTAACTATTAACTATTAACTATTAACTATTAACTATTAACTATTAACTATTAACTATTAACTATTAACTATTAACTATTAACTATTAACTATTAACTATTAACTATTAACTATTAACTATTAACTATTAACTATTAACTATTAACTATTAACTATTAACTATTAACTATTAACTATTAACTATTAACTATTAACTATTAACTATTAACTATTAACTATTAACTATTAACTATTAACTATTAACTATTAACTATTAACTATTAACTATTAACTATTAACTATTAACTATTAACTATTAACTATTAACTATTAACTATTAACTATTAACTATTAACTATTAACTATTAACTATTAACTATTAACTATTAACTATTAACTATTAACTATTAACTATTAACTATTAACTATTAACTATTAACTATTAACTATTAACTATTAACTATTAACTATTAACTATTAACTATTAACTATTAACTATTAACTATTAACTATTAACTATTAACTATTAACTATTAACTATTAACTATTAACTATTAACTATTAACTATTAACTATTAACTATTAACTATTAACTATTAACTATTAACTATTAACTATTAACTATTAACTATTAACTATTAACTATTAACTATTAACTATTAACTATTAACTATTAACTATTAACTATTAACTATTAACTATTAACGCTTTTCATTCAGAGCTTTCCCGCTTTTCAACGAGAAAATTTAAAGATTTAAAACATTCGATTTCGATACGACTTACCCCATAATTTTGTGTAGTTGGGAAGAATAATTCATGAGCTAAAAATGGGCTGGGTTGGGGGAAAATAGTTGCGCGTCGTGGTCAAAGTTGGTGGGGAAGGGAAACAAATCACAAAAAGCCCCTCAACTGCCCATGAATCGGCCCAGTCATTTTTTCCAAACATACCTATCACCCATCTTCGCCCCATAAGGAGGCTTGTACACAAAAATAAAATTTTTATTAAATTTGCTGCCATCGTTCTAACTGCCTTAAAGGTGCCCTAGAGGAGTCAAATGTATAACCCAATATTTTTACAACCCCAATAGTTTTTCAAAACATATCAACCCTCTATCTTTAACTGTAGTACCATAAAATTTTTTTATACTTTTATACTTTTTTTTATGAAATCTACTCCTGTTGCTCCCATGGTGCCTTCTAGAGGGGTAAAATGTAATAATATAAAATACGAAAAGTTTTTCGTTGAAAACCGGCGCCACGATTTTGATTTTAGACCCATGGTTTCTTAGGCTAATTTCCTTGAAATCCATCCTAGATTACGTTTCTGATATCAGCTTGATGGAAACAAAATCGACCCACTCCTATGTGCATCTTTCCATCCCTACTACTATTTAACAAATAACTATTAATCCATTGTATATTCAAAAAGTATCAGCTGCCGCTATTAATTGCATTGAAACTTAGTTCTTTAAGTCAACTATCTATAATTACAATGCCTATGACTACCCATAAAATGTAGTTTGATTTGATTAGTTTTTAGCATATAACATCAACAGCAATAAATATGCTTCCTTCTATTCTGCAGAGTTTTTGTTTTGTTTGTGGCGCTAATTTTCATTCCCGATTTAAACCATCAAAATAAATAATTCCATTAAAATAAATTGAAATGTTTATGACACAGCACAATAAAGGTAAAAAAACAGGGTAAACTGAACCCCGACATATCTATGTACATTCTGCACTGAATATATATGTATACAACTCACCAATATCTACATATTTTATTCCACAAACCGGTTGATATTTGATATTTTTCAACAATGTTCAGGAAAAAAACAAAACCAATATCGTAAGGCAAAAATTCATATTTGAATTGTGTCTTTTAACTCAAAAAAGTTATTGTTAGAAATTTTTTATTTCGTTACTTTTAATTTTTGAAGCAACCATTGGCATTTTTAGTGCATTTTGATTTGAGTTCGTTGTGTCATAAGGGAATGGTTAGTAAACCATAAATTGGTTTACGAAAATGTATTGTAAAATAGGTTGCGGTTTATTTATGTACGAGTATTAATGCAATTTGATCAAGTCTTCTGCTCTATCATCGATGCTGAAGAAAAGTGATGCATTACGGGAAATAAGCAAGTTCTACAGAGATAAAATAAGGTAGTATTCTAATATATAAGTCATTTCATCTGACTGAAAGTTCTGCAATGGTTTCTTTAGCTATCGTATTTTTGGGAATTACTCTGTACTACATGTTATATGTTATATTATGTTATATTTCGTTTACTGTCCCACCATGTTAATTGCTCTCCTATATCAACTCGCTCAAATTCTGTATAAAATGTTTGAGAGTAGTTAAAAAAAAAGAAAACTAAAACGTATTTTTGTTGTTGCTGTCGATAGCTATTGTTTATTGTTGAAGTACATTTGAAAGTGATTTGAATAGAACAATCTTTGTTTTTCGTTTTTTATCCCAGTGGACGAGCAAAACGAACCAAAAAACAAAAGGCTAGACTTTACCAACAAAAAATGTGCATACCATACCAAAGGGACTTTGCGTGTATGGTTGGGGTTTTTCGCGTTATACCAAAACTGCATAAATTTCGATTAAACACATAAATTGATATCCAATTGTGCGTGTATTGTTAAAAGTATTAAATTTTTCGAATCAGAGAAGAGATAGTGATGTACATTTGTTTAACAATATGTCATAATAATGAAATGTATACATATTTGTACATGTGTGTTGGTTCACGTGGTTAAATATAAAAGAAAAAATGTGTGTGCAACAACAGATTGATATGTAACACAGTACAACACATGATTTTTGGGACTCAAAGCGAATGATGCAAAACTTATTCTTTTTAATGCTACTTTCACGTGCAGCTCTCAGAATTGAGTCCCAAATCAATGAGCTGAAAAATTTTGTACTGTGTAATACAGTAAAATATTAAAACGATGAAAAATGGGCAAATATATACAAAAATTTCGAATATTAACGGACATTAGGCCGTATGGAAGCTGCACACACATGAAAAAATAATGACTTGCAAATAAAACAAAAACTATACAGTGCACCCTCAAATTATTTAGTTTTTTTTGAGAGCGCACCGGTTATTTTTAGATATTTCTCACTTCTATATATTTTTCTCTATGGAGAAAATGGAGTTTGAACCCACTACCTCGTGATTGTTAGTCAGCCATGCTACTGTCTAGTCTATGAAGATGCATTTGAATTGTGTGGTTGAGACTAATGATACACTGTTTAAAAATAACACCTTCTACGATAATTAACAATTCTTTTCATTTGGAAGACATGCAATACCCCTTATATTTTGAAGCGAGAGGGTATCTGTATGAAATCCCTCTGCATTCTTCTCAAAGGCCTCTGGCAGGCCTTCATAAAAGTTGAAAGAAAACGTATTAACAATTCTTTCAATTTAGAAGGTATGCAATACCCCTGTTATTTGGAACCGAGAGGGCATGTGTATGAAATCCCTCTGCCTTCTTTTTACATGCCTTTGGCAGGTCTGTCCATTAAATGCCTAAATCTGATGAAAAATCATGCGTTCTGCATTCTTTATTTGCAATGTTATTCCCAAATAAAGACTACTGCATGCATTATTTGAGGAATTCCTCTCAAATTCCGCCGCTGTCAAAATAGAGGCGTAAAATAGTCCACAAAAAAACTCATTGTTGAATTTTATTAAAGACAACTGATATCATAAATACACTAAAACAATTAAAAAAGTAGTTTTTAGCACCTATTTTAAATTCTATTTTAGGTTAAACTGAAAACATCACCGGGCCATAAAAAAGTTTTCGGTTTCTGTCGAAACTGTCAAAATTTATTATATACTGACCTAATTCTGTAAAGGAATTATTCCGTCCTATACAATAACCTTCATTTTGAGACACAGTTTTATATAACAAACAACACAAACGTCAAACAACTTTCAATGTGCTTAATTTCTATTGACCTTCATATACAAATATACATAAAAATAATGACAACATGAGGCTACGCGTTAAAATATCAACCTAATTGCAAACTTGTTAAAAACTACAGGTATGTAGTTGTTGAACAAACTTTATACACACACTCATGCCACGATAGCACAAACCATACACACATATTGTTCGCACAACACAAGTCAACTCCCCAAACACGATTGCCAATTAATCGGATTTTTAGAACCAGAAGCATACATCACATCACACAAATTAAAGCTACTGAAATTAAAGTTAAAATGCAGCATATTTCAGTGTCTATTTCACACGTTTTCCCCCTAATGATGAGAGGAAAACACAGAAGAAAACACAAAGCGGAAAAGCAGCCAAACACAAAAACCAACAATAGAATGACAAGAAAAAAACTAAGACAATAACAATTACTCTGGTGATTAATGTTTATAATAAAGCCCACTCCCACACTACAGCAGCGATGTACCCTCCACAATATGTCTCATGTACTCTCGAAGGCCCCTCTACAATATGTCCCATTTAGTCTTAACACTAAGTACGAATTGTTGGAAATAAATAAGATATAACAGCACATGAAGATAACCTCATGCTTAATTCATATACAGATGTATCAACAAGTACTATCGGGTACGAGGGAAATTTTCGGGAAACTGGAAATCTTAAGGGTATATGTACGAAATTAAAGACAGTATACCGTACAGATATATCATAAATCATGTAGTTCAGTTTTTGGTTTTACAGTTAGGCAAAGAAAAAAAGAATATGTATCGATGAGCCCTAAAATAGAATATCACAAATTCCAAGGCAAAAAAAGTAATACATAGAATAGAAAATGTTTCTTGAGAATTGAATAGAAAAGCTACCTAAAATAAAGGTAGATTGTTGTTAAATAATCGTAAGAAATCCACTATACAGGGTGGACCGAAAACTAAAAACTTAATTTCCCTTGACGTCTCATGAATAAGGTATGGGACAGCTAGTTGCGTTATTGTGAACTAAGACGCTTTATATTATTATACTCACATCAAAGGGTACATCTTTTTTTATAGACGAATGCGGAAGTCAGCTGTTTAAAAAGCTTTTACTACACATGCCAATTGTCTCAACACTATACAGTAGATCTCTGATATAAACAATAAACAATAAATTGCTTTAAACAATAAATAATTGCTTATAAGAAAAAATAGCATATAGGAAGGAAATTTCTTGCAATTTTTAAGTTTCTTATATCCGTTAGCAGTATAATAGACAAAGTTGCTGTCGACAACTGAGAGGGGGGACGCCGATGTAGATGATTGGATACATTAATCGAACAATATCTCTCCCGCATGATAGTCGCGAGTTCTAACCAACATGCTACGGCCAACCCCGGTGGACCAAAAGTCGGAGTCTAAACTTGCATGTTTAGACAATAACATATTTGAATTTTGAATTACAAACTAAATAATTTACTTTATAAATTTGAAAAATAACTGCAATCTGAAAGAAATGTACTGTATACAAAATACTTAAAATTTGTATCTAAGCCTTATTGTCATTATTGTGAATTATTATTTACATTAACCTATCTTCGAAAACATATACATACAAAGAACATGAACTAATCTACATTACATTTTAAGTCGCTATGTTGTAAAAAACGTACTTACATTTCATATCCCACAATCCCTGAATTCAAATTAATTGCCCTCGACTTTTAATTTGTCCTTTTTTTTCCTGGCTTGGGATTTTACGACAACCTTTTCAATATATTCCTCTCAATCATTGGACCGGATATATACTGGAGTGGATTAATCTAAAATCCAAGCCACTATTATCCTACAAATTTAGCATTGCAGCGAGTGCATATCGTTAATTGAACAAATTGTCGTTGCTGAAAGTATTACACATTGGCATCACACCGCAACAACATAGTCGCCTACCGCTGATACCGCCGAGCGTTAGTGCCTTAGTTCCCACTTTTAGCTTTAATTGCTCTCCCTTCAACAGCCTACAACCAACCCCTCACTTGAACTTTATTCGTCTTCAGTCGGTTTACATTTCTTTCAGTAATGTCAACGGGAGGCGATAGGGTATCGACTAGCAAGAGCAGCCAACTTTAATTCGGTAAAGTATAATTCGTGTTCTAGGTATGTGAGTACTACCGAAACAGGATTCTATAACGATTTTAGCGCAAAGGATATCTTGGCCACTTACAATATACGACTTAAAAATGATTAGATTAGATTAGATTAGATTAGATTAGATTAGATTAGATTAGATTAGATTAGATTAGATTAGATTAGATTAGATTAGATTAGATTAGATTAGATTAGATTAGATTAGATTAGATTAGATTAGATTAGATTAGATTAGATTAGATTAGATTAGATTAGATTAGATTAGATTAGATTAGATTAGATTAGATTAGATTAGATTAGATTAGATTAGATTAGATTAGATTAGATTAGATTAGATTAGATTAGATTAGATTAGATTAGATTAGATTAGATTAGATTAGATTAGATTAGATTAGATTAGATTAGATTAGATTAGATTAGATTAGATTAGATTAGATTAGATTAGATTAGATTAGATTAGATTAGATTAGATTAGATTAGATTAGATTAGATTAGATTAGATTAGATTAGATTAGATTAGATTAGATTAGATTAGATTAGATTAGATTAGATTAGATTAGATTAGATTAGATTAGATTAGATTAGATTAGATTAGATTAGATTAGATTAGATTAGATTAGATTAGATTAGATTAGATTAGATTAGATTAGATTAGATTAGATTAGATTAGATTAGATTAGATTAGATTAGATTAGATTAGATTAGATTAGATTAGATTAGATTAGATTAGATTAGATTAGATTAGATTAGATTAGATTAGATTAGATTAGATTAGATTAGATTAGATTAGATCGAACAATTAGATTTGAAAAACTGTTTTAGTAATACCAAGCTGCATTCATATTTAAAGTGAAATTTTTCTAAACTGTTCCTAAAATTAGTGCATGTTCATGTTGAAAATAAATACTGATTTGACCCGTCAAAAATGATAAGCATTTTTTACAAACAAATATACGTTTTACACATGACAAAATATAATATTTATATATTTATAATAAACATTAAGGTAATGTAACGGTACAAGAACTTTTCCTGGTGCACGGATTGGAAAAAGTTCCCCAAAACCACCCTCATACATATATATATATTTTTATAGCAGAACTCTTCTCTTGCACAACTAAAAGTACACCATTCATTTCCCTGGGTCTAAATAAAAACATCAGGTGAGATTTATACAACAGATAAAAGTTAGCATTTATTACAATTAAACGCAAATATATTTCACTAAACTGTTAAATAAATAATCTTGAACAATGTCATATGCTATTGTAAGCCAGGATGAAGAAAAAGTACAAACCAAAGGCAATTTAACACCAGTTGGTGGCTTTTCATTAGAAAGATTTATATTGCAAATAAAAGGATATGAGAATTTTTGGAAACTGTTTTAAAAGCCTTTAGTTTTTGGTTATTCTTGGAATGCATTGCGGCTTTTTATGTACTGCGGTTTTACATTTGCAGGATGATTATTATTTCTTGCTATACCGATATTGTATTTTTGTCATATTCAAATGCTTTATAAATAGTTTTTGTGGTTTATGCGAAATGTAGCAAAGCATACCACATTTTTAATAGAATTTTTGATATGTTGTCGAAAATAGCATATCCGTAAAAGTCATATGTTATGGTTATGTTTGCATGTGAAGTTGTGTTTAATCGTAATGAACTATAACATAACTTAATTGTAGGTTGTATGTGTACAAAAGAAGGTGATGTAATGCTTTGACATCTCAAATTGATACGATTTGATAAAAAAGTAAAATTGTTTAACAATACCACGAAATAATTAGTTTAATGTCAACTAACACAATGTGTTTAAAGTCACATGTAAAACTCTTCTGTAAAATACATATTAACATTCTGAGTGCAAAGGTTTTGCTTCGATGACGTGGATTTCTGTTTTGGAAAATAAAATATCTCTGCTACATTGCATTGTTAACATATCCCTTCCTTCTCCCGTAAATCTATCAACTTAAAGTATATAATTTGTATTTCTAAATACTAAAATGTTACAAATTATGTAATTGATTTATTTTTAAATTGTTACTTTACATTCAAAAAATCATTAAAAAAATTAGCCATCCAAAAGCCATCATTGAAATTTGGTCTGCACTTACAATTTCATTACAACACACTTTGTCCTTGTTTTGAAATGTGTATCTCCATCTCATCTGTAATTTGTTTCTAAGCAAATTTTACTTTTATTATTTAACTCTGCTTTCTTGCTGTGTCATTGATGGAGTTTGCCTTATTTTTGAATTCAAACGCCTCCGTCGGCAAACAAGAGAACCCAAAAATAAAAATAAAGTTGCGTGAGCGAAACAGCCGAGGAAAAAGTTTTCCAATTTAACTGTAAGCATCACTTACTTATTTGTAAGCGTATTAGTGCACAATGGTGATGTCGATGGCTGCACTATGGGTGTCAATGAGAATAAAATTCCAATGCAGTATATATAAGATGTTGAACTCACCGTTCAACCAGGCCTCAGTGCCAACATTAGTTTTAAGTTCTTATTTTTTATCTCATTTCATTTAGTACTTTTAAAAGAGAATATTTGTCACTAATTGAGTAGTTTTTGTTTTCACTCATATTGATCTCTCATTCTTTTGAATTGCCGCATGAAGCGGAGTTTGCTTTTTGTTAGTTTTTAAGTTTCACATTGAACTTCAATAAAAGAAGTTGTATGAATTCAAGAGGAATTCGATTTGCCTTTTCATTAATTTGGAAAAATCCTTTATTAGTAAAATAAGGCCTCCTAGTTCACGACCAGGAGCCAACATAAGAGATGGCAGTTATATAACATAGTAGTGTAAGATCGCCTATTAATGTATGAAAGAGATACAAATAATAAATTATGAGATAAAATAACACAGTACAACACATGATATTGGGACTCAATTCTAAGAACTGCACGTAAAAGTAGCCCCAAAAAAAGAAGAAGTTCTGCATCATTCGTTTTGTCAAGTTACATGCCATAATTATTTAACATCGATTTGAAGTTAGTAAGTATCGCTCATTCTTCCAAATCAATGAGCTGAAAATGTTGTGCTGTGTAATCCTTTATTAAAAATTAAGAGGGATACTATTTTCAGGTGCCATAAGGGATGCAAGGAACTTGCAACTCAAGCCGACTCGCAACCTGCACGTTGTGTCACCCGGGCAATGTTGTTTTGTGATATTTTCATCACGAATTGGGGCTAGTGAACGGCGAACCTGGATGGTTAAGCTAAAAAAAGGAAAAAAGTAATAAACGGAACCTCCCATATGTTGACGACCCCCGCAAACTTTATAAAGACTATGACTTAAGGATATGCACCTGAAAATACTGGACTGGACGCCATGCAGATCAGCAGATCATCGACGAAAGGATCAAAGAGTTAACAAAGAAGTAGATAGCCTTGTCGCGTAACACCGTTGTGGCAAATGACGGGAGCATCTAGATAACTGTGAGATCGGTTCTCACAAACTATGGTCTACGATCAGAAGTCTATCTGGAATGAAACGAAACAATAACCTCTCAGCTTAAGTGCTTAACATATGCGCATTAAAATTCTGCAGGAAATTTATTGAACGCCCGCCTACACAGAACAGGGACAAAAAAGTTTGTGTACGGAGAGCCAAGAACCTCGAAAGCCAAGAACCTCCAAGACAAACGCCTCAAAAGCTTTGGGACCAGACGACATCTCAATGCTGATGTGGAAACATTTCGGCTTAGTAGGGCTGGAATATCTCACACAAGTTCTAAACAACTCAATGACCAGTTTGGCCATCCCCGAGGATGGCTGGAAAGTTGCGAGGTTTATTTCAATGCCAAAACCTAATAAAACCGCTACCGGGGGAGAGTCGTATCGTCCAAACACCCTATTATTACCCATAGCAAATGTTTTGGAAGCCTAACTATTACCATTCCTGAAAAAGCACTTCCCACTTGCCAACCACGGACATGGCTTTTGAGCAACGCAGAGCAAAACGACGGCTTCGAACATGGTAACTACCCATGTTGCGAATGGCCTCAATCAGAGCAGACCATGCGAGCTCACTATCGTCGCAAGCCCTAGACCTGTCTAAGGCATTAGACAGAGTTGACCACTCGTTACTGCTCCAAGACATCGCTCTCCATTGGCCACAAACTCTGATTGAGCAACTACCTTAGTGGTAGGCAGGCGTTTGTAGAGTTCAGAAACCAATAATCCAAATATCGAAAGATAAAGATGGGCGTACCACAATGACGAGTACTTTCACCCATACTCTTCAATCTCCCAATTGAAATATGGTTGAAGCCTTTTGAGGTGACGCAATTCCGCCAGCTCCCTAACCCACCGTGACAACATTTCCCCGTAATTTAATTCTTATCTTTAATTTCAGGGAAGGAATCCAGGACACAGCCCAGCTGTTACAAGAACAACAACGAAAGAACTGTGCTCTCTTTTACCGTTGCCATGCAGAAAACCACCTTAAGGGTTGAAGATAAAGGGTAAAGAGACTGTTGAGGTTTCATAAATATTGGGGGTCGGTCATACATTTGACTCCTCTAAGGGCACCTTTGGGCCGTCCGCTTAGGAAGTGGAGATATGTGGTATGTATGTACGAGAAATATGTTACAAGCAAACTACTAGTGGAAGTCGGTCAGGAGCTATATTTAAAAAGAAAATTCAAAATAAAAATAAATTATGAGAACCACCTTCAGGGTTGAAGATTGTGGGGGATATGTTTTTATAAACTGTTGGGGTTGCAAAAATAGTGGGGGTCGGTCATACATTTGTTTCCTCTAGGGGCATTTTTAGAGCAGTTAGGAGCAAATATTATAAATATTTGATTTTTTTATGGGAGCCTCCTTAGGGGGTGAATGTGCGAGGGAAAAATGAAAAATGAGCTTTGGGCGGTCATACGTTTTACCCCTTTAGGGTCGATACCGGGGTGGGAACAACATTTATATAAAAAAAAACAATTTTCTGTATGGACAAAAACATTGGGGGTCGGTCATACATTTTACCCCTCTATGGACGTCTGCTGGGCGGATAGAGCAGTGGGAGCTGTTTGGTTGTTCACTTAGGGGGTACAGATGGGGAGTAGGTATGTTGGGTAAAAATTTTAGTAGGGAGAAATGGGGGTCAATCGTATATTTAAACCCTCTGGGGGCAATTGCGGGACATGTTGTTAATTTTTTCCCCAATACCAAAAGTTTCTCGTTAAAAACCGGCAAATTTTCTTAGAATTCATCTTAGATTTTGAAAACCGCTTGGTGAATTTTTTTTACTCCATACAAATTGAACCACTCTTATATTCATACATATACCAAAAGCCTATATACCAAAGAGATATATAGCAAAGATATCCAAAAACGGATTTCAGATTTGACAAATTTGGTATTAATAAAACGAGATATCATCATTACCTCAAAACTGTCAAAATGGCGTATGGAGCACATGAATCCCTGGATGACGATATACTTTTTCTAAATCAGCCACTGTGCTGTGCACAAAATTTCAGGTGAATCCTACCAATAAATAACATTTTAAAAGCGGAAAGAGTGAGAACATTTTTCATTTGCATTATGCTCCACTTAATGTTTAGCAAAATATATTTTTTTTGTTTTATTCACTTCATGCTGCTATCTTTACTGTATGCACATGTAGCTCCAACACTAATGAAATGTTCATTAACAACTTTTATAGCGCACACTCATCGGAAACACCAACCTTACGATTAGAGCTGCCCACTTTTTAGCATTTCCATAGTAGAGGGGAAAAACAAAGCTCATTTAACCCATCATCATGACAAATCAACAACAACATTAAACATATGGTTTGTTTGTATTGGTAAGTACTATCTATTTAATAGTGTTTAAAGTATCTGAGTGTGTGAATGTAATGATGTATTTAAATGGTAGTTGTGATTAGAGTAAAAAACAACAAATTGCACTTTTGTAACAAAAATGTGTTCAAAATGGGATCGCAGTGTAAAGACAATCAATGGTCACAGTGTTGCAGCATCTAAAATTTACTTAATTATAAAAATGTATTTAACAATTTTATAAATGTTAATGAATACGGCTATACTTTTTCAATATATTATTCTCCCTTATTTTTTTTATTTGAATAAAATTTGTCATCATCTGATGAAGAGGAACATGATAGGGCAAGTACAAGTCGTATTTCAGTCTCACAAACAACATCAGCGATACGTCATTTGAAAAAGGACAAAGATTCGATATGACTACGACATACATAAGAGAATAACTTCGCAACTAAGATAGTGCTTTACAATAGTTACGATTTATACTGTACCAGATAATGTTTTCACATGCAATTGTGGTGATGAAGCAAAATGCTACATTACACTAAACAAACTGAATCTTGAAATTTTTGTAAATTGCTATTGAAAGTGTTGCAACAGTTCTTACTTAATTTCAGGTACATACATACGCTCGACATCTCAACACTTTACAACATTTTTGTAGATGTGCGGTTGTAAATGTCTGTGACTTATGAGGGAACCTGGAACAAGATAGGGTAAATTAAAAGAAACATATGCCTTTATTTAGGCCTAAAAATGTTCGAAAGCATAGAGAAACAAAATCAGTTTCTTTGGTCTAATTTTTTGCAGTCATGTTAGGTTAGGTTTGGGGCAATGAGAGCAGTGGTTGTAGTAACATTTATATTAATTTCATTTTTATATGGGAGCTCCCCCCCCCCCTAGGGTATGAACATGGGGTGTAGGTATGTTTGGGGAAAATATTAGAACGGCAAAATGATTTTATCTTTCTAAAAGAAGGAGAGGAGATGATTTCATAAAAAATTAAAAAAAAATTATGGGAGCACCTTAAGGATTGAAGATAGAAAGTAGATATGTTTTCAGAAAGTGTTGGGGTTGCAAAAATATTGGTGGTTGGTTATACATTTGACTCCTCTAAGCGTCACTTTTGGGGCAGTTACGGAACTGGAGCAAATTTTTTTAAAGTTTGATTTTAGTATGGGAGCCCCCTTTCGGTGTTAAAGACCACCATATTTGACTACGTTGCGCGTAAAGAAAATATTGACCAGTTTGAGTTTTTTTTTGCCAAAATACTTGTATTATTCTATTAGCATTTGATGTGAATAATTTAAACCACCCTAAAGAAGAATGATGCCAATCGCCAGCTTTCCTCAGTCTGATTGCCCCTCAGGCCACAGTATCCAAGTCCAGGGGTGGAAGGCACTGGGACACATTCTCAGCCGCTTGTAATGTGCTCCTACCCGCCCCAGGAATCCCCATTGCAGACACCCTTTTGACCTTGACAAGCATTTTCTGTAAGTTAGTCTTACCGTGGCATGATGGTTAAAACACGCGACTACCATGCGGGAAATCACAGGTTCAAATCCTGGCTCCAGTCATCTTAAAAAATTAAGAAAAAAATTATTTTTTCTTTCATTGCCGAACCCCCTCTATGTTGTCGACAGAAACTTCGCAGTATAAGTTTCATGGCCTGTAGTCCTTGACCTTATATATTCTGGTATAGCAACCTAATTCCGTTTTTATGAGGGTTCTACTTCAAACCCTAGGTTATGGTCCAATTTTTAATAGATATGATCTGAGAAACTGTTGGGGGTCTGTAATACATTTGAACGCTCTAGGGGTGATTCCGGTACAGTTGGGGGCCTTGTTGTGGATATTTCATCCAATAAGAAAAGTTCCTCGTTGAAAACCGGGGGCCCGATTTTGTTGTTTGACCCATGGTTTCTTAGAATTCATCGTAGATTACGATTTTGATACGACGATTTTGTTTTTGATTCCATACAAATTGACCCACTCTAATGCATACTCTCGGCCACACAGGCCTCTGATAAGGCCTTTCCAGCTCTTTATACCCCCTATAACAGCTTTAAACCTGAACTTATGTATGTGTTTAGATGGTTGAATATATTTGTGCATGTGTGTGTGTTTGCATTTAAAAGCGCAAATATACAATTGATGAAGGCAACACCATCCTTTTTTTCATTTTAATGGTGATTTGTGCATATTGTGGAAAATTGAATTTGCGCTAGCCATTGCTTCCTTCGTCAATGATGATTTGCAACTATCTCCTGTCCTTGGCTTGTCGTGTGCAACAACGCTCTGATGATTTCTCATGAACTGACATGAGGAGGACTCTTGTGCTAACAAATTTTCTTTAATGATAACTTACATTTTGAGTGACAAAGAACCGGGAATGCACTGAAGTAAAATGTGTAATTTAACAACTTGCAGTCTTGTTTGTACAGATGTTGAAAATGAATTTAATATGAGCTGGATTCAAGACTACGTCTATGATAAGAGTTCATAGTGTTGAAGTAGGAAGTTAGCAAACTGAATTTAAGATTTAACGTACATTAACTTAAATTCAATAAATTCATTAGAAAATTATCTTTCACAAAAAAACAAAAAATAATATTACAGTAAATATTAAGAATATATTTTTGGGACTCAATACTGACAACTGCACGTAAAGGAAGCCCCAAAAAGAAAAGTTTGTCAAGTTACATGCCATAAAAATTTAATATCGGTTTGAAGTAAGTTAGTATAGTATAGGGGAATTTGTCACGTTTTAGGCACTTTTGTTATATTGTTATATGGCGGCACATGACTATCATAAGTAATATTTCATGTAAATCATATGCCACGGATTACAACAGTTTTATTGTAACTGCTACAAAATAAACCCAGTTCAATATCATTTGATGAATGGAAAAGTGAAACTGTTGCTTATGTAGGGAAACGTTATATGAACAGATTAAAGGATTAAAGTTGTTTTCGAGCTATGTCAAACAAAAGAGCCTAAAATGTGACAAATTCCCCTATACGATACTTACTGACTTCAAATCGATATTAAATTATTATATCATGTAACTTGACAAAACGAATGATGCAGGACTTTTTCTTTTTGGGGCTTCTTTCACGTGCAGTTCTCACAATTGACATGAGCTGAAAAATGTTGTACTGTGATATGGTAAAGACTTAAGGTGTCATTTGTTTGAGGTTTGTTTACTTGGTTTATTTTTATTATCACTCTTGACCGGTGACAAGCTGTCATCTTATATTTATTCACTTCATTTCATTGTAATAGGACTTACTCAGTAACAACCTCTTCCATTTTCTTAGCTGTGTAACGAAAATCAGTGTTTTGTAAAAAAAAAATTATTTTGAATTTCACCACAAGTTTGTATTAATGCCTTTATTGCAAAGGCATTTCTACATTCTACGTTCGTGTATTTAAAACAGAAAAGTTGTTCTCTCTAATTTCTTATAAATATCACCAATATTTCTCCTACCTTATTTTCCTCAATTTACTTTGGTTTAAAGTTTAATCCCATTTCTTCCGAACCGCATTACAAATGAAATGAATTTCTTTGGCGCAACATTATGACATTATTTCCCACTAAAAGCTCTGCAAAGTTATTACTGAGCCCTAATCTAATTGTGCATTAGGCAAAGCCTTTTCACCGTGTTTACTAGAAACCAGCAATAAAAACAATGTTTTACCATTTAGACACACACTAAACCCCAAAATCCCCCTCTCATAATGTTTAGGTTTCTGTGGTACAGATGCACTGAAGTGAAGGGAGCGAACCAACACACACACACATAAATGTGTGTGTGTATTCGTGGTATTTGTGAAATTATGCATTGCACTTAGTCTACTTCTGCTTTGGTGGTAAACAAAATGAATACGATTTTAATTTGCACGTATCTGTACATATCTCCTAGGGGTATGTTAAAGCAAAAAATAAGAGGTGTTAACGTGTACAATGACAAAGTTTTAAACAATGAGCGCAGACAGAAAGCTAACGCAAACTCTTTGTTATATGAAATAAAATTAGTTCATTTAAAAATATTTTGTGCAAAAACAGAAACCTTATGTACATATAATACACAACACATGATTTTGGGACTCAATTATGAGAACTGCAGGTGAAAGTAGCCCCAAAAAGAAGAAGTTCTGCATCATTAGTTTTGTCAAGTTACACGCCATAATATCCTTAAATGTGACAAATTTCCCTATACGATACTTACAAACTTTAAATCGATATTAAATTATTATGGCATGTAACTTGACGAAACGAATGATGCAGAAATTCTTATTTTTTGGGCTACTTTCACGTGCAATTCTCTGAATTGAGTCCCAAATCAATGAACTGAACAATTTTGTACTGTGTTAGTTTACATACATTTTGAAACATTGCCTTTATTATATTCAGCTCATATGCTTAATAGCGAACATTAGGTTGGTTAATGGGGTACTTTTTAATCTGAGTTTTTTGATTATTATTCACTAGAGAATAACCAAAAGCTCTTTGCGGAATCCCCAGCAGCTCACAACGTCCAATAGATCACGTGTTCTCCGGGCCATGACACTGAACATCCGTTCAGATGTAGCAACTGTGAGAAAACGCAGTGTTGAATCTTAGAGAATAGGTAAAAGAAGTTTCTCATGGTCAACATAATAGATCCCTTAGTGGTTTTGGCAACAAAACAACAAAGCAACCCCCGTGATGTTGACGACCACCGCAAATTTTATAAGAACCATGATTTAGGGATATGCACCTAAAATGTCCGCAGTATCTACAGAGATGGTGCCTCTATACAATTGGCTGATGTCTGCGATAAATACAAGGCTGTCATCACTATCATACAAGAAATGCGATAAACGGGACAAGGGTCCTCGCGCCATAAAAATGGCGACATCTATTACAGCTGCCATGCCGAACACGAATTTGGATGTGGATTTGTATTTGCCGAGAGTCTTCGACATCTAGTATCGCGGTTCAATTCTGTTAGTGATCGAATAGCCACAATCTACATCAAGGAGAAACATTTCTACATCACGCTGATTTGTGCTCATGTACCGACGGAAGATAAAGATGATGAGATAAAAGCTGCATTTTACGAGCGCCTAGAGAAAACATAGGACCGCTGCCCTGGCCACGACATTAACATTTTTCTGGGAGACTTTAATGCAAAAATAGGAAGGGAAGATGTTCTTGGTCTATCGATCGGTAAATTCAGCCTGCATACCGACACGTCAGAAAAGTGGTTTAGGCTTGTTAGCCTCGCAGCGGGAAGGAACATGGTAGTGAGTGGACTCAGATTCCTGTACAAAGATATCCACAAGGCAACTTGGCTATCTCCCAATCAAAACACCAAAAATCAAATTGATCATGTGGTAATTTATGGCAGGCATGCATCTATTGTCATGGACGTGCATGTTATCCGTGTTGCTAATATTGACTCGGATCATTACTTAGTTGCAACCAAGGTGTCTGAAAGATTGAGCAGAGCGAAAAACGCTCGTACCCAAACACAAAGAAAGCTGGCGATCGCGAAGCTGTAAGCCCCAGAGATAGCCACTGCCTACTCCAATCAGCTCTCCCAACTTCTACGACACAACGCCTCTACTTCTGACGTTCCCGATACACAACAACTGTGGTAGGATATGAAAAACGGCGCTCAAACGAATCTTGGTACGAAGAAGAATGACGTACAGCGGCTGAGGAACAAAATTCTGTTTATAGGGCAACGCTACAGTCAATTGTAACCTGGGCTGTTAGGGAACAGCACAAGGAGACAGTAAAACAGGCGAGACAGGCACTTAAACGAATAAAAACGTCAGATGAAGGAACGGGAAAACGAGGATATAGAGCGATACAGGGATAGAGGTGAGGCCCGAAAATTTTACCAGAAAGTAAAAGCAAAAGGCTACGGTAATGGGCTCCCCTCCTTTAAGGGCAGGAATGGAAATCTGATTTCAGATATACTAAGAGTGCTGCATATATGGAGAGAACACTTCCAGCAACTGTTGGTTCGAAAAGGCAGCGCACGTGAGGGTATCACACCAATTGTCAACGACGGCTTAGATTGCCCACCACCAAGTCAAGCCGAGGTCACAAGAGCTATATCGCGGCTCAAAAATAATAAAGCAGCCGGTGCCGACAGACTTCCGGCAGAACTCTTTACGTCAGGTGGCGAGGAGCTGATAACGAGCATACACCAGCTTCTACGCACGGTTTGGCTTAACGAATGCATGCCCAATGATTGGAATCTAAGCGTATTATGTACTGTGTTGAAAAAAGGTTATCCAAGTGTGAACTCCAACTACCGCGGGGTCAACCTTTTACCCATGACATATAAAGTCCTGTCAAGTGTGTTATGTGAAAATCTAAAGCCATTGTTATCCTCAGCAAGGGTCTAATGATGAACGAGGACAAAACGAAGTTATTAGTTTCAATGAACAAAAAATCTTCTCTTTTGGGAAACTGTGTGAACGTTGACAACTACTGGCATGGACAAAAATGCTCCAGCTCGAAAAGTCTTCGACAAGAACTCAATGGACGGCGACCAAAACTCCGTTTGAAAGACCAAGTTAATGAGAACCTTACAGAACTTGGTGTAACTAACAGGAAGAGATCGAAGCGCTTATAAAATGTTTCTACTTGCGGTATATAAACCAATAGGAGTGAATAGAAGTGCCAGCTAAGTAAGTAAGTTAATAAAATATTTTTACATCAAAATTTTAGTTATCATTCTTATCTCGTGGGATCCACAAACACAAATGTGCACCCTGCATACAGTCTTCCATCAAACCCTAGTGCGTGAAATATAACATTTCCGCTTCCTCCCGTACTGTAAACATCAGGCTTCCAGATGCACTGAATGCATTGCAATGCGTTATAAAAACTAAACCCAACCCTCTTCAAAGACAACAAAAAACTATAGAGATTTCTCATGGTATCATAACACCATTTATATACTTTAGAACTACAAAGGACGGCAATCTGCTAGAAAGTTTTCACAAACCCACTTCGTTATGTCTGCAACGTGGCTTAAACTATAAGTACCACCATTCACCAGCTATATCTCTATCTTTGTCCGTCCTTCTATGTGCCTGTCCGGTACTTTGCTGGCAATCATGAATTTGAATATATTCGTTTACCATATAACGAGTATACGTGTTTGAAATTTTGAAATCGTTTTTGTTTTTTTTTCGTTATTGTTTTGGGAGGGTGTAAAGTTTTTGTTGTTGTTGTTTTGTACTCTTGGCATTAGTTTAATATTATAGAACAGATTATTTTGATAGCATTATGCTTTTTTAAGCATTTTCATTGAATTTGATTTCATTTTTCTAAGTTGTACACTTAAGTTTACAAAACTGAACTATACATTGAATGAATTTAATTGAATACGTGAACTACATAATAATATTAATCATATGCTGGTGTTTGTTTTATTTAAAATTTACATAATTGTAAGATAATAGAATGCATGGCAGGTCAGCCTTAGTTATGTTGTGATAATGTATTTTAATGTATACTCTTATCTAACTGAAGCAATATATATAATTGAAATTTTATTTTTGAGAATATATAATATAATGTGCATACAGTAAGGAATCAGAGACCATTATCTGTTTTATAAATTAATTGCTAATATTTGCATAGACATGTTAATAAGTAATCAATGATTTTTCTTCTTTGAATGCTGTTGACTTTCAAAAGGTTGTGGGTTGTACACACACACACATTTATTAATTTGCAAATGATTACTTAGATACATATCTGTTTAGAATTTAATTGGGTTTTAATGTTATAATTAACACTTGAGCGATTTATATTATTAATACTATTCAAAGATTTTTTAAAGAGGATTGTCATTCATGTGGATAAGTTTTAACAAGACTTAAGTATAAGCTAGATTATTGAAGGGATTAATCAGTTTTGAATACACTATACTTACTTACTTAGGAGGCACTTCTTTGCAATCCTATTGGATTATATACTGCACTTAGAAACATATTATAGAAGCGCCTATCTTAAGGGCTTCCTCCCCAGTTAGTCACACCAAGTTCTGCAAGGTTCTCAATCACCTTGTCTTTCCAACGGAGTTTTGGTCGCCCTCTTCTGCGCCGTCCATCGAGTTCATTGTAGAAGACTTTTTGAGCAGGGGCAAATTTAGTCCATGCGTACCAATTGACCTAGCCAATGCAACCGCTGCTCCTTATGCGCCAGTGTAAAGCTCGTACAGCTTATGATTCATACGGCGTCGATACTCTCCTGTAACGATGATAGGCCACGATACTGATACTGATACTGATACTGATACTGATACTGATACTGATACTGATACTGATACTGATACTGATACTGATACTGATACTGATACTGATACTGATACTGATACTGATACTGATACTGATACTGATACTGATACTGATACTGATACTGATACTGATACTGATACTGATACTGATACTGATACTGATACTGATACTGATACTGATACTGATACTGATACTGATATTTGCATAGACATGTTAATAAGTAATCAATAATTTTTCTTCTTTGAATGCTGTTGACTTTCAAAAGGTTGTGGGTTGTACACACACACACATTTATTAATTTGCAAATGATTACTTAGATACATATCTGTTTAGAATTTAATTGGGTTTTAATGTTATAATTAACACTTGAGCGATTTATATTATTAATACTATTCAAAGATTTTTTAAAGAGGATTGTCATTCATGTGGATAAGTTTTAACAAGACTTAAGTATAAGCTAGATTATTGAAGGGATTAATCAGTTTTGAATACACTATACTTACTTACTTAGGAGGCACTTCTTTGCAATCCTATTGGATTATATACTGCACTTAGAAACATATTATAGAAGCGCCTATCTTAAGGGCTTCCTCCCCAGTTAGTCACACCAAGTTCTGCAAGGTTCTCAATCACCTTGTCTTTCCAACGGAGTTTTGGTCGCCCTCTTCTGCGCCGTCCATCGAGTTCATTGTAGAAGACTTTTTGAGCAGGGGCAAATTTAGTCCATGCGTACCAATTGACCTAGCCAATGCAACCGCTGCTCCTTATGCGCCAGTGTAAAGCTCGTACAGCTTATGATTCATACGGCGTCGATACTCTCCTGTAACGATGATAGGCCACGATACTGATACTGATACTGATACTGATACTGATACTGATACTGATACTGATACTGATACTGATACTGATACTGATACTGATACTGATACTGATACTGATACTGATACTGATACTGATACTGATACTGATACTGATACTGATACTGATACTGATACTGATACTGATACTGATACTGATACTGATACTGATACTGATACTGATACTGATACTGATACTGATACTGATACTGATACTGATACTGATACTGATACTGATACTGATACTGATACTGATACTGATACTGATACTGATACTGATACTGATACTGATACTGATACTGATACTGATACTGATACTGATACTGATACTGATACTGATACTGATACTGATACTGATACTGATACTGATACTGATACTGATACTGATACTGATACTGATACTGATACTGATACTGATACTGATACTGATACTGATACTGATACTGATACTGATACTGATACTGATACTGATACTGATACTGATACTGATACTGATACTGATACTGATACTGATACTGATACTGATACTGATACTGATACTGATACTGATACTGATACTGATACTGATACTGATACTGATACTGATACTGATACTGATACTGATACTGATACTGATACTGATACTGATACTGATACTGATACTGATACTGATACTGATACTGATACTGATACTGATACTGATACTGATACTGATACTGATACTGATACTGATACTGATACTGATACTGATACTGATACTGATACTGATACTGATACTGATACTGATACTGATACTGATACTGATACTGATACTGATACTGATACTGATACTGATACTGATACTGATACTGATACTGATACTGATACTGATACTGATACTGATACTGATACTGATACTGATACTGATACTGATACTGATACTGATACTGATACTGATACTGATACTGATACTGATACTGATACTGATACTGATACTGATACTGATACTGATACTGATACTGATACTGATACTGATACTGATACTGAACCATAAATAAATACAGGTAGAACCAGTATCAGGTGTAACTGGATTTTGTTCGTCGAGAGAGGGCTATGTCATTCAATCGCTAGCTTAGTCCGTATTAGTCCTTGAAGTTATAGTTGCCAACGTTCACGCAGTTTCCCAAACGAGCAGATTCTTTGTTCGTTGAAACTAATAACTTCGTTTTGTCCTCTTTCACCTTTAAATCAATTTTCGTTGATTTCTTATGTATACTTGAGAAGGTTGCAGTCACATCCCGCAGTTTTCGAACGATGATGTCTATGTAATCAGCGTACCCTAGTAGAATGTTGTTTTTGTTAAATATCGTGCCACTTGTGTTTTATGAAGCTTTTCTCATTAACATCTCGATCATTATGTTAAAGAGGTCAAACGATAGGCCGTTGTAGACCTTGTCAGGTATAGAATGGCTCCGCAAGGTCCTTGGTAAAATTCACTGAAGACTTCGTGTCAGTCGTTCATACCGGAATGGCGTATCAGCTTCGCTGAAATTCGAAACTCAGCCAGGCTGATTCCGTTGTGGTTGGAGCGCACACTTGGATCTCCTTTTTTCAGCCCAGGACATAATACACTTAGATTCCAATAATCGGACGTGCATTCGTTTAGCTAAACCATGAGTAGGAGCTGGTGCATGCTCGTTATCAGCTCCTCGCCACTGGACTTGAAGAGCTCTGCCGGAAGTGTTCTCTACATATATGAAGCAACTCTGCGTATCTATAACAAGATTTCCATCCTTGGCCTTTTAGGAGGGGAGCCCATTACCGTAGCCTTCTGCTTTAACTTTCTAGCAAAATTTTCGTGCCTCACCTCTATCCCTGTATCGCTCTATATCTTCGTTCTCCCGTCTGACATTTTTTTCGCTTAAACAGCTGTCTCGCCTGTTTTGCCGTCTTCTTGTGCCGTTCCCTAACAGCCCGGGTTACAACTGGCTGTAGCGTTGCCCTATAAGCAGCATGCTATTCCTCAGACGCTATGCGACATTCTTCATAGTACCAGGATTCGTCTGAGCGCTGTTTTTCATATCCAAGCACGCTAGTTGCGGCGGTTGCCATGGAATGCGCAATATGCTGCCACTGTGTATCGTGGAACGTCTGAAGTAGAGGCCTTGTGTCGTGGTAGAAGTTGCAAAAGCTGGTTGGAGTAGGCAGTGCCTATATTTGGGGTTTTAAATTTTTCTTATCTTGTGCACACCTTGGCTGCAACTAGGTAATGATCTGAACCAATATTAGCACCACGGATCACACGCACGTTCATGGCCCTGGAAGCATCATCAATGCCATCAATTACCACATGATTTGATTTAATTTTTGGTGTTTTGATCGGGGGATAGCCAATTTGGCTTGTGAATATCTTTGTGCTGGAATCTCGTTCCACCGACTACCATGTTCCTTCCCGTGTCAGTATGCAGGCTAAATTTACAGATCGATGGACCTATTTTTGCATTAAATTTTCCCAGAAGAATTTTTATTTCGTAGCCAGGGCAGTAGTCGTATGTTTACTCTAGGCGCTCGTAAAATGCATCTTTAATCTCATCGCCTTTATCATCCGTCGGGGCATGAGCACAAATCAGCATGATGTAGAAATATTTCGCCTTGAGACTAGATGTCTGAGTCTCTCACCAACTACAAATCCATATCCAAATTCGTGCAATTTTGCATGGCAGCTGTAATAGATTTCGCAATTTTTAGGTCGCGAGCATCCTTGTCCTGTCCATCTTATCTCTTGGATGACGATGATGTCAGCCTTATATTTTTTTGATGACATACGCCGGTCGGATAGTGACACCTTCTATAAAGAGTACGGACGATCCAGGTACATATTCTTAAATTATGGTTCTTATTACGTTTACGGTGGTCGTCAGCATTTGAGGAGTTCCGTTTGTTACCCTTTTTTACTCGTGTTTTCATAGCCAGTAAAGGACCTGAAGGCAGGTGGCCGCTATTCAAGATAATACAAAAATTACGAACAAATTTAGCCGGGTGCCACCACGAAAGAAGTTTTGAGTCGGCTTGAGAAACAAGATTCACTTTACATCCCCAACGCCACCCAATTCCTCCGCCATATTATCACACTATCTAAGTCGTTATCAAAACAGCCCGGCAAGTGTGTATTCATAAAGAGCTTTAGTGTTTCAGCACTGAGCTCGGTCCTTGACCCATCTGTCCTGCGAATGAAACACTTCGAGTCCTTAGACAGAACCCCTCTAATTTACACTGAGTTTGGACTCACAGCACCTTTTTCACGCAGCTCTCTTTGACCTTTTAATGTTCCCTTTATAACTGTTAAAACTGGTTCTATAAGAACTCCAGTCCTCTTCTTATCCCGTTCTCTTTGCTTTGTTGAAAAGCCTTCTGGTAGCTTTGCACAGGGTTTCCAACGGATTATTCCAACACACTGGTTGCGATCTCTTGCCTGCATAAGTCTTAATTTTACATATCAAATCTTAGTTACCTTAAGATTTTTATGTACACCTTTGGACTTTCTATACACACTGCAGCTACGTATAAGTAATTGGCTATATTCAATATATATGTATTTTTTTTATTGTACATCACTTATATTCGAGTATAGAATTTTACCAATGCAATTTCACAAACCAATGTCATATGGTAAGCAATTCCATTTTAAAAGCTAACACTATACCATCACAAAAACTTAATCATTCACATCAAATGTTTTGTTGCTCTCATTTCGTTGCTGTTGTTGCTCCTGTTGCAGCTATTATAAAATCATTTTGATTTGTTTGAATTTTTTTCATACATATCAATGCAATTGAAATTTATTAAATGTAAATAAATTGCCATACAAACAAATTATTTTAAAACTTTTTCAATGCAGTAGTGTTCATGCTTTAACCGCTTGATTTGAGCTTCAATATGAACAAGTGATTGGAATGAACTTTATGCACTACTACATATTCGGTGATTGCAAAAATATTAAAATGCAAATATTTTATAGTTTTTGTGTTTTTGTTTTATTATTTTTCCAATTGCTGTGATTCATTCGATTTCAATTGGATTTGAAATACACTTTACACATTATTGAATTCACATAGAAAAAGAGAAAAAAAGAGTGCGATGCAAAGAGGCAAATGCGTTTACCGTTGACTGTTGGTGACTTTGATTTCACTCGTAATTGGTATGACTGATTGATTGCTGCTGATGATTTAAGTGGAATTGTGCATTTGTTAAATGCAAACGATATCCATGCGCTATAATGATTTATTGCCAATAATTTGTTGAAAATCAATTTATATGTTTCGTTCGGTGTTTTAGTCGCAGTTGGAAATGCGGTTGTTGACCACATAGTCGTATGAGCAATTTTTGGCAATAATCATGTTGTTGCTCATATGTCAGGGTGGCCTAGATTTATTAAGTGGATTTTGTAATATGTTTACATTGTACTGCTGCGGATAATATTTGGTGTGTGGTTATGGGAAATCATTGGAAATTTTTTAATAATAACAAACACTGACCAGTCATTCGATCGTCAAAGTCATCGCAAGTTTGAAAGTTTGTAACCAGCACCGAAATATACATCGATGTAAGTAATTAATAAAATTTAAAGCCATATTTTTTAAATAAGTGAATAAGTCCAATTGTTACTACATCCCGAAATTTTATATGAGCGTTATTTTTTATAAATAATATACACAGTATTGCAGCATTTTTTGACAATATTTAAAGCGACAATTATATCACAATAACTTCATAGCTGATGTTATAGCTGTTTTTTTCTCCTTAAAATTGTGTTTAGCCCTTAAGAGTTCTCATTTCAACAACTATCTTTATTGCAATCTATTACCCACATTGCTCTCTTGTAATCTTCTATTATCTAATCAACCCTTATAATTATTAGATTTCTGAATTTTCAAAATAAACATAAACTTGATGTAATTACACACTTGAGGAAACAAATCATAAACATGCTTCCTTGCCATACACAATCTTGTCTACACACATTTGCGCTGGCAGCATTTTAAGGGAAGGCAAGAATTGGCGAGGCCTTAATGTGATTTAATGAGAACGGCAGTATAGTTCCGTTTCCGAATCTGAAATATATCCTTGAAATATTCCATAATTTCAGCTGGAGCATTTTCGTCCATGCGTACAGGATGACCTAGCCAACGCACCCGCTGCATCTTAATGCGTCTGACCACGTCAATGTCAGTGTACAGCTCGTACAGCACATAATTCATTCGATTTCAATATACTCCGTTAACGATGATGGACCCATACATTTTACGGAGTATTTTTCTCCCGAATACTGCCAGAACCGATACATCCGCTTGTGTCATAACCCAGGATTCTGAATCATACAATCATCAATACAGGTAGAACCAGTATCCGGTATATCTGGATTTTTGTTCGCCGAAAAAAAGCTCTGTAGCCCGTAGTAGCATTTATTAACATGCAGGATGTTTCTTCAGATTTCGAGGCTGACATTATTGGTTTTGTTGATGACGGAGTCTATGTAGATAAAATTATCTACCACCTCGAAATTGTAGTTGTCAACGTTCACGCAGTTTCTCAAACGAGTAGATTCTTTGCTCATTGAAACTAATAATTCGTTTTGTCCTCTTTCACCGTTAGACACATTTTTGTTGATTCCTTCTGTATGCTTCAGAAGTATGCAGTCACATCCCGTAGTTTTCGACCGATGATGTCTACATCATCAGCGTACGCGAGTAGCATGTGACTTTTGTTGAATATCGTGCCACTCGTGTTTACTGCAGCTTTTCTCATTATCATCTATATCACTATGTTGAAGAGGTCACATGATGCTTTAGGCCCCGTCTGGTATAGAATGGCTCCGTAAGATCCTTGCCAATCTTCACTAATACCAAATCCTTCGCAGGAATACCAAACTCAGCCATGGCTTCCAGTAATTTCTGCCGTATCGGGCTGTCGAAGGCAACTTTATAGTCGACGAAAAGATGGTACGTGTCGATCTATTTCTCTTGGGTCTTTTTCAGGATTTGCCAAAGTTGGAATATCTGGCCAGTTATGAATTTACCAGGTCTTAAGCCACTTTGATAAGGCCCGATCAGGTTGAATAATACTGGCTTTAGTCTTTCACATAGCACACTCCAGAGGACCTTATATGCGATGTGTAAACGGAGCACACGCTTGGATCACCTTTTTCCAGAACAGGACATAATACGCTTGGATTCCAATCGTCGGGCATGCACTCTTTAAGCCAAACCGCATGCTCGTTATCAGCTCCTCGCCACCGGACTTGAAGAGCTCTGTCAGAAGTCCGTCAGCACCGGCTGCTTTATTATTGTTCAGCCGCGATATTGCTCTTCTTAGTTTGGCTTGACTTGGTGGTGGACAATTAAGCCGTTGTCGACAATTGGCGAGATACCTTCACGTGCGCTGCCTTCTGGAACCAGCAGTTGAAAGAAGTTTTCTCTCCATATATGAAGCACGCTATGTGTATCTGTCTTTTGCTTTTACTTTCTGGTAAAATGTTCGGGCCTCCTCACCTATATCCTCGTTCCCTCATCTGACTTTTTTTTCGCTTAAATAGCTGTCTCGCCTGTTTTACTGTCTCTTTGTGCCGTTCCCTAACAGCCCAGGTTACAATTGGCTGCTGCGTTGCCCTATAAGCGGCATCCTATTCCTTAGACCCTATGCGACATTCTTCATCGTACTAGGATTCGTCTGAGCGCCGTTTTTCATATCCTAGCACGGTTGTTGAGGCGGTTGCCATGGAATGTGCAATATGCTGCCATTATGTATCGGGAACGTCAGAAGTGGAGGCGTTGTGTTGTATTAGCTGGAAGAGCTGGTTGGAGTAGGCAGTAGCTACCTCTGGGGTTTGCAGCTTCGCGATGTCCAGCTTTCTTTGTGTTTGGTTACGTGTGTTTTTCGCTCTGCTAAATCCTAAATCTTGTGCTCACCTCGGCTGCAACCAGGTAATGATCCGAGCCAATAGTAGCACCACGGATCACACGCACGTCCATGACACTAGATGCATGTCTGCCAACTTATCATCAATCTCATCGTCTTCATCTTCCGTCAGGGCATGAGCACAAATCAATATGATTTAAGCCCCCTTTGGGGGTTTCACTATACTGGCTTAGTACCGTCACCCTAACATTGAATTTCTCACCCCCTCCCCAAAATAACTATTGTACAAGTCTTCAATTAAGAAAAAATAACTAAAACCGGGTTTTTAACCATAAGTCAAGATTTGAGGGTGTCAGTGATATTCTGTATACAGAATCATGTTGTACTCGACCAGACGTGCGACATGCTTCAAGTTCCTTTAATTTTTTTTGATTCAGTAGCAAAGTGTAGGCCTTCTCCTAGGCGTTGCCGACACCTGCGTTCTATTGCTGAACAAGTCTAAAATATTCTCTGTGTAATTGTAAATTATGTTTATTATACAATATGACTGTGCTACCAAAGTGTATAACTACTAATTGATGCTGTGCAAGAAATATATTTTATACATTCATAAGATATCAATTGTACTTTGAAGATACAATTACAAAACGATATATCCTTATATATCATATTATGTTATTAGGTTAATCATATTTGAACTTAAAGCTGGTATATACTAATGACTTGGCAATATATTGGCTGTTTGTTATGGGGGAGAGATGGATTTGAATATTGCATCTTAATTAATTGCTAATTATTAAAAAATGTTATCTTTCTAAAAACTTTCGATTTGCATTGTTTAAATTTTTTAATTTATTTTTAATTTATTATATTTACTATTAACAAGAGAACATGCTTGTCATGTCCTGGTTGCACATCCTTCGTCAAATCGTATCCAAAATAAAGACGACCTTCCAGGTTTAAAGGGAGCTGTTAAACGAAATGAATCAATTCAATATACAATTGAATATTTTTATATTCAATTCCAGCAATTAAATGCAATCTCTTTCATGTCACATATACAATTTCAATATTATAAATTACTTTGGCATTAAGAAAAAGTAAAACAAAGTGACCGTTACCATGCGTTGCAACAAAACTTTTGTGAAATAACCAACAGCCTTCTCGTAGTTAACAATTGCAATTGTCATGCGTTACATTTATTAACCGTTTTTGTTTGTGTATCATTTTACATATTTTTCAATTTATTTCATATAATTCAGTTTCAATCTCAATTTTTTTTCTGTTGCACATTTAAAACAATAAAAACAAACTCATAAAACAACAAAGAAAACAATATCATTGATACTCGCTCTTCAGTCGCATGTTAACCGTTGGTGAAACGGGGATATTCATCGCAATTACTGTATTCAATTTGGAATTAGCTCTGCAATATCCTTTTTGAATGCATTTTTATACGTCGCGCGCATCCTCTCAACTAGGTGAAAACTTTTGCTCATTTTAGTTGTTGCAAATATACAGTAAACGCAACCTTGTCACCGCATTTATCAATTAGACTAGCGCTTTGCTGCCTAGAAGCTATATACGAATGTAAAAGTACCCCATCTGAATGTTGCATACAGGAAACGTGTGATTTTTAATTATAAAGTTTTTCTAAGTTGCTTTGCTACGGAAATTGAAAAGTAATTACAAATATCTGTTCGAATTTGCATTGCGGTTTTAATTACCGCAATGGGAAAAGCAAATAAGAGTGCCACAAGAAACCTAATGTTTTTTAAGACCATCAGAAATGAAATTGATGCACATAAATATCATTAAAATCAATATGGTGAGTATGTGTGTTAAGTTGACACAGGTAACTGTGTGAGATCTAATCTCCAAAGTTATTGTGTTTGCAAGGACAAACTCTGCGAAAAACTTCTACATAAATCATAACGCAGTACAACATATGATTTTGGGACTCAATTCTGAGAACTGCACTTGAAAGTTTCCCCAAAATAAAAAAGTTCTGCATCATTCGTTTTGTCAAGTTACATGCCATAATAATATAATATCGATTTGAAGTTTGTAAGTATCGTATAGGGGAATTTGTCACGTTTTAGGCTCCTTTGTTATATTGTTTTACGGTGGCGTATGATTACCCTAACTAATATTCCACGTCAATCATACGCCACGGAGTACAACAGTTTTGTTGTAACTGCTACAAAATAAACCCAAATGAAAATCATTTGATGAATGGAAAAGTGAAACTGTTGCTTATGTAGGGAGACGTCGTATAAACAGATTAACGGAATTGTTATTCTTAATTTTTTTTTACATTTTTATCAGCTGAATCGGAATATTGGTTGTCGAGTTCCGTAGCCATTTTTTTGTATCGATAGTACGCGCGGTGTTTTACTGAATTCCCATTGACTGCTTCTGCATCTGGTAACTCTTGTGTCCCATCCGTCGTGTTCGACACAGCTACTGCTTTAAATATAAACAAATTTTTGCTCCACCTTTTGTTTTTAATAATATTGGCAAAATTTGGTTTCTTTATAGCTGATGCAGTGGACAAAAAATTACGGTGTTTTTCTATCAGTGGCAATCCGAATTTACTTCAAGCACTATTGGAATCTAAACTGTACTATCCATATCTGTCTTTCTACAAAAGTCCACATATCAAAATATCCATGTTGACATTTACTAGAGTTTTATATAAATAACTACCTTTGACTCCTGGGTTGCTGTTTATTATCAGTTTATCTTGTAATTATCAAGATTTAAGATTTTAATGTGCCTTGACAGAATCCATTAGCAAAATTTGCTACACACACACACATACACACAGAGACAACGACTTGGCTAGCACCAACCATATAGCCTTCCACATAATATATCGATTTCAATCTTTTTAATCTGCCATCTCTTTGTCAACTGATTTTCTTTCACCATTGCTCGCCGTCATGTTTCGCACTTCCTGTGAAATGTCGCAACACATTAATATATAAACCAGAAAACGAACGCTGTCCTCCATTAACATGCCGCAATTTCCGTGTACTCATTAAAACAATTACCTCGAAATCTGATTGTGTTCGAATTTTGCATAATATCTGGCACCAGCTGCTGCCTCACACCACCTGCCAGGCTTTCAGGACTGTCGTATTGTCAATAACAGGTAACACCTTTTAATAAATTCCATTTTTGTTTCAGTCTCAAATTTCATTAACAGCTTAAGACTGTAAGAGCTATAGAGAAAAAGAGAGTGAGCACGGAGGGTAGCTCGTAAGAGGACATCTGGTGGTGCAGGAGTTTGTGGTGCGATTGAAACTGAAATTGACATTTAAAGTAAATCATTATATCCTGTTTTGGTATTTAAAGACAATTTAATTGAATTTTATAAAAGTTATCATGGAATTTCGCGCAAATTTGCCACAGGAGAGAGTGGAGACGACGACAAATATGTGACCGCCAGTGCTGTTAGCTGAATAACGCTATACGAGTCTGCAGAAGTTGTGAAGCTTAGGGATGGCAACTTACCACCACCACCCTGCATACGGGTATTAAAGAAGATTTAATTATTATTGAAAACTTTTCCCGTTCAATAAACAATCACTACCAGTGACAATGAGTTTCGGTTGCGCTTGCCAGGATACCGGTAAAAGTTTCCCTAACGAAAAGACAATTTAAATAGTTTAAGGGTTAAACAGTGAAAGTTTTTACTATAATGGCTGAGAGTTAAGCAACAAACACACATAATACGCTTGAATTAATTCTGTACAATATTGACAGTTTATAGATGAAGCACGATAATATAAGTTGTTAATTTGACGAACGACGCTTAAAATAAGGGTTTAAAGTAAAAAGTTGTTATTTAATTTATAAGGGTAGATAGGAAAATCTTTTAAAAATTACAACATTTAATCATAAAGAGAAAGGGCAAATGTTATGGAACACCATTGTGGTGCTAGTAGGTTTTAGCATTACGTTCTGTGGCAAATGATAGATGGCGGAAGTATTTTAAAATTTTTGGTTATTGTCCTTAAAACATGAGGTTCTGGTACATATAGCAAAGCATTTTAAAAGTTTGGAAAGTAATTTTATCCCACTGAGTATCCGATAAGTTGTAGCAAATGTTCTGTGTCTTGACCAATTAAGGTTATGAACTACATAGAACAACACTTAGGTACTAGGCCACTGTTGAGAGTATCAGTTCCGCTGTTCAAAAGTTCTCATATTCTAATATACCTACGAGTCAATAGAACCAATTCCGTTTTCTAAGGATTTACCCCCAATTCAAAGGTCATACACAGCGTTGATAGACATTTTCCACCACAATATTTGTACCATTCTCATTAAATAATTTAAGTACTGCGTTTATCACAAGAAGCCATAGAAGAGGGGACAGTACCATCGGTGTTCCTCTAGTAGCTATCATTCTCACGCAGCTTCCACCAAGTTCCGAGTTGTCGACACGGTTTCCCACATTTTAAATAGTTAAACATCAAATTATCTTACTTACTTAGCTGACACCTAGAAATTTTAGATGTTAACGTTCAAACAGTTTCCCGAACGAGTAGATTCTTAGTTCATTGAAACTAATAATTTCGTTTTGTCCTCGTTTACCGTTATACCCATTTTCGCGGATTCATTCTGTATACCTGACAAGTCTCACATCTCGCAGTTTTCGACCGAAGATTATTATCTTTAATAAAAAAAAATTCATCACTATGGTGAAAAGGTGGTGGAAAAGGTCACTATGGACCGGCCGTGGCATAGTGGTTAGAACACGCGGCTACCATGCGGGAGATCGCAGGTTCAAACCTGGCTCCAGTCATCTTAAAAGAAAAAAATAAATAAAATTTGCTTTCATTGTCGGCTCCCCTCGAATGTTGTTTGACAGCAACTTTGCAGTATTAAGCGTCGATTCAATCGTCGTGTCTAGTAAGAGCTTCTCAAAACAGTGACGTTCGCATTCGTCGATAAACAAGTAGGTGCCGTTAGTTGTGAATCTAAAAATAGAAAGCGTGTTAATTCACAACAACGCGAGAAGCTATCCCATACCTCATTCATGGGGTGCAAAGGGAAATTAAGTTTTTTTTTTTTATGGTGAAAAGGTCACACGATTGGCCGTCGCCTTGTTTCAAGCCTCGTCTGGTAAAGAAAGGCTCCGCAATCGTCACTGAAGACTTCGTGTCAGTCAGCGTCATTCCGAAAAGGCGTATTAGCTTTGCTGGAATACCAAACTCAGCCATGGCTTAGAGTAATTTCAGCCGCATCGGGCTATCTAAGGCAGTTTAACCCATTAGTGACGACAGTTTCCATATGTAACGGTGACAGCGGTTAGCTATTGCAAGCAATAAAATAAACATAAAAATAAATGTCAAGAATTTTTTTTTTAATTTAATCAAAAAGACCAAAGCATGTCTTTCATTCTTGATTTACCGCTATGCGATCGGACGTTAGTAGCGTGGGTGGGGATCATTTAAAATATGTGTTTTTCACATATGCAATATGGAGGGATATAAAAAGTCTCTCCATATTAAGAATATTTTTTGGTTGTTTAAGGACTGATATATTAAAGACTTAATTTTTGCTATTTGAGAAGAATATAAAATATCATAAAAACGTATTGCATGAATTATTTTGTACTTGGTTCTTTTTTTTATTTACCTGTTTAAAGCTGTTACCATATGGTCGCAGTCGTCATAACACTAGTAAAAATTGATATTTTTCTGAAATTTTTCGTCTTATTTTTGATGTAAAATTCTTTTCTTTTTAAATGTATATGTAGTACTGATAAAATCTTTAAAAAATTCCCATTATTCCGCTCTCATCATTAAAGGGTTAATAGTCGACAAAAAGATAGTACGTGTCGATATGACTCTCTTGGATCCTTTCCAGGATTTGCCGAAGTGTGAATATCTGGTCAGTTATTGATTTATTATTATTATTACACTATGCAACAAATGACGACTTTTGGTAAAATACAAAAACGGGATAGTATAGGTTCGATTCTACTATCGAAGGGTAATAAAACCCTATACTCAGTTTGGCAAGATTGGTGACCAATTTTTTTTTTCATAGGGTACGAAAGTTGCGTCCTTCGGAAGACATGAATAACTAAACTATTTGTTAACCGATTTTTACAAACAAATATGCGTTTAACTCGTGATAGTGTGCACTTTCTGAATAAAATAGTAAATATTAGGGTGTCCTTATAAAATAGTGGCTACAAACTTCCTCAAAAATAGTGAAAAAGTCACAAATGTTTGAAATTTCGAGGCAAAAAACAGACAGATATGACAAGTTATCAATATAACTATATATATCGTTAGAAAGGCCGCAGTCTCTTCTTTCTAAATCCTTTGAGAAAATTAAAATCGGTTGATATTCAACCACGTTATTGGCTTACATGTGCGTAAAGCAACGAAAAACCGGTATCATAGTGGACTTTATGAGCTATTTAGGTTGCATAGACACGTTCAGATTGTATTGATATGTTCACGAAAGTTGTTCAACTTTACCATGGCTACAATTTTGGCGAACATTGTTAGTGAAAAATTTGGACTCCCTCAAAGTAATGCTCAAAAAAGTGAAAAAATAATAATTCCTTCTTTAATTTTTTTTGAAAAAGTGCAGGAATAACCAACCTTTTTGACATAATTTGTTAATAAAGTTAGTGCGCAAAACTCCCAGCTACATTATTCCTGAATATAGTTTAGCGCTACCACGAAGTGGGAGTAAGCTATTGGACAAAAACTGATGACACCTTTTTTCGAGGGGCTCACTGATTTTGAGAATCTTTAGGGGTCCATAAAAAAAAATTGGTCACCAATCTTGCCAAACTGAGTATAGGGTTTTATTACCCTTCGATAGTAGAATCGAACCTATACTGTCACGTTCTTGTATTTTTTTCACTGTTGCACTGTGTTATTAGCCTTTAAAACAACTTGACACATATATATATTTATATCTTAGTGCCTAAGTCAGAGGCCGAAATGATCAAAGATTTCCATTCGCTTCGGTCTTGTGCGCACCGTCTCCAGTCAGTCCTACCAAGCAGCGTCAGTGATTCCTCCACCTGGTCCTTCCAACGTAGTCGCGGTCTCCCTCTTTTGCGCCGTCCTTCGAGGTCTTGATAGAATACCTTTCGTGCTAGAGTTTCCTCATCCATTCTCACGACATGGCCTAGCCAGCGTAATCGTTGCACTTTGATCCGCTTGACAATGTCGTGGTATAACTCGTACAGCTCATGGTTCATCCGAATCCTAAACTCGCCGTTTACGCAAATGGGTCCATATATTTTGCGGAGTATTTTTCTCTCAAACACCGCCAGATGAGCTGCATCTGCCTGTGTAAGCACCCAAGATTCGGAGGCGTACAACAGGACCGGTAAAATTAGTACCTGGTACAGCTGGACTTTGGTAGTTCGAGATAGGGTGATGTTTATAAAGTGCTCGCGTAGTCCAAAGAAACACCTGTTAGCAAGCACTATTCTCCGTTTTATTTCGAGGCTGACACTGTTGTTCTTGTTCATGGCGGATCCAAGGTAGATAAATTCATCCACTACCTCAAAGCAATAGTTTTCAACGTTCACGCTGCGTCCCCAACGGGTGGACACTTTGTTCGATGATACCATTAACTTCGTCTTGTCCTCATTCACTGCCAAACCCATTTTCGCTGACTCCCTTTCAACTGATGTGAAAACAGCTGTTACCTCTCGCATCGTTCGACCGATAATGTCGATATCATCGGCATATGCGAGCAGCATGTGGCTCTTATTAAATATGGTGCCAGACATGTTAACCGCTGCTTTCCTTAACACCTTCTCCATCACTATGTTGAACAGCATACATGACAAACCGTCACCCTGTCTAAGACATCTCGTCGTATCGAATGGTACAGATAGATCCTTGCCAATCCGAACAGAGGATTTGGTATTCGTAAGGGTACACCGGCAGAGACGAATTATCTTCGCAGGAATACCGAACTCAGACATGGCTTCGTATAGTCGATGCCTGATGGGACTATCGAAGGCAGCTTTGTAATCGACAAAGAGGTGGTAAGTGTCAATTTGCTTCTCATGGGTTTTCTCAAGAATCTGCCGTAGTGTAAATATCTGATCCGTCGTGGATTTGCCTGGTCTAAAGCCGCACTGATAAGGTCCAATCAGGTTTTCCACAATTGGCTTTAGACGTTCACACAGTATGCTAGACAGGACCTTATACGCAATCGGTAAGAGGCTAATTCCGCGATAGTTTTTACACTCACTACGGTCACCTTTTTTGTAGTTATTGATTTACCAGGTCTTAAACCACACTGATAAGGACCGATCAGGTTGGATAACACTGGCTTAAATCTGTCACATAGCACACTCGAGAGGACCTTACATGCTGTGGGTAGAAGGCTGGTCCCGCGGTAGTTGGACTACACATGTGGATAACCTTTTTTCAGCACAGGACTTAATACGCTTAGATTCCAACCATGAGGAATGCACTCATTAAGCCAAACAGTGTGTAGGAGCTGGTGCATGCTCGTTATCAGCACCTCGCTACAAGACTTAAAGAACTCTACCAGCAATCCGTCGGCACAGGCTGCTTTATTTTTTCAGCCGTGATATTGCTCTTCTAACCTCGGCTTGGATTTGTGGTGGACAATCTTCGGCAAAAGGAGTGAAACCTTCACGTGCGCTGTCTTCTGAAATCAGCAGTTGCTGTAAGTGGTCTCTCCGTATATGCAGCACACCCTGCGTATCTAGTAGTATAGTAGTAGTTGGGAGAGCTGGTTGGAGTAGCGAGTGGCTTTCTCTGGGGTTTGCAGCTTCGCGATGTCCAGCTTTCTTTGTGTTTGGTTACGTGCGTTTTTTGCTCTGCACAATCTTGTGTGCATCTTGGCTGCAACCAGGTATATGATTTGGTATTAGCACCACGGATTACACGCACGTCAATGACACTAGATGCATAACTGCCATCAATACCTACATGATAAATTTTATTTTTGGTGTTTTGATCGGGGGATGGCCAAGTTACCTTGTGCATTAGACCGTCTCACTTTTCATTTTTTTTTCGAAATTCCTTCATGAACATCGATTTTCATAATCTACTCTAAAATCCAAGAATTTTGGTATATAACACTTAAATATTGATGAACGGGAAGTGGTCTCTCAAATCGTTTTTTCGTTTTTTTAGGCAAAATGCCTTTTTCTCAAAAAATGTAAAAATCTTGCTTTGGTAATTTGCCTCTAACTCAAGCAGTTTTTAACGGATTTGAACCTTATTACATGCAATAGAAAGCTTATTAAATTTGCAAAATGTTTCTTAAAGCAACAGTGCCCTTTTTTGCTATGGTTTTTTATTCATAGCATCGCAAACTTAGATTTTCAAAACTAACTTAGATTTTTTTTTTAATTTTTGCTTACATTTTCGTATATAAAAATTGAACGTGGCAAAATTTTTATATTCTGTAAATGCAGTAAGGTAGGAAATTTTATAATAAAGATTTTTGTGTAAATATCAGTAGCATTCTGTGAAGAAAAACTGCAGTTTAAGTTAAAATGATGAAATTAATAAAGTTGTTTATTTCCTCGAATTTCATAAATACATTAATATAAAGTAAGAACAGATTGATTTTGGGTTTTTATTTTTTTCAAATTTGCTAAAATTGTACTTTTGTTGGAGTTTGGATGCGTTTTGTGAATGTTTTTTGATATTATTGGAATCAATTATGACTTTATTCAAAGTCCATCTTCCTGTTGGCGCGAAAATGAAAATTTGCAAAAAATTCTACAGTTTGTAATAAACTTAACAGTAGTTAACGACCCTGACGAGCGCGCGATTGGGCTTCTAAAAACCGTCAACAACACACTAGTGATGGAAAACATCGAGCAGAATGATTTGATTCAAGTCATCGAGCATTTTCACAAAACGCATCCAAACTCCAACAAAAGTACAATTTTAGCAAATTTGAAAAAAATAAAAACCCAAAATCAATCTGTTCTTACTTTATATTAATGTATTTATGAAATTCGAGGAAATAAACAACTTTATTAATTTCATCATTTTAACTTAAACTGCAGTTTTTCTTCACAGAATGCTACTGATATTTACACCAAAATCTTTATTATAAAATTTCCTACCTTACTGCATTTACAGAATATAAAAATTTTGCCACGTTCAATTTTTATATACGAAAATGTAAGCAAAAATTAAAAAAAAAATCTAAGTTAGTTTTGAAAATCTAAGTTTGCGATGCTATGAATAAAAAACCATAGCAAAAAAGGGCAATGTTGCTTTAAGAAACATTTTGCAAATTTAATAAGCTTTCTATTGCATGTAATAAGGTTCAAATCCGTTAAAAACTGCTTGAGTTAGAGGCAAATTACCAAAGCAAGATTTTTACATTTTTTGAGAAAAAGGCATTTTGCCTAAAAAAACGAAAAAACTATTTGAGAGACCACTTCCCGTTCATCAATATTTAAGTGTTATACACCAAAATTCTTGGTTTTTAGAGTAGATTATAAAAATCGATGTTCATGAAGGAATTTCGAAAAAAGTATAAAAAGTTAGACGGTCTATTGTGCATATCTTTGTACTGGAATCAGGTTCCACTCACTATCATGTTCCTTCCCGCTGCGAAGGTAACCAGCCTACCCGTTGTCACACGTGTCGGTATGCAAGATCAAATTACTGATCGATGGACCAAGAACAAAACAATTTTAATGTAGTGGCCGTCTTTGCCTTCCGCCGGGGCATGAACACAAATCAGCGTGATGTAGAAATATTTCGCCTTAATTCGGATTGTGGCTATTCGATCACTAAAAGAATTGATTCGCGAAACAAAATGTTTGAGACTCTTGCCAACTACAAATTCACATCCAAATTCATGCTTTTAGGCTTGGCAGCAGTAATAGATGTCGCAATTTTTACCTCGCGAGCATCCTTATTCTGTCCATCTATCTCATCTACGTTTACGGGGGTCGTCAACATTTGGAGGGTTCCGTTTGTTACTTTTTCTTTCACGCCGTTGAGGATGTAAAGTGAATCTTGCGTCTCAAGCCTACTCATAACCTCCTTCGTGGTGGCACCTGGGCAACGTTGTTCGTGATATTTGTTTTATCATAATTTTTACCTGTTGGTAGATGTATCGAGCTTTACTTTTCTCGCTGTACTTTTTTGATATCATCGCTCACGGCCGTTGCTGCAGTGTCCGTAGAATGTGCTGTGTGCTTCCAATACGTAATCTATAAGGCGTTGTAACTTGCTTAGGAAGAAAGGGAGATGGTTTCTAATTATTGCTTGGGAAGAGAGAGAGGGAGTTTATAATAATTTCCAAGTGAGTAACGAACAAAACTATGTACAAAACTATAGCAATAACAACTAGTAAGGTAATTAATTACACTATGACACAAAATCAAACTTTTTGAAAAACACCCGAACGTGACTATATAGGTTCGATAGTACAACCGGAGCTGAGTAAAACCCTAGCTCAGTTTGGCTAGATTGGCTACTAAATTTTTTTTTTGGCCCCCTAAACTTTTTGAAATCCCTTGGGCCCCTTGAAAAAAGGTGACATCAATTGTTGGCCAACAGTTTCTACAGTTTTTAATCTAGCTCTTTCTCTTCTTCAACAAAGTTTTAGCTAACAGGCCGCTTAAGAAACTGATATAATAAAATTTCCCAAAAAAGTTAGACTTCCCTCGTTTATTTTCAAAAAACTTCGATGAAAATTTTAATTTTTTCACTATTTTTTGTATAAGTCGTAGGGAATTCAGATTTTTTGCATACTCTATTCGGTGAAATTGTAGTATAGGTAACACCGAATAACTTCTCTGAACAAACCTATGCAATCTGAACAAGTCTAGGGATATTAAATAGCTCTCAAAACACACTATCTACTTTAAACGAATCAGTTTTTTAGGAGTTTTGGGCCATTGTGCTATGTTTTTACTTGCTATCTTTACCGAAAACGTACTTATTGTATAACTGAATAACTTCTGTAAACAACCAATATGATCGGAATACTCCACCCCCTTAATTGTTCACAAAGAGCATTAGGGTGTTCCTTGTATGGCATTTTTTCTAATTTCGTTAAAAATATGTATTAATCGCGATGTTGGTCATCTGTCTTCACCTTACGTTTCTTTTTGCCAATATTAGGAATATATTGTGAGAAATTTTGTATCAATAGTTGGACATTAGGGTGTGCCGCAATGAGGTTAAAGTATCAATTTTTTTTCAAATCAGTTTATTGCCGCTGAGTATTTTTCTTTCGTATATAGACTAAGTAGTAACAAGCCGTTCAATAGCTGAAATAATATGTGTTTGCTTTTACCATATCTCTTATAGACGCCGAGATATTTGATATAGAAGTGGTGGTATTTTTAAAATATTATTAAAAATGTTGAAATTGAATTTCGATGTAGATTATTATGGGCAATTATATATTTCAACTTTTAAAGGTTAATCAAGTAAAAATCTATATGTTTAAAAAGTATATGTGTATGTTATCATTATCTCTATCAATTCTCGAGATATCAGGGGCTTAAAAAGCATAGCAATGACTACTTAACTTTTGTTTCACCTGTATATCCATTGTGTATGCTTACAAATGTCACCAAAACCATTAATATCCAACGGTCTTTTGAGGGGATCATATAAAAATCGTTATTGGTAAGTATTCAATGGGTATTCAGATGGAACAAAAGTTCATTAGACATTGCTATGCATACAGTCAAAAATTCCGTTTTTTAACGCCTGATATCTCGAGAATTGATAGGGATAGTGATAATATGCACATATACTTCTTAAACATATAGATTTTAACTTGATTAACCTTTAAAAGTTGAAATATATAATTGCCCATAATAATCTACATCGAAATTCAATTTCAACATTTTTAATAATTTTTTTAAAAATACCACCACTTCTATATCAAATGTCTCGGCGTCTATAAGAGATATGGTAAAAGCAAACACATATTATTTTAGGTCTTTATTTCAGCTATTGAACGGCTTGTTACTACTTAGTCTATATACGAAAGAAAAATACTCAGCGGCAATAAACTGATTTGAGAACAAATTCATACTTTAACCTCATTGCGGCACACCCTAATGTCCAACTATCGATACAAAATTTCTCACAATATATTCCTAATAATGGCAAAAAGAAACGTAAGGTGAACACAGATGACCAACATCGCGATTAATACATATTTTTAACGAAATTCGAAAAACTGCGATATAAGGAACACCCTAATGCTCTTTGTGAACAATTAAGGGGGTGGAGTATTCCGATCATACTGGTTGTTTACAGAAGTTAGTCAGTTCTACAATAAGTACGTTTTTGGTAAAGATAGCAAGTAAAAACATTGCACAATGGCCCAAAACTCCTAAAAAACTGATTTGTTTAAAGTAGATAGTGTGTTTTGAGAGCTATTTAATATCCCTAGACTTGTTCAGATTGCATAGGTTTGTTCAGAGAAGTTATTCGGTGTTACCTAAACTACAATTTCACTGAATAGAGTATGCAAAAAATCTGGATTCCCTACGACTTATATAAAAAATAGTGAAAAAATTAGAATTTTTATCGAAGTTTTTTGAAAATAAACGAGGGAAGTCTAATTTTTTTGGGAAATTTTATTATATCAGTTTCTTAAGCGGACTATTAGCTAAAACTTTGTTGAAGAAGAGAAAGAGCTAGATTAAAAACTGTAGAAACTGTTAGCCAACAATTGATGTCACCTTTTTTCAAGGGGTCCAATGGATTTCAAAAAGTTTAGGGGGCCAAAAAAAAAATTTGGTAGCCAATCTAGCCAAACTGAGCTAGGGTTTTACTCAGCTCCGGTTGTACTATCGAACCTATATAGTCTCATTCGGGTGTTTTTTTCACTGTTGCACTGTGTTATCTTCGGCTAAGCCATTTATGAAAATGGTAATAAAACTTTGAACCGTAAAGGAGGGCAGTATCGAGTTTGTATTTAAGGTGGAAGTAGTTTTTGTCTAATCTTGCTCTTCTTAGAACTTAACCTCCTCCAAGAAAATTGAAGCTTGTATACCAAATTTAAGCTCTATAGCTCTTCAACTACGGCTACACTAGAGGAGATAGATAGACGGACACCCCCAAAAAGGTGGGTATAGTTTTTGCTAGATAATGCTCATCATAGAACATACCATCCGCATAGAGGACAGCTCTTATATAAATTGCTCTTAAATTAAGGATATAATCGCTGGGAGAGACTAACGGACACCCTACAAAAAGTGAGTGTGTAAGGCAGTTTTTGTCCGATCTTGCACAACTTAGAACATAACCTCCACTTAGAGTTAGAGTCGATAGCTCTTAAACTGTGGATGTAATCGAAGGGACAATCCCATAAAAAGACCCCAGACTCCATTTGTATGTTAGGTGGGACCGATCTTGCTTATCTTAGAACTTAACCTCCCTTAAGAAGACAAAGTTTCAGACCGATTCCTTTTGAACTTAGACTGTAATCGCGGGGACAGACCCCTGTAAAAGGGAAATTTATATAGTAGGTGAGAGTAGTTTTTGACCGATCGGACTCATCTCTGAACTTAACCTCCACATAGGGGATAGAAGTTTGCGCACTAAACTTTAGCTCGATAGCTCTTAAACTACAGCTGAAATCGCGGGACAAACTCCTAAAACAGGGAGTTTGTATGGGGGTGGGAGTAGTTTTTGACCGACCAGGCCCGTCATAAAACTTTACCTCCACTTTAAGAATTTAAGCTTGTATTCGAAATTTTAGCTCGATATCTCTTAAACTACAACTGTAATCGCGGGACAGATGGACAGACAGACGGACATCTTTAAATCGACTCAGTATTCGCAGCTGATCATTTCTATGCATACATTGTCATTCCTACCACGCCTCCTTATGGGCGTTAAAAATGGAAAAACAAAATTAATATACCCCTGTATAAAAACTACGGTATAAAAACTACATCCTGCTACAGAATGGAAAAAATTTAAAGAACTAAGGTAGTGACCTAGTGCGGGTTGTTGGTCTGGTCGAGTATAGATATCAAAGTTCTCTAAATGCCTTTAGAATCTTGGCTTAGGTTAAAAAAATTAGGTTTTCTTTACATTCCTCACGTTGACACGATCAATTCTTAATAGTTTTGATTAAAAAAATATCAGATCTTTCCAGCGGTATATAAAGTTATATATATAATTTGTAATATTTGTCTATTTTTGTCTCGAAAATTCAACTTTTTTTTTTATTTTTTTTCTTAAACTATTTTTGAAGTTAAAGTTGAAATTATAAGCCACAATTTTTATTAAGATACCAAAATTTTTATTACTTTAATCAAAAAGTAGACGCATACACGAGCAAAACACATATCGGTTAACCAGTGGTTAATTTATTCAGTTTTGTATAGGAAAGCAATTTTTATATTGTCTACTGAAAATAAAACATTGCGAGAATCTCACTCACTACCATATTTCTAACTGACGCTAAGCTTACCAGTCTGAATATGTTATGACATTCATTTTCATATTTGTGTTGCCGACAACAATCTGGGGGTATCAAATTTTGTCTCTCTCTAGCTTTAAAACTCTGCCAATTAGGTCAAAAATAATTAATGTATGTAATCTATACTAAAATATATATACTAGACTAACTGTCTATAAATTTCATTGAAATCGGTTCAACCGTTTAGACGAGATTGAGGTACAAACAAACAAAGACACAAACATTTATAATATGAATAGGGACAATTGTATTTTCCGAATGCAAAGCTATTATTCCACTGATTTTAACATAAAGTACCACAAATATTTTATAATTCCAATTGCATTGGCAGCAAATAGGAAGTGGTCACTATAAGTGTATGTGGTGCAACATATCTCATTATTATCTATTATAAATATTGTACTCTAAATATTTATGGAACATTCATTTAGTTTGACATAAACTGTATTCAACCACAAACACAACAAAAATCTGTTGAAAGTATTTAATTGTTCAATGGCATTCTTTGGAAATGTGGCTATGCATTTATTTTATTTCAACTATAATTTGTATAATAAATACAAGGACACAGCACACACACCCACACACTCATTAGCATACAGAATTCTATTGAACAAATATCAAATATTTTATGAGCGTTATAAAATTTATTTGTATAAGTGTGAAATTATTGAGATTTTGATCAGATTTTACATTTAGGTTTAATAGTATTGTATTATTCATAAACTCTTCAGGTGCGAGGGTGAAATATTTTTAATTTTATTCAAACACATTACATAATTACTAAGCTTAGTTAATAATTAAATGACTAGGATATGAATTTGCCAAACATTTGTATTTATGTATGTAGGTTATTTCAAATTGATGTAAATCAACGAGTGACATGAATGTTCGCCCGTATACATATATACATATGAGAAATAATTTAAATTTTAATATATTTTGAGATATTTTTGGTATAAATGTTTTTTATATTTCACTATAATAGTTTAAACAACAACAACACAGTACAACAAATGATTTTGGGACTCAAATCTGAAAACTGCACGTGAAAGTAGCCCCAAACAGAAGAAGTTCTGCATCATTCGTTTTATCAAGTTACATGCCAAAATAATTTAATATCGATTTGAAGTTAGTAAGTATCGTATAACGAAATTTGTCACGTTTTAGGCTCTTTTGTTATATTTTTTTAGATGGCGAATGATTATTATAAGTAATATCCCACGTAAATCATACGCAACGCAGTACAACAATTTTATTCTTACTTCTACAAAATAAACCCAGTTTAAAATCATTTGTTGAATGGAAAAGTAAAACCGTTGCTTATGTAGGGAAACGTTATATGAACAGATTAAAGGAATTGTAATTCTTAATTTTTTTTTACTTTGTTTCAGCTAAATCGGACTAGTGGTTCTCGAGTTATGTCAAACAAAAGAGCCTAAAACGTGATAAATTTCCCTATACGATACTTACTAACTTCAAATCGATATTAAATGGTTATGGCTTGTAACTTGGCAAAACGAATGATGCAGAACTTCTTCTTTTTGGCGCTATTTTCAAGTGCAGTTGTCAGAAATGAGTCCCAAATCAATGAGCTGAAAAATTATGTACTGGGCTATAAAACAATAATAATAAGCAAGAATTCTATATTTCATTATATTACAAATATAAATTGCAAAAACAATTGACATAAAGAGAAAAATTGTACACAAAAATTATTGTTAACTGTCTCCGCAATTAATTAAATACTTGTCATCTAACAATAATATTCTCCAACTTAACTTCCCAAATCAAAACACACACTCCAGACTAATGTATATGACAAGTTCATAAACATATCAGGGAATCCTCTATGTTGGCTATCCTTTCACAGTAAAATCTTTTTTTCATTAATTTATACCAATTGTATTCATTTTTTTCTATCTCTGTAATTTTTATTATTACAATATCTCTCCTCCTCCCCACTATCATAGTCTACGTATTAACATGATAATATGGTTTAATGCATATGGAACTATATACATATGTATGAGTGCACGATAACACTTGGTCCTGCTCTTGTGTTTTTATGAATAAATCCATATGAAATTTCCACAATGATGGCAACATGGCTGTCAACATCAAAAACTACAATATTGTAGTATCGTATATTATAATCAGTTTTCTATGACCCGTCAACACTTCAGCTGGATAACAACACAACAGCAACAACACTTTGCGACTAAAGAGTACTCGTACTACAATTGTGTGAGAGTTGGCTTCTTTGGGTTGTGGGGGGGAGGGGGGAGGAAGGTGTCAGTGCAACTGACTGAGTTCGAATAACTTTATTATAGAAATTTAAATGATAATTTGTCATTCGAATGCTGTTTTATAGTTGTGTCACTACAATTGGCATGATATCATGGGATTGTTTAGGGACTTGGTCATATTAAATTTTAAGGTAATTTTTCACTTAAATGATGTTTTCGCTGGATTTGTTTCGACTTATAGAACTGAAGTAATATCGGCCAATGAAATCCAAAAACTTTGTACAACTTAACCACTGGCTAACCGATGTTTACAAACAAATAAGTGTCTTAGACGTAAATGCGTGTTCTTTATGACTAAGGTAATAAACATTTGGGTATCTTAATAGAATAGGAGCTACAAATTTCTTCCAACTTACAAATAGTTAAACAAAATCACACAATGGTCTGATGATGAACTCGTCATGGAATTCGAGACGCGTCAACCTAGTGCGCAACACTAAACTACCAACAATGCCAAAAATAATAACTTTTCTAATTGTATAGCCAATTTGACGTATCAACTCAACGAACAGCATTGTATGCAGAATCAAAAATGTTTTTAAGACCAAATAGACAGATATGATTGATTTTATATATAACTATATATACAGTAACCTAAATATTCTAAAAGAAGTTAGAGAACTTTGGCATCTATACAGATTCAAGTTTAAGACCTTCAATCCGCCCTAGGTCAATCACTATCCAAGTTCTTTCCATTTTTTTCCATTCAGTAGCAGTTTTTAATTTTTCTTACTGTTCATAATAATACATCATATGAGCAACAATCATTTGTGTATGTTGCGTATACGCTTAATATCACTTAACTTGCTGGAACATAAATGAATTATAGAGGATTTTCTAATTTGAGTATTATGATCGTACTTAATCGCTGCAAAAGAGCAATCAGCCTCAATTGGGGAATCAGCCCCAGAAATGTGAATGGTCATATGACTCAGTTATTAAACCCATCTTATTCTACAATTCGGCAGTCTGGTGGCAGGCGCTAGATAGAGCGTCCCAGAGGTTGAAATTCAAACGCATTATGAGACTGGTGGTAATGATGATAACAGGGGCACTTAGAACTACTCCAACTAAGGCACTGTTTACGATCCTACACTGGTAACCCCCGGACATTGAGGCGAGGAAAATAGCAACGTTTAAAAGCCACAAAACCATGGATGCACAGGAACTATGGCCATGCCAAAATTGTGGACCTAATCAATGTGAACTGTTACAGGAGAAAGTGTACACTACTTTGAGAAGATATCGAGACATTCGACAGTTACACCCTCATGGGTTCCTGGACATGGGGACATATATGGTAACCACAGAACCGATACATTGGCAAGGGCCGCCACAACCGTGAACTCGGGCGAAGTTTACGGTCTTATAGGGATCCCTCTCACAAGGGGGAAACTGTTTATTGCGGGTAAACTGAACCTCGTTGCAAAGGAGTGATAGGTGAGAGAACCCACTTGCACGGCGACCAACAAAACACTATTTGTGCTGAACCTGTCCAAAGTCCACCTGAGGAACATTATAGCTGTAATAACCGGTCACTGGCCAGTTGGTAAACACGCTAAGAGGTTGAAACCAGGGTTGGTATCTGCTCTCGCGAGCCGGCTCACGAGCCAGGATACCAAAAAAGAGCCAGTTGGAGTGCCCATTTCTGGCTCTCGCCACGCGAGTTAAGTACTTTTATATGCCCAAAGGCACTTTTCTGTGGCACAAGGTACTTTTTTGAACCCGAGTACTTTTTTGTAGCTAATAGTACTTTTATTGTACTTTTTAGTTCATAGTACTTTTATTGTACTTTTCGATGCAAAGTACTTTCTTTTGTACCAAAGAACTTTTTTATACAAAAAGTACTTTTTAGTAAAAAAAATATTACTTTGGTACAAAAAAAAAAACTTGTGCAACAAAAAGTGTTTTTGGGGCAATAAAAGTACTTTTTGGCATAAAAAAGTACTTTGGTACAAAAAAAGTACTTTGAACCAAAAAGTACAAAAGAGTACTCTGGTACAAAAAAAGTCATTTGTGCAACAGAAAAGTGATTTTGGGCCATACCATTTTCGGTTGCGATGCTCTGTTATGTTGACCTGAGATATGAAAAGCTTCTAGACAATACCTGTCTATCAGTAGGCTATTTGCAGAACATCCATGTCTTCATCAAAGCAACGAAACGTTTTTTATACTATAAAGTTTATAGCGAGGTTGACCGAACAGAATAGGAATATTTGGTGCGGAAATTTGAAAATGGTATCGCAACAGGACTCACACTAGGACCCATGTGAGCTGTGTTGCCGAATTAACCTCACCAAACCTACAAATTTGGGAATAATTATAAGTTATATCTCTCATCTCAATGTCTATTTTTTGGTATGAAAAAGTACAACTAATTGTACCAAAATGTACTTTAATTTTAAAAAGTAAATTAATTGTACCAAACACTACATGTATGCTACCAAAAGGTATTTTTTCGGTACAAAAAAGTAAAACTAATTGTACCAAAAAGTACTTTTATTTTACCACACAGAAAATGTACTACATTAAAAGTTAAGTTAATTACACTACAAAGAACATTATTTGCACAAAAAGGTCCAGTTTATCGTAAACAAAGGGTAAAATTCTTTGTACACAATTAGTTCAATTCATTGTACCAAAGTTTACCTTTATTGTACCAAAAATTTACATTTATTGTATCAAAAAGTAAAAATTATTGTACCAAAATGTACTTTTATTGTACTAAAAAGTACTTTCATTGTCCAAACATATAAAGTACAATTAAGTACAATTACAAAGTACAATTTATTGTCCCAAAAAAAATAATTTTACTAGACACAAAAAGTACAATTTATTGTATCAAAAATGTACATTTATTATATCAAAAAGTACAAGTTATTGCACCAAAATATACTTTTATTGTTATAAAAAGTACTTTCATTGTACAAACATATACATTTATAGTATCACAAAGTACAATTAACTGTCCCAAAAAGTACTGTTATTGTACACAAAGAGCAACATATGTTGTCGCAAAAAATACTTTAATTGTTCACAAAGAGTACAATTTATTGTTCCAAAAAGTACAAATTATTGTATCACAAAGTAGTTTAATTGTACCAAAAAATTGTATTTATTTTATTTATGATATTGCCTTGGTTCTATTTGAGATCGTCTCTATTGAGAATTATTAATTATATCCAATAGGTTGTTATTCAAATGTTTGGAAATATTTTACGTGACAGCAAGTTAGACGTATGACGTCAACCACAATATCTCGTCAACGCCCTTTGCCGTGACTTCTCTACTATCATCAAAAACCTTTAGGGGAAGAAAGTATCTTAAGGCAAATGAGAACTATATCCGACTGCGCGAACATGACATCCTCGAACCACTCAACAAGTTAACATACTAAACTCACACAAGCTCTTGTCTATGCATGTGTCCATGGGATGAAAATAAGGATGAAAAGGACACATAAAGAGTCGAGATAGAGAGTTAAAATGTTCCACACCAAAAATTCCTCGTTAAATTTTCGTAAAGACATCTAATATCGAAAATACACGAATACAATAAGAAACATAGTTATTTACGACCTATTACTAACTCTATTTTAGGTTAAACTGAAAATTTCACCGGGCTATATGAAAAAAATGTGGACCTAGGGCGGATCTTTTTTCATAAAATTTTAATATACTCTCCTAAGCCTATCAGTTTGAAAAAAAAAATGGTTCCGCCGAGAAGGTTTTACTAACCATGCCGAATGACACGACTATGAACTGCAAAGTTGCTATCGACAATATCGACTACATCGTATGAGCAATAATAGATTGTGTATGTTGCGTATACGACTCATACCACTTCACTTAATGAGGGGTGAATGGATTTTTTGATATTATTACAAGAAATGGGCATCATACGGATATAGAAAACGAAATACAAGAAGTCAATAATCAAAATTGACGTCGAAGTCAAAAGTGACTAAAGTGGAAAACGGAGCCTTTAATGTACCAAGAACAACAGTATGAGATTTGTTGCGATATCACATCAAATAATAAAGCAGCTCAATAAAACGTATTTGGACCGTATGTAGGTTGCACGGATCAGAAAAGAAATGAAGGTAAAACATTGTTTTAACATGGCGGTTTGGTAACATTGGAGGTTGAAATTAACACCATACGCCCTAACTAGAACCACTTCTGTGATCAGAACTACAGTAACTATCTTAAGACCACCGTCGAGGAACTTGAATCATACCACTACTTAAAAATATGACTTGTGTCAGTACAATTGGACCCATCTTAAGACCAATCTCATTTAAAGACATATCCGTTGCCTGTTAAGTTAAAGTATAATTCATATTATAATGGACATATGCTCCTCTTAGGAACTACAAGGAAAAGTGTTTGTATTCTACACCACCGTTAAACATTACAACGCCGCAGGAATACTAATATACATTAGTCAAAATGATACTTCTTTAACACATTAAAACCAATTTGGTGACACGTTCCCTCTTCACCGATCTCTGAAAAAAAATACTTTTAGACAATTGACAACCCATTTTCCGTAGGATAGCTTAAAACTTAATTTCCCTTTACATCCCATGAATGAGGTATGGGATAGCTTCTCGCGTTGTTGTGAAACAACACGTTTTCTATATTAAGATTCAGAACTAACGGCACCTACTTGTTAATCGACGAATTCGAACGTCACTGTTTGAGAAGCTTTTTACTAGACATGCCGATTGACTCTAGACATACTTCGAAGTAGCTGTCGACAACATCGAGGGGGGCCGGCAATGAAAGAAAAATTTATGTTTTCTTGGTATCTTACGCATGGTAGTCGCGTGTTCTAACCATCATGCCACGGCCGGTCCGTAGGATAGCTAACTCTTATAAATAACAAAATACGAAATCGACTGTTTTCTCATGCTCAAAAGTGTGACAATATGGTCTACCTTACCATAATTGTACACCGTTAAAATGCGTTTCCACACTTTTATACGATCAAACGGCGGAATGTATCCCGGGGTCCTGACGCTGACTACAAAGACAGTCAGCCCTATTGTGAACAACCAGGGAGTTGTTTGATTATTATTTCTATCACCATCATCATTGTCATTATAGTTTACAACAAGTATTATCGTTGCTTGTGCTGTTGTTTCTGCCGCCAAGTTGACTCTCAACGCTGTTGGTGTGGCTATGTTGTGTTTTTTTTTCTCATCTGTTATTTTGGCATTTGTGTCAGTTGTACGAGTGCTTTAACCCAATGACCACTTGTAAATGCCATAAATTTTACCCAAGATGCCACAAGCAACGTTAACGTTGTTGTTGCTGTTGCTGCTTCTGCTGTTCTCACACTGAGTGTATGCATATCATATGAGAGTTTAAAGTAAATATGTGGGGATTTCACAGAGACTACAAATGGGCCAGTATGGTACATAAGTACGAGTATAGGGAAATAGTGGGGGGGACGTTCCTATAGTTGTGGTTTAAGAGGTTTTTGACGGATGACACTGGTAGCCTGTTGTTAGCGTTGTTCAAGACACACACACACATGCAGTAGATACTTTAGTGGTTTTTCAGTTGACACATGCACTGACACGTTATGACCAAAATGTTACCGGAAATTTTGAAATGACTTTAAAGTTGCATGTACTTATATATGCCATAAAAGCGTGCTGGATATGCATTTACTACCCAGAGAGGGTATTAACGGTTGTATAGGTAAGACAGCAACTTGCTATTGCTAGGGGTCTTAAAGTGAAGGCAGCAGTAAATGTGGATGTGAACAAGAGAGTATAATAATGGTACAGTTTGTATGATACAAATACAGAGTTAACCGCTTTTAAAGACAATAACAAACAGCTTAGTAGCTACTTAAAAATATGAAAATAAATTAAATTTAAATTAAAAATATCTCATACATTGGTTTTAAATTTAAATTTTATTCAATTCAATCATAACAGCCTAACCTAAGATGGGACAAAATAGTTTTTGTATCAAATATCGTATTCAAATACAATAAACAACCCAAAGGTTGTCACAATGGTCCATAGAGACCTCTCTACAGAGAAGATGCCTTCATTCACCAACCAACTTTTTTTTTGAGAAATGATTAAAAGAAAACGTTTCTTAAGGCTATCTTACAAGTGTTGAACCTAAATAATCCTGATTAAATCCTGATTTTCAGTGAGGACTTTAAGTTTAAACTTCCCCTCTGAATAAAATGTAAAACTGTATAAAGCTGTTGTTACTTGTGACCACAGATATATCGAATAAATACTAATACTAAATTATCGAATATATTAATATAATCATGATATGAATATATTAAAACAATATATAGTATTTACAATATAGACTTCTTAAATTTGCTACTCAAGTATAAGTCCGTTTCATAGGCAAGAGTTTTTTCAAACCATGTATTTGTTTACATATATTTTCTTATACTTCGTTTAAATGAAACCAACACAATAGACTGATTAACTTGATCAACTCTAGTATTCGTCTAGTATTCGTATAATCATATTACTTTTAATATTCCTTTGTTATTATTCCTGCACAAGAACTCTTGCATAAATAAATAATAAAATAGCCATTTGTATTTGCCGCCCATCAGAACAGTAACTTTTTTTTCATATACAATGATGTACATACAAAGGTGTGACAACAGAATTTATGAATTCATTTGAATACAAATTTCGGCAGTTTGACATTCGAACACAGGAGTTGAGTGAAATGTCTGGGTTTTTTTGAGTGTCTGCATACGGTAAGGGCATTTATTCATGTTTTCTTAATAAGGCAGTATAGATGTAGTAGAAAATGTTAGCAACTTAAATAATTTAAGCATAAATATTTTAAAGATTTCATATTTGCTTGAATTTCACTAGATTTAAGATATAAATCTTATGAATTATTGTCACATTAAGATCATAATGTATGATGTTAGTAGTATACCAATTTATAACTGCATTTTTATTGACATTACTTTAAAAAAATAGAAATTACTTGAAATCCATATATTTGAAAATCGTTTGGGTTAAGTGGAATCGATAGATGTTCGAACCTGCATAATTTACTATAGACTACCAGTCATTACGTTTTTAGGGTAGAGCCAACTTTATTATGTACACTAATTAGTACAACATTTTTCAGCTGATTGATTTGGGGCTCAATTCTGAGAACTGCACGTGAAAGTAGCCCCAAAAAGAAGAAGTTCTACATCATTCGTTTTGTCAAGTTACATGCCATAATAATTTAGTATCGATTTGAAGTTAGTAAGAATCTTATAGGGGAGTTTGTCACGATTTGGACTTAGGCTTTTGTTTTCCAAACGAGTAGAATCTTTATTCGTTGAAACTAATAACATTTTTTTTGTCCTCGTTTACCATTCGGCCCATTTTTGTTAATTTCTTCTGTATACATGAGAAGGCTGCAGTAACATCCCGCAGTTTTCGACCGATGATGTCTAAGACATCAGCGTACACGAGTAGCATGTGGCTTTTGTTGAAAACCGTGCTACTCGTGTTTACTGCAGCTTTCCCCATTATCATTTTCAACACTGTGTTGAAAAGGTCACACGATAGGTCGTCGTCTTGTTTAACGCCCCGTCTGGTATAGAATGGCTCCGAAAGGTCCTTGCCAATCTTCACTGAAGACTTCGTGTCAGTCAGCGTTATTCCGTAAAGGCGTAACAACTTCGCTGTAATACCAAATATAAACACCACAATTTGATTATATTGACTAAATATTCAAACACACAAAATGCGAGCAATGTGGCAGCAGGAACTTATTTATCCATTAACTGCATTGCTTACTAAAATATTGTACCATATTACATGCCAACTGGTATTAACCATAAAACCACAAAGTATTTTAATTTTCATTTGTAAACACAAGTCTTTTAATGTTTTTCGATTTGAAATGTATCGAAACCCACATTTATCCACACGGCGCGTTTGATTGATTAACTGCTGAGTGACTAATATAAACCATATAACAAGTATTGCGTGATAAGCGATAGCTTTAATCAGCCAATAATTGTTTGTGAAATCCCCTATGGGAATATTTTCATTTGATTTGTATAAAAATGCCAGTATAATTTTAATAAAATGATTTGTAAGCGCACAAACAAAAAACGTTTTGGTTTAACAATTTATTATGGCTAATTGAAAAACACTTAACTTCAATTATCATTGAAACATAAGTGATTTTTTTACGCAAACACACAGATCCATTGCAAAATATTTTATCACACACAAACACTTAGTCACACATGTGTTTATATATGACGAGGGTTGAATAAAAATGTTTGGCAATGCAGTTGGTCGATGAAAGTAGTACGATTTGTAATTGATATAGGGAGAAATTTACAAATACTTGCCCTTAAATAAGCCAATAATTATGAAAACACATCGAAAAGAGAAGGCAATATTTGTGTGTGCACCAGAGAACATCAAGGGTGTCACTTTTTGGCACCCGAATCACACTTATAAATTTTGGAGTGCTTGTCGCACTCACAAACAGCAAGAAAAGAATAACACACCCAAACGAACAAATCGATTTCCGTGTTTCGTGTTTTTGCATTTCGTCACTCATTCAAACAGTAAGCGTCGATTCTATTTCACCAGACACCCAAAAATTTTGCGTAGATAAGTGAACGGCACAGTGCACCCAAAGCAAATGTACGAACAGCAACGATAGATCACAAAAAGCAATGCGCAATAATGCGCTGTGAGCGAAACGCTCATGTTTTGCAGTTAAGATTTCGGGTGTCTTCAACTTTTATGCATGAGCAGGGCATTGAGCACTGATCGCTGCCCAGTGTGCCATGCGGATCAGTATCGAATCGGATTCCGGATCGGATCAGATCCAGATCCGATTTCGTTTGAAATTCCTTTTTAAAAACGGATCCGTTTTTATCCGCATTTGAATCCGATCCGGATCCGAAACTGATTTCTGATCCGCATTTGTGCACATTTCATTTCACATATATGTATGTATATGTGCATATTCAAAAACAAATATGTCTGCATGGATGTAGCTAATGCAAGAATAACAACACACACATGTCTCTCACATATTGTTTGTCTCAAGTGTTGTGCTCTCAACTTCGCTCATTCCTTTTGCTTGAGCATTTTGATCCGCCTCAACTCATGTATACATGCAGAAAAAGAGCACGAAATCGGTTTGCGATTGTGCGTATAAGCATGTTCGAAATTATCAGTACAAGGCAACAACCCTTATTTTAGAGTGTCGTAAACGCACAAATGATTCGGGTTCACTTATTTTTAGGGTGTACCCTTGCCATTCTCTGGTGTGCACCAACTACCGTGAGACAAGGTTCTGTCTAGTATGTTATATGAAAAATTAAGGTCCATCTTAACTAACCTGATTGCTTATTAAAAGAGCGACGAACTGGTAAATATACGACCAGCCAGATATTTACACTATGAAAAATCCCAGAATTTGCAGATTGACATTAAGTTGCATTCGACAAGAAAAAAGATATGACTGAGGTTGGTAATACTGCGAAGTTAATACGATTTTGCAATATGACACTGACCGACAAAAAGTCTTTAGTTACGATAGGCAGAAATCTAACTTAGCCATTTTATACCAAGGGAGGCTTGAGACAGGGCTTTAGCCCATCACTCGTCCGATTTAGCTGAAACAAATTTAAAATAATTAAGACTTACAATTCCTTAAATCTGTTCATATGACGTTTCCCTACACAAACAACAGTTTCACTTTTCCATTCATCAAATGATTTTGAATTGGGTTTATTTGAAGGAGTCACAATAAAACTGTTGTACTCCGTGGCGTATGATTTACGTGGAATATTAGTTATGATAACCATACGCCACCACATAGTATTAATGTTATGTCAAACAAAAGAGCCTAAAACGTGACAAATTCCCCTATACGATACTTACTAACTTCAAATTGATATTTAGTTCTTATGGCATGTAACTTGACAAAACGAATGATGCCGAACTTCTTCTTTTTGGGGCTACTTTTACATGCAGTTCTCAGAATTGATTCCCAAAACCATGTGTTGTACTGTGTAGTACTCGGTAATACTGAGATGAATATACCGACGAAATATTTATTTTCGGCCAGTGGGAATATGAAGGCAAACATTTTATTTCCGGTCAGTGGGCAGAAGGGAAATGTTAAAAATATTTTAATGACTATTTAAAGTAATGTAGATCGGCCGTGGCATGACGGTTAGAACACGCTGCTATCATGCGGGAGATCACAGGTTCAACTCCTGGCTCCAGTCATCTTAAAAGAAAATATTTTCTTTCATTGTCGGCTCCCCTCGAATGTTGTCGACAGCAACTTCACAGTATCAGTGTCGAGTCAATCGGCATGTCTAGTAAAAAGCTTCTCAAACAGTGGCGTTCGCATTCGTCGATAAACAAGAAGGTGCCGTTAGTTGTGAACCTAAAATAGAAACCGTGTTAATTCACAACAACGCGAGAAGCTATCCTCATTCATGGGGTGTAAAGGGAAATTAAGTTTTTAAATTAAGACAGTACTTTGGGCTTTAGATATAAATTTGCAGACGGATAATTTAATATCGTTTAGTGAATCGTTGTTAGTTTGATCACATTAAGTAGTAACTTGGGGTAACGAATTGTTTACAGAGCGTACAAGATCCACACTTAAGCTTAACCCTTTAATTAGACGAGCCAAACATTTTAAATGATTCGCCAAGTAACCAATAACGAAGCATTGCCAGGTACACTAGTAATTATTATGAAAAATCTTTAAAAAATATTAAATATCTATTTAAAATACTTACAAATTCCATAACTACAAACACATAATCATAATGAAAATATTAAACAACAACATTTTCTAAACCGCCCCTCGTTTCCACATATCACATAACATTTAAAATAACTTGCGTTTTTTTTGTTGTTGGTAAAAACAATCAATCAAACACAGATTGTTTTTATAAAATCTTTATAAAATCATAATGCCTCCCCTTAACATCAGAGCTAATTATTACCAAACCACAATATGAGAACATCACTCGTCCTACAGTCGTCAACATCGTCAACCACAAGGCACCTCCTCTGCGACCGGCCTCACACCAACCTGTTGTCAACACAAGAAACGAGAAACTAATCACGCATAATAATGTGAATTGAAATCGTAATCAAATAATGGGGGCTTACGCTTAGAAGGATATTGACATGTCGTCTACTAAGTGTAAATATAAATGTGAATGTTCACACACACCCACACAAATCTTGTTAAATATTTGTTTTCTGTAATTTATTTACTTTCATCTGGTGTAGTGATGCGGATATATGTAGCTAAGGGTATTTTGCTTCTTAGCGTGTGAAATTTATTAGTAGTAGTAGTGGTAGTAGTCTCGGTCGCGAGACATGTGAGTATGCCTCAAGCTCAGACGGGGATTGGTGTGTCTTACATACAACTGACATTAAAGGAATCTGTAAGTCTTAAGTACAGAATGATGTCTTATCAAGTGTGTGTGTGTGCTACGCTGTCTCCTTTTTTCACACACACATCGACATCGTGTCACAGTTTACTTTGTCTTGATATCGGATGTACTGTAGCATGTAATGTAATGTCATTGCCGCCACATAAGCATTTATTTATCAATATCTGGCTGATGGCAAAATCGAACAACAACTGAAAAAGAGAGCGAGAGGATAATGTTATCATCACACCCTCCTGTAAACGTGAGTTAATGGATTTTAAGCACTTTTATAATATCTAGAATTATCTTCATATATAATTCACTCATACGCCAACATAATTGCAGATGGTTTCCCTAAGATTTTATTTGCATTTGTCAAATAATCGTTGTGAAATATCTTAAAGTTCTTCTGTTAGCTTAGTCTGACTGTTTGGCAGTCAAATTGTCACTATGAATTTATAATGTTGTTTACTATTAACTCAATTGGCACTTTACGCAGTACTGCACATGATTTTGGGACTCAATTCTGAGAACTGTACATGAAAGTAGCCCCAAAAAAGAAGAAGTTCTGCATCATTCGTTGTGTCAAGTTATATGTTATAATAATTTAATATCGATTTGAAGTTAGTATCGTATAGGGGAAGTGGTCACGTTTTAGGCACTTTTGTTTGACACAACATAAATACTATATGGTCGCGTATGATTATCATAACTTATATTCCACGTAAATCATACGCCACAGAGTACAACAGTTTTATTGTAACTAAAATTAACCCAGTTCAAAATCATTTGATGAATGGAAAAGTTAAACTGTTGCTTATGTAGGGAAGTGTTATATGAACAGACTTAAGAAACTCTAATTCTTAATTTGTTTAGATTTGTCTCAGCTAAATCGGACTAGTGGTTCTCGAGTTATATCAAACTAAAGAGCCTACAACGTGACAAATTCCCCTATACTTCGAATTGATATTAAATTATTATGGCATGTAACTTAACAAAACGAATGATGCAGAACTTCTTCTTTTTGGGGTTACTTTCACGTGCAGTTCTCAGAATTGAGTCCCAAATCGATGAGCTGAAAAATGTTGTACTGTGTTAGATATAAATGCAATTTGTGTGTGAGAATTTTATTTTGAAATTTTGATCGATATTCATTTGTGAGTAAACGGAAACATTTTGTTTATTACAGGATGGATACTGTCTGTCTTATTTGTAGTATAACATTATAATCCACATTCTGGCACGGGAAAGTTATAATTCTGTTTCCAAACCATGGCCTTAACCCAAAATCATTTCCACCACCTACAATAGAACAATCAACAATAATTATAATTTCGCTTTAAACTCATTAAATTGAAAACAGAAAAAAGTTTGTGTTTGTACCATGCCAAAATCAGCACAATAAGATTACCAACCAAAAACTTTAAGCTACTAACAACAACATCAATAACAACTTATTAAAACCCAAATATGACAAGAAACCCTGGTTACAAGTTACCTGTGTAACACACAATGTTCCATACAAACCATTTTTACGCACAATTATGTTGGACAAATCCTCTCAAACCCTTTCTCGTCCTGTCATGGCAGTGGTTGGCCCTAGAAGCTGGTAACAGCAGCAATAACAAATTTCATGCGTTTTTACAATCCATCAACTTTGTGAAACGGTTATTTATAATCTAGAGAAAGAGTAAGAGAGAGAGTAGAAAAAAAAAGAAAAATAATTACTTCCATCACACCCAGGACCAACAGGACACACACAAAAAATTTAAGAATACCTGGATTTCATATTATGCTTAAAAAGGGAAATGAATAATTAATGCTTAAGCCACTCCAACTGGCGGTCATTGAAGTGTAACGCAAAGAAGTTGTGTAAAAGCGTTCACCTTAACAACGCCACTATTAACTGCAATGTAGTACAAAAGGTGCTTACCCCAATTTGGCTCTAAAATGAAGAAAGTTTTATAAACAATTATTTTTGGAAATTTTCATAACTTTTAAGGATGTTTCGAGAGTAACATTTACTTAAAACTTTAAGATTAACTTTATGCAATTATTTAAGAATCTGTGTGTGGCATAGCGGCATCATGCTACCTGTGCTATTAACTTCTTAGTATTTTTGTAATGTTGATGAGAAGGGGGTTACTTAAAAGGGTTTCTTACTTATTATTGGGATATATTCTGCTTCTTATTTGGCAGCAACAAAGGTTTTGTCATAATATCAATACACGTCTCTTAATTTCGCCCTTGGCCGTTTGAACAAATAACTTGGTTTTGTCCTCATTTATTACTGGACCTACTTCTGCTTCTCAATGTTTGAAAAGGCCATAGTAACATCCCGCAGTACTGGGCCAATGATATCGAAATCATCGGCATACGCGACCAGCATGTGACTTTTATTAAAGACTAGTGGACTCGGCCGTGGCATAGTGGTTAGAACACGCGACTACCATGCGGGAGATCACAGGTTCAACGCCTGGCACCAGTCATCTTAAAAGAAAAAAAAAATAAATTTTTCTTTCATTGTCGGCTCCCCTCGAATATTGTCGACAGCAACTTCGCAGAATTAGTGTCGAGTCAATAGACGTGTCTAATAAGAGCTTCTCAAACAGTGACGTTTGCATTCGTCGATAAACAAGTAGGTGCCGTTAGTTGTGAATCTAAAAATAGAAAGCGTGTTAATTCACAACAACGCGAGAAGCTATCCCATACCTCATTCATGGGGTGTAAAGGGAAATTAAGTTTTTAAGTTTTTTAAGTGGACCCGGCAATGCTTCGCTATTGCTAACTTGACAAATCATTATATTTATATAATATGTGACTCGCCTACTTGAAGGGCTAAGTTTAAGCGTCGGTCTTTCACGCTCTGTAACCAATTCGTTACCCCAAGTTACTCCTTAACCTGATCAAACTAACAACGTCTCACTAACCGATATTAAAACATCAGTCTGCAATTTTATATCTATAGCGACAAGTACTATCTGCATACAAATATTACCTTATGTAGTTCTAAAAACATTTTTCCCACTTTCCCTTCTGCCCACCGATCGGGAATAATATTTTCACTTTCGTATTCCCGCCGGCCAACCAATATGCCCATAGAGTCCAAAACTAAAATTTCGTCTACATTTTCATATTTGTGTTGTCGACTACTACCTGGGTATCAAATTGTATCTTTCCGCTTATTGTGTCATATCCACATTGTCGAGTACTACCTGTGTACCAAAATACATATCTCTGGGGCTTAAATACAGTTTTGCCACACCCCTTCCGCCCTCTGATCCAAAATTACAATTGCGTCTGCATATTCATATTCATGTTGCCGAGAACTATCAGTGTATCAAACTTTATCTCCTTAGATCTCAAAATATGTTTTGCCACGCCTACTCCGCCCACTGGTCAAAAATTAAAATTTCGTCTGCATATTCGTGTTGTCGATTACTATCTGTGTATCAGATCAAAAAAAAGTTTTGCCAAGCCCACTCCGCCAATAGGGTAACAAATTAAAAAAATTATATCCTGCGGTATTTTCAATAAAGTACACTAACTGTCTACCAAATTTCATTGAAATCGGTTCAACCTTTTAGGCGTGATTGAGCCACAAACATTCACATTTATAATATTAATAGGATATGATAGTACCAGCCGGCAGCCGGTTGTGGCATGATGGTTAGAACATTCCACTACCATGCGGGAGATCCACGGTTCAATTCCTTTCTTCAGTCATCTTCATTTTTCTATCGACATATCTAGTAAAAGTTTATCAAACAGTGACGTTAGCAATAGTGGCTAAACAAGTAGGTGCCGTTAGTTGTGAATGTAAAAGTAGAAAACGTGATAATTTACAACAAACTGAGAAGATGGGATAGCTTCTCATTTATTGGTAGTAAAGGAAAATTAAGTGCTTTTTTTAGGTACCGGTCGAAGTCGAAGAAGGCGAAGTCTCTTGCCTTGGATGTGGATTGAATCCAAATGCCGTCAAATATGTCACAGTTATTTCGTCGTGTACATCCCTGTGCCGTCCATCGCATGACAGCCTAGTATTTGTCGAGGACATACGCCAATTAGATAGAAACATCATCTCTATAGAGAGTTTAGACATCCAAGGTGCAAATCCTTAAACCATGGTCCTTATAATATTTTCGGGGGCACTAACATCGTAGTGTTGGGTACCCGGGAAAGGGAATAAAGCAAGGAAAGATAGGACGAAAACGAATGTTCCCCAATATAAGGACTGCCTCTGAGGCTGTCCTTGTTGCCTTTTTCTTTGACGCGAGGCACCGCGCTAGGTTATTCAGCGCCTTGAGGCACCAATTCAAATATGGGGGAATGGGGGAGGAGAGGATTGTTTTTGGGTTTTTTATACTTACTTGTCATCTTATCTTCTTAGCCTTCCTGGAATTAAAAACAAATGATCATTGATCATACATACGTTTTACAGCTTTTCGCAGTCTGGATTCGACTTTTCCATTTTTCAGTCTCCAGGCATCTTTTATTTATTTGTTTACTATTTATTATTTACTATGCTACGTTTTTTCCTCTATCTTAACCTACATTAACATTACTGCACCGTTGTATAAAAACCCAAACTGTAATTCTGCCGATCAGCAAAATAGGGCGTTCAACTCATTCATTTTTTCCCATGCCTTTGCCCATTTATGTAATAAGCACACGTCATGCGGAAATCCAATGATTACAATTCGACCTTATTTTGTCAATATGCAGTCGAAATGACGGAGCAAGAAAACAACTGGAACAACGAATGGCTCGTGTTGTACTTGCTCCAATTTCAGTTGTGTTTTTGTGCAACGGTGACAAAAATACTTAAGTGGTAACTTAACATTTAATGAATCACAACTAGTAGTAACTAACAATTAGTGAATCACAACAGTAGTTTCTTATTAAGACAGAGCGGCTTATTAGGCTACCGCACCCGATTCTAGATTCTTTGGGGCTGACAAAGCTACTAAGAGAGCCGTTGCGTTGAGTTTCAGTGGCATTTCCGGGGAACACATCATCTATCGGACATTGTCAGCTACTCGGCAACCTCCAAATTGAAATTCTGGTTGTTCACAACACCTAGCATAATATTAGCTTTTTGAGTAAACTTTGCTGCATTTTCAAAAGATTTAACAAAACAGTTACTAACTAAGCACTATTCTCAACATTATCTTATAAGCAGCATGTGTGTTTGAGTCACACAACATTCTTACATGCACTTGCATACATTTACATTACACTTGTGTACACCTTGTATCTTATATACTACACACCCATACTTTTACTTTCTCTCCCTTAACAGGATTTTCATCTTTCTGTGCTTTTTTTTCTGTCTCCTCTTTTTTTTCGCAAATATATCTGACGGTTAACACATGCACGCACATTTCGAGATTTATATTTAGTTTCGGTTTGTGAAAAGGAAAGTGAAAGAAAATTGCACTCTTGGGAAAATAGTTTCGAGTGGTGGTACAAGTAGAAACGAGGGAGAGCGCAAACAAAAAAAAACGAAACACATTCATCTTGTGAAATATTACAGCTCGAAAAATGCTATAGCATCCCCGCTATAATAAAACTAAAAGGGCGGAGTAATACAGACATAACCACACTTATCTACTAAGGACATTGGTCATTAAACCTAAGGGTATAACTTCAATAACTCCGTAAAAACTGCCTTAAGTTTTCTTTAGTTTGAATCTCTTAAAAGTGAAAACATTCTTAAAAGTGAGAAAATTACTACAACTTTTGTTAAAAACACTTTTAAGAGGTTTTACTGTCCATAGCCCATTGGCAATGAAAACATGGACAGACGCATAGCAGATACTTAGTTACATTCCTTCACATTATTAATATCGTAACTACAGTTTTTGCATTTGCCCCGGAGGGTATTATCACACCCCCCAAAGAAACTGGGCCAAGAAAAAAGAGGGAAAACGCATTCGAAAAAGATTTTCTTTTCATTTTTTTTTGTCTAAGTGTTGTAATCTGTCAGTGAAGCTACAAGAACAGGGCAAAGATATAGTGCGAGATATATTCATCACACAACTATGCTGAACACTAAGGGAAACTAACGTGCATAAGAAGTATAAAGAGTAAGGTAGAAAATTAAATTTAAATTATGGGGCTATTTAAGAGTTTTAAACAAAAATTTGAATTACTTTGCAAAATAAGATGCCTTTTCTTAATCGTCACTAACATCAAAGGGGAATGGGGAATTTTCTAATTTGAATCTTTTTGATTGTTATCCATTTGGGAATAACCAGAAGCCCTTTTTGAAGGTTCCCAAGCAGCTCACAACGTCCGAGAGATCACGTATTTCCCGGGCAATGACACTGTAATTGACCGAATAGCCACTATTCGCAACCGGGCGAAATATTTTTACATTACGCTGTTTGTGTACACGCACAGACGAAAGTCAAAGTCGATGACATTAAAGATGCATTCTATGAGCGCCTGGAGGAGATATATGACCGCTGCCCTTCACATTAAATTGTTTTGGGAGATTTTAATGCTAAAATAGGAAGAGAAGATGCTTTTGGTTCAGCAGTCGGAAAATTCAGTCTACACAACAAAACCTCCGATAACGGATTCAGACTGGTTAGTTTCGCGTCGGCAAGAAACATGGTTGTGAGTGGAACTAGATTCCCGCATAATGATATTCACAAGGAAACCTGGATATCTTCCGATCAAAATACAAGAAATCAGATTGACCACGTGGTAATTGATGGAAGGCATGCCTCAAGCGTTATGGACGTGCGTGTGATGCGCGGTAGAAATATTGGGTCTCATGCATAAAACGTGAGCTTAAGCTCGGACTCTATTTTTTGAGTAAAAGGTGCTTGTCGTATGCATAATAAAATTTGATGTATTTGCTTTTACTCACTGCTCACGTTTGATCTCGTCTTGCTCAGTTTGAACTATGTTAGATGTGCTTGTGCTCATTTTCATATGCATAAAAACAAGCTTTTGCTTTCTTTAGTGAGCTCTTGCTCAAATTTTGTTGAGCATGCCTTATAGTTGACTCGCGTATACTAAAAAGGAATCATGGCCGAATATTTTGTGCCACAAAGAAATACAAAATGTTACCAACAGCGAAAAACTAATTTAGCAAGTGAGGAAAAAAAATTATACAGGTTTGTATTCTTATTTATTAATTTGTTTACCCTCACCCTACGGGTAGGAGGGTATAAATCATTTGATTCGGCCCAAAAGTGTAACACATAGAAGGAGTCACTTTAGACCCTAGGTTTCTTTGAACCACATTTGATTCATGACTTTTTAAGTCGTTTGAGCCATGTCCGTCTGTCTGTCTGCCTGTCCGGCTGGTGCGTACGATAACTTTCAAAAGACGCAACCAAAAGTTTTGAAATTTTGCACGGGTTCATATTTTTCAAAACTACTTACGGCATTTCAAATGGGGTACATGGCCCCGCCCCTTCTGGTACCTCTATACAAATACATCATTCCGCCCACTTAAGAAATCGAGTAATAATATCAATACACCCAACTGAATCGTACCCAAATTCTGTATTTCGTAAAGTTTTAACAGAATAAAGTTTTGGAGAAAAAAATTGGAAGTGTAGCCACGCCCCTTCTGGTACCTCCCATACAAATGCACCTTTCCGCCCACTATAGAGATGGAGTAATAGTATTAATAAATCCAACGTGATCGTACTCAAATTCTGTATTTAGTAAAGCTATAACAGGATAAAGTTTTGGAGATAAAATCTGGAAGTTTGGACACACCCCTAATGGTACCCTCCATACAAATGTACAACTCCGCCCACTTTGGAAATGGAGTAATAATATCAATACACTCGACACGATCGTGCCCAAATTTTGTATTTTGTGAAGCTATAACAGGACCAAGTTTTGGAGAAAAAAACTGAAAGTCTAGCCGCGCCCCTTCTTGTACCTCCCATACAAATGTACCACTCCCCCCACTTTAGAAATCGAGTAATAATATTAATATAATTGAAAATTGTATGTTTTACTAAGGGGGAGGGTATATGTATGTCGGGTTGCCCGACTAAATCTTTCTTACTGGTTTTTATTATATTTTTCCCCGTTAATTCAATGCCAAATTTTTGCTTATTGGTAATGCTTGGTAATTGACTTTTTTCTAGTAAATATTTTTTTTTATTTTTCTACTAAAAATTTTGTATTTTATTATTATTATATGATTCTACTTCACTTTCACTTGAAGACATGTTTGCACTTCAATAACAATTAGATGTTTGATCTTCCTTTGCTCAAGTAATTGCAATTGGTTTGAACTCATTTTTATGCATACTGAGCAAAAGCTGTTGCTGTTTGATTGAACTCGACTTACGAGCAATTGCTCACCTGACTCAACTCAGCCCTTTTACTCGTTTTTATGCATGAGACCCATTGACTCGGTTCACCACCTAGTCGCAGCCAAGGTATGCACCCGATTGAGTAATAATAAAAACACTCGTAATCAAACGGAAAGGAAGCTAGACATCATAAAACTGCATACCACCGAGGTTGCCAATGCTTACTCCAACCAACTCTCTCAATTACTCCAAACAAACCCTCCTAGTTCTGGTGTTCCTAACGCACAGTGGCAGCATATTGCGAATTCTATGACCACTGCCGCAACGTCCGTACTGGGTTATGAAAAACCACGCTCAGACAAGCCCTGGTACGATGATGAATGTCGCGAATTGTCTGAGGAAATGAATGCTGCATACAAGGCAAAACTGCAGCCAATGGTAATGCGGAGGGAGATGAAACGCCTGTTTATGCGGCAAAAGCGTCTGTGGAAGAAAAGAGAGAGCCAGGATATCGAAAACTACAGGGATAGAGGTGAGGCCCGAAAGTTCTACCAAAGAGTTAAAAGCAAAGGTTTTGGAACAGGGATCCCCACCTGTAAGGACAGAGACGGAAATCTGGTTATGGACAATTATAGTGTGCTACAAATATGTAGGAAACACTTTCGATCTCTACTCTTTTCCGAAGACAGCATAAGTGACAAAATCAGACCAATCATAGACGATGAAGTAGATTGTCCACCTCCGAGCCAAAACGAGACAGCTCGGCGATCGCAAGGCTTAAAAATAATAAAGCTGCGGGAGCCGATGGACTGCCGGCAGAGCTTTTTAAAGCCGGCGGCGATGAGCTCATAAACACGATTTGGCTCAAGGAGTGCATTCCCGATGATTGGAATCTGAGTGTCCTATGTACCGTGCTTAAGAAAGGCAATCCAAGTGTGTGTACCAACTATCGCGGGATTAGCCTTTTATCTATGCGATGGGTCCTGGCCCTGTCTAGTGTGTTATGTGAAAGACTAAAGCGAATCTTTAAGAAGCTTTTACTAGACATGCGCATTGACTGGACACTATGCTGCGACGTTGCTGTCGACAACATCGAGGGGGACGGCAATAAAAGAAAAATGTAGATGACTGGAGGCGGATATCGATCCCTCTATCCCCCGCATGGTAGTCGCGTGTTCTAACCATCATGCCACGGCCGGTCCAAAAGGTCATAGTCTATGCCGTGTAAAAAAATCTTATGCCTATTTAAAGTAATTTTATTGTTATAAAATTTATATCATACAAAACTCAGAAACACAAAAAGTGGACTTGAGACCTTTTTGCAGGGTACAACGATAACATATTAAACTTTAATTTTTAAAATAATTTTTGTGTAAATAAATCCATTCTGTTCGAAATTATACCACAACACACAATGCGTATGACACATTTTATTACCAACTATATCTAGTATATGATAACTTTGTAAACCTTGCATAACTCGCATGTAAATGTTTAAATTTTTCTCTGACAATTTTGCCTCAAAATATTTTCTCTGCTATTGTCTACACGTGAGCAAACGCCTTCGCCATTACCTTCCACCCCTAAAGAACTTAATCACATTTGCTTCATAAATTACAATCCAACTTAATCTAAATAAATATATTGCAAATGAACTTGCTTTAACTCTCCCTACAATTTCTGTGTACTGTCTTCGAGAAGAAAATGTTTTCCAAAGGAACTTCAAAAAATTGTTTTACATCACATCTACAGGGGACAATTTACAGACACTGTTGTACATTTTGCGGAAATAACATGTTACACTTTTCATTTATGTTTATTTTTAACCAAAATGTCGGAATATTTGGCAATGACGGCTTGGCTGTGTCACCGTTCAAAGATCCTGCAGCAGATTAGCAAACTTGTGTAATTTTCATGTTTACTTCCAAGAGAGAGGAGGCTTAGGTTAACAAATGTCGTTGATGAAGACAACCAGGAAATCGCACACGCACAGTTAAAAAATGGCATCTTCGTCGCCGTTGTTTCGTCTCGACTACAGCATATGAATGAACTCTGTGCGCATTCACATGAAATATGCATATATTTTGTTTAAACTTTCACCAGTTTTCAATTTGCCTTTATAATTTGTTCGTTTAATTTTTCTTTTGTTCATCGTTTGCTTTATTTTCCGAGGAGGTCTGTGGTTAAGCAACGAAAATGTTTGGTTTGTGAAAATTGTTTCGTTACCCTAGTCAATTGGAATGGATTTACGGCTTAAAAACTCGTGTTATGGTGGTTGATTTATTTTCAAAGGTCTTTAAAGTAACGATATCAAAGGTGGAAAACATGTTGATGAAACATTTCCTAGAAGAGGTGCGCCAGTCAGTCACCTCTGCAGGTGGATTATCTTGTAAAAGTATTTTGGCATAAATTCTAACGGGGTGAAAAGGGTTTTTTGCGTAAGTCACTGTAATATTTCCTGTCAAAGATTGATTGATCAGTAGCGAACAGTTTAAATACTAAAAGAAACAAACATGAAGTTAAAGTTGACAGACTGGTTTGATACACTCTAAGGACCTTTGAAGTTTTCCTTTTGGTTACGTAATATTTTATAATTTCTCAATTGACCTATAGATTGGGGTAATATGTAGGATCCTCTAGCGTACAAGAGGAGGAAGGTTTTATAATTTGTTAAAGAGTTTGAAATTAGCATATTCTACCTTCCCTATTTTTAATATAACTGTGAATGTTTGTCTGTTTGTGTGTTTGTTTGTATGTTTGTGGCTCAATCACGCCTAAACGGCTGAACCGATGTACTATATGGAAATTACCGTAGGCTACATTTTTTTGTAATTGTTGACCCTAAGACGGAATGGGCGTAGCGAAACTATTTTTAGAGCTGGAGAGATAAAATTTGATACACAAATAGTAATCGGCAACATAAGTATGAATATGCAGAAGGTATTTAAATTTTAGATCAATGGGCGGAGGGGGTGTGTCAAAATTTTATTTTAGCCCTAAAGAAATAAAATTTGGTACACAGATAGTACTCGGCTATACGAATATGATTATGTAGACGAAATTTATATTTTGGATTAATGGGCGGAGTGATTGTTGCAAAACTGTATTTTAGTCCTAGAGAAATACAATTTGGCTAGTACTCGGCATCACGAATATGAATATGCGGACGAAATATTAATTTTGGACCAGTGGGCCGAGTAGGCGTGGCAAAATATATATATAGAAGTAGGAAGATAAAATCTGATACACTGATAGTGTTTGGCAATATAAATATGCAAACGGAATTTTAATTTTGGATCAGTGGGCGAAATGGGGATGTGGCAAAACTGAATTTTAGCCCTTGAGAAATACAATTTGGTGCACAAATAGTTCTCGCCTTCACGAATATGAATATGCTGACGAAATTTTAATTTTGGATCAGTGGGCGGAGGGGGTGTGGCTAAACTATATGTTAGTCCTAGAGTAATAACATTCGGTACAAAGAAAGTACTCGGCTACACGAATATGAATATGCCGACGAAATTTAAATTTTGGATCAGTGGGCGAGGTGGGCGTGACCAAACTGCATTTTAGCCCTAGAAAAACCTTAGTTGGTTTACAAATAGTGCTCGCCTACACAAATATGAATATGCAGACGAAATTTAAATTTTGGACCAATGGGCGGAGTAGGCTTGGCAAAACTGTATTTTAGCCCCAGAGAGATGAAATTTTGTACATAAATAACACAGTGCAACACACTTTTTCGGGGGTGAACCAAACCAATATCAAACGATAGCATTTGACCTCAGTAAGACAACCCTAAACTCCATTTTGCTTCACTACGTCACAATTTTTTTTTACAGTGGTTTAAAGTTTGATTTTTTTGGTCAAAAGTCGAATCAAAGAATATGAAAAATCATCTGTAAAAATACGTTTGGGGTATTTCATGTCTTCGGAGACCTATATTAAAACAATCAGGGGAATATTTTCTTGGAACATTTTAGGACATTTTTGGCCCAATTTTAAAAAACTTTTTAAAAGTCAACTTTGGACGAAGGTCAAGGATTAGAATCTTCGATAGAAATATTCTCCGGAAAATTTCACTAAGAGTCACCGAAGACAAATAGCCTCTACGAGTCAAAGGTTCCAAAATGAAATGTTAATGAAATGTTAAAAAGTCTATTTTTGAGCAAACAGTGCGACGCACTTTTTCGGGAGTGAACCAAACCAATATCAATCGATAGCATTTGGCCTCAGTAACAAAACCCTAAACTCCATTTTTCTCCACTACGTCACAATTTTTGTAAACAGTGGGTTAAAGTTGGATTTTTTTAATCAAAAGTCAAATAAAAGAAAATGAAAAATCATGTGTAAAAATAGGTTTGGTATAGTTCATGTCTGCGTAGACATACATTAAAATTTTCAGAGGAACATTTCATCAGAACATTTAAACCCTCCAGCTTCTACCCTAAGGATAAATTTTGAAAAACAGCTTAAAAGTCAAATTTCTCAAAATGTTCAAAATGGGTGGCAAAGAAGTACAATTTAATGTAGCAAAAAGCAATTTTATTGTACAAAGCTGAAACATTTCCATCAATTCGTACAACGTGTCCAAGCTAGCGCATTCGGTCTATTTGAACGCGCTTGACTCCGTCGATGTCATTGTACAGCTCAGGCAGCTCATGTTTCATTCGACGACTGTTCTCGCCGATAATGATGATGGGTCCGAATATTTTGCGTAGTATTATTCTCTTAAAACTTTCAGAATAGATTGATTCGCTTGCGTCATTAGACAGAATCAGTGTCTGGTTAAGTTGGATCTTCGTTCGTCGAGAGAGGGCTTTATCATTAAAACGCTTTCTCAGCGAATAGTAGCAGCGGTTTGCGATCTAATGATCGCCTTTTGATTTCCAGGCTGACATTATTAATTTTGTTTTTGGCGGAGCCGAGGTAGAAAAAAATAATCTACCACTTCAAAGTTATAGTTGTCTACGATCACGCAGCGTCTCAAACAAGTAAACTCTTTGTTCGTTGAAACAAATAACTTTGTTTTGTCCTCACTTCTGCCGAATTCTTCTTAATGCTCGAAAAGGCCGCAGCAACATCCCGCAGTCCTTGGGCAATGATATCTATATCATCGGCATACGAGAGCAGCATGTGGCTTTTGTTAAAGATGGTGCCAGTCGTGTTTTCTGCTGCCTTCCGCAAGATCATCTCCATTATGATATTTAAGAGATCGCAGTACAGACTATCGCCTTGTCTGAAGCCTTGCTTGGTAGAAAATGGCTCTGTTAGATTTGTGCCTATTTTCACTGAAGACATCGTGTCAGTCAGTGTCATCTCGTAAAGTCATATCAGCTACGCGGGGATACCAAACTCAGTCATAGCATCTAATAGTTTCTGTCGTATCGGCATGCATCTTTGTAGTCGATAAACAGATGGTAGGTGTCGACCTGCATTTCTTGAGTCTTTTCCAGGATTTTCCGTATTGTAAATATCTGGTCGGTCGTGGATTATCCAAGTTTAAAGCTACACTGATAAGGTCCAATCAGGTTCGCTAAAACGGGCTTTAGTCTTTCACATTACACACTAGGACCTTGTATGCGATGGGTAATACTCCCGCGATAATTGGTACACACACTTGGATCGCCTTTTTTAAGCACAGTACATAGAAGACTCAGTTTCCAATCATCGGGCATGGATTTCTAGAGCCAAATCGTGTTTATCGCCGCCGACTTTAAAAAGCTCTGCCGGTAGTCCATCGGCTCAGATTCTTAATTGTACCAAAAACTTTAACGTACAGTTCTCAGAATTGAGTTCCAAAATTATGTGTTATACTCTGTTTACAAAGCGTACATAATCGACGCTTAATCTTAGAGGCGATTTACACGACGAAATTAGTTGCATGCAATTTTTGAATTCTCTTTTAAAGTTTCTATTGAAAATCATGAACATTTACACGAGGAGTTTTTGCATGCAATTTTTTGACGTTTATGTTGCCAATCTTCTTTAGTTGTTCATTCGTAATTTATTCGTAATAATTAAAATTAAAAAGGTGTTTAAGCAATTACAAAAATAAAAATGGAAGATTGTATTAAAGAAAAAATAAAGAAATATATCTTTGATGTTATCTTCACAATTTCATAAAATATAACATTAATTTTTGTCAAAAATGCTCCTAATACACGATATAAACACTTTAGAAGCCGAATACGAATAAAACAAATTAACAAGAATACGAACGATAGCAAAAAGAAATGTCAAAAAATGTCTTGAAAAAGGAAAACCGTGCAATTTTTGCTACCCCGCTTGCTTCTCTACACCGTTTGCCCACAAACAATAGTTGCACGCAACATTGCATGCAATCAGTTGCACCGTGTAAATCGCCTCTTAGCCTTTAAAGTAGGAGTGCAAACATATTATAAGTATTCGTCAAGTTATCAATAGCCGAAACATTTCTAAGACAAAGGCGCCATGGCCTTTTCTTACTATGTCCATGATACTGTAAATTTGAATCCGTATAGAAGAACTTATAAGCTTCTTCCTGATCGAACATTGTGGCGCCATTTATTCACCTGATTTAAACAAATTGCCCTTGTACACTTCACAACTTATGCATTTTGATCCTATTTGGTTTGTGGGCAAGCCAATCTTAACACTCCGCGCAATTTCTTTGTAGTGATTTTATTTTCGACTGTCCCACAAATCCTCCAATTAAAAATTTGTTTGTTTCTTTTTAGCATTTTATTCATAGCAAGCGAAATGTTAAGTACTTTAATTTGATTTCATCGCTACGTAATGAATTTGTTGCAAGAGAAACGCCTTCCGTAGCTCATACAAATCAAGGCTAGCTTGGCAGTACTTTTCCATCTCAAGTACTTAACCTGTTTTTGTTTCGAAACGAAAACCATTCCAATAAAAACATAACCGAAAAAGAAATTTAAAAAAACAACAGAATTTGTTATCGTATAAATAAGCTGTTGTTTTATTAAAGGCACGACGGCCCAGCAACGAATTTCCCATGAAATGCCCAGAAACAAAGTAAGCACAAAATTCAAAGTTACTCAAGGATTTTGCAGCGACGACTGGATAAAACATTTTTAACAATCAACAGGACATAAAAAAGCATAAAAGAGAAGCCGGTGAACGAAGAAGTATCGCAACACAATACAACAATTGTGGTGTTACCCTTATTTACCCGCCAGTAGTAGGTAGAGAGCAACACGCGAGGATTTAAACTGAAGGTGGAAAATAGCAAAGTTTTACTTTACAAAGAAATGCTAATTTCCTCAAAAGCTCTCTGTCTTCTCTATATAACTGGAAGAACGAAATTGAAAAGAGAAACACAACAAACGGCAGCAACAACTTAATGGAAATTGAAATTTGCAATGTTTTTTGTTTTGTATAAAAGAAATTAGTAAACAGATTAGTTATTTTATTTTTTATGAATGAAGAAGAACGTCAAAGAATTGGTCAAAAGCCGTTTTTGGGGCTAAGTGGCAAAAGACGCCAACAACTGCCGCTATAACTGCCGCTTGTGAGTTTTAAGTCGTAGTGGACAATACTCAAAGGATGTTTGTGAAAGTGTAACGTCTTCAGCTACACAATGCAAGTTTCTCAAAGAAATCAGCGTGGTGTGGTGATAGTATAACTCTGACTTAGAAGATTTCGTATTCATGAAATGTTGGAAAAGACACTGTAGTATAATTAGAAGACCCTAGTGCGTAGACAAAGGAAAAGGATTCATTGGGATACAAAGAAAATGACTGTGATAAAGACAGAGATTACGGCTGGCATACTTCAGAAGATGTTAAAAGATTGTTGTAAAAAAAAATTAAAGGTAATTTTAAGAAAATTTGTTTAAAGACCTCTTTGAAGAAAGTGAAAGTGTTAAAGGTTATCTCATAAATAATAGTGAGATACAGAAAAGTTTTCACTTTATTAAAAGAAAAGCGTATAACTAACGAACCAAGGACTTGACAATACTATTGGACATGAATTATTGAGCTATTGAGGCCGGTTATGGCATGACGGTTAGAATACGCGATTATCACGCGGGATATAAAAAAATAGAAATATAAAAATGTAAAAATATAAAAATATAAAAATATAAAAATATAAAAACATAAAAATATAAAAATATAAAAATATAAAAATATAAAAATATAAAAATATAAAAATATAAAAATATAAAAATATAAAAATATAAAAATTTAAAAATATAAAAATATAAAAATATATAAATGGACCCCAGCTCGCGCGGTATCTGGGGGGGAAAGAGGCGTGGGTAAAAATATAAAAATATAAAAATATAAAAATATAAAAATATAAAAATATAAAAATATAAAAATATAAAAATATAAAAATATAAAAATATAAAAATATAAAAATATAAAAATATAAAAATATAAAAATATAAAAATATAAAAATATAAAAATATAAAAATATAAAAATATAAAAATATAAAAATATAAAAATATAAAAATATAAAAATATAAAAATATAAAAATATAAAAATATAAAAATATAAAAATATAAAAATATAAAAATATAAAAATATAAAAATATAAAAATATAAAAATATAAAAATATAAAAATATAAAAATATAAAAATATAAAAATTTAAAAATATAAAAATAAAAAAATATAAAAATATAAAAATATAAAAATATAAAAATATAAAAATATAAAAATATAAAAATATATATGCTACAAATGGTACAGCAAATGTTTCTGAGGTTTTGCGTACTACTTAAAAACTTAATTTTCCTTTGCTCCCCATGAATGAGGTATGGGATAGCCTCTCGTGTTGTTGTGCATTAACACGCTTTCTATTTTTAGATTCACAACTAACCGCACCTACTTGTTTATCAACGAATGCGAACGTCACTGTTTGAGAAGCTCTTACTAGACACGCCGATTGACTCGACACTTAATACTGCGAAGTTGCTGTCAACAACATTCGAGGCGCATATGCCACGGCGCATAGTGGGGTATTGAACACCCAAAACGGAGATTAATTCAAGGAAGCGTCCGATCTTTGCCAAATTTGGCACAAATGATCCTTTAAGTATAATATCGATTGGTTTGAAGTTTTTAAGAAATCGGTCCATATATACATATAGTCCCCTTATATGTACTTATATGTATATATACTGTAGTAAAATCAAACCTTTATAAAAGCTACGGTTTGTATCCGATCTCTTTGATATTTGATATTGACTTATGTTTTAACTGTTTAAAATATATATAAATGCTTATGTACATATGTATAAACACTTACGTATTTATATACAGGGTGGACCAATAAGCTGTATACATTTGAATAAGTATCTGCATAGAGCAATCTCGGCGGGGTGGGGCGGAGGCGTTGTGAAAGGAAAGAACTGCCAATGGGAATTTATCATTACAGCGTCTTTCCAAGTTGTTCCATATCTAATGCAAACGTACACAGAATGCTCACGGTCTCTAATCGACTGGTCTTTATTGTTATTAACGGTCTCCGCTACAAGCAAAACATTCTCCTCTATGTCGGATGGAAGTGATATTTTTGGTTACTTATTATCCAGAAACGTACACTGAGGCTAAAATTTGAGAATGATATTGACAATAGCGCTCTCAGATATTCTATTATGCACACTACTTGTTGAGCGAAGGGCTCAAAAAACATTTTTTACAAAAAAATAATTTTTAGAGTCGCTGTTTCCATTTCAGTTACTTCATGACAAAACGTCAAACAATATTAAATATCAGTCTAATAACAGTTTGCTATCAGTCACTCGTGTTTCGTAAATAAAACCATTTAAAGACACGCCGATTGACTCGACACTTAATACTGCGAAGTTGCTGTCAACAACATTCGAGGCGCATATGCCACGGCGCATAGTGGGGTATTGAACACCCAAAACGGAGATTAATTCAAGGAAGCGTCCGATCTTTGCCAAATTTGGCACAAATGATCCTTTAAGTATAATATCGATTGGTTTGAAGTTTTTAAGAAATCGGTCCATATATACATATAGTCCCCTTATATGTACTTATATGTATATATACTGTAGTAAAATCAAACCTTTATAAAAGCTACGGTTTGTATCCGATCTCTTTGATATTTGATATTGACTTATGTTTTAACTGTTTAAAATATATATAAATGCTTATGTACATATGTATAAACACTTACGTATTTATATACAGGGTGGACCAATAAGCTGTATACATTTGAATAAGTATCTGCATAGAGCAATCTCGGCGGGGTGGGGCGGAGGCGTTGTGAAAGGAAAGAACTGCCATTGGGAATTTATCATTACAGCGTCTTTCCAAGTTGTTCCATATCTAATGCAAACGTACACAAAATGCTCACGGTCTCTAATCGACTGGTCTTTATTGTTATTAACGGTCTCAGCTACAAGCAAAACATTCTCCTCTATCTCGGATGGAAGTGATATTTTTGGTTACTTATTATCCAGAAACGTACACTGAGGCTAAAATTTGAGAATGATATTGACAATAGCGCTCTCAGATATTCTATTATGCACACTACTTGTTGAGCGAAGGGCTCAAAAAACATTTTTTACAAAAAAATAATTTTTAGAGTCGCTGTTTCCATTTCAGTTACTTCTTGACAAAACGTCAAACAATATTAAATATCAGTCTAATAACAGTTTGCTATCAGTCACTCGTGTTTCGTAAATAAAACCATTTAAAAAACAAACCTCGAAATGAATCACATTTTATAAAAGAAACTTGTAATAGTTAGAAGGTATTTCTCTAAATTTTGCACAAAGAACTAGTTTTAGTGCTTGTTATTAATTAGTTCTGAATTAATTTTCCCAAATATGTTGATATTTTAACGTTTTGGAAAAATTTGCTGTGACGGCTATAAAATCTAGAGTTATTGTGGAATAATATCATTTAACCATATTTTCAATTTGAATATTATCAAGGCAAATAAGCATATATTGCCTTATGTAGGGTATAATTAAAAATTAATGCTCAGCAACAAATTGCAATACAGCAAAAACAAAGAAATTGAGGCCAATAAAACCAAACGAATTTCCCGTCGTTTTCGCAGGAGTGCCTTATATCACAATTTATTTAATAAAACAAATTCACGCAAAAACGCGCAAAATGTTTTTCTTGATTTTGTAAGTACAGATGTTATATTTTACAATTATGTTAATTTTTCAACAGGGTTTTACCCGGAACCATTTTAAAAATCTACATACATTTCAAAAATACCTTAAATTTAGACCATTTTTTCAAAAATAATTAAAAATAATTATACATATTTATCGTATACAACTTATTGTTATTCCCGTTCTTCAATAACTGACATTGAATGATCCATAACAATAATAAGGTTTTTAAATGACTAAAAGGCAAAAACTTTCACTCCAAAATATCGATATTTCACTTTTCTCTAACACGTAGAAAAGTCTAAAAAAATTTCCAAAGTTTGAGAGAGCATAGAACTTTACATAAAACACATATGTAATTGATTCTAGTGTCTATTGAATCAGTATCCTGTCTACAATTATTGAGTACAAAACTTTAATTGAAAATCGCAATTTTCATTTTGTAATTAATCTCCGTTTTGGGGGTCCCATACCCCACTGTGCGGCGTGCTATAACAAGATATATACCCCAGTGTCCGCTTGGATGTTATGAAAGAAATATTAATTTTCCAAAAATCTGTCATTTTGTATGGGAGGTATCAAAATGGATCAGCCTATATAGTGCATATTCATGCCTGAGTCAAATTTTCATAAGAGTATTCAATAATTCAATCTACTTACAAAAATGTGATGTGTTGTAAAATTATGAGGCAGAATTCCGTGATTTGTATGACAGATACCAGAAGGGATGTGGCAAATGTTTCCGTTTCCTCGCGATTTGTCTATTTTTACAGGAAAATCTCATTCTCCAGACGTCCGTTTGGATGTTATGGGAGAAATACAAATTTTTAAAATATATGCAATTTCGTATGGGAGTTGCCGGAATGTGTAGGCCAATATAGTCCCTATTCATGCCTGAGTCAAATTTTCGTAAGCGTATATCTTATGCAAAATGTGACTGAATTCAATGTACATACAAACAGGATATGTATGTACAAATATGAGTATTAATTTGGTCATTTGTATAGCAGTTACAAGAAGGAGTGTGGCATATGTTTTGGTTTCTGAAGTTTTACCTTCTTTTAAAAGGTTATTCGACTGACATAGTTTAAATATGCTACAGTTTTCCTTTTGAAAGTTGAAAGTGGAATATAAACTTTTCAAAAAAAAAAGGTTATTTGGGGCATAGAAGGTTTGGGACCATTCTGCCTCTTTACAATCTAATAACTTTATTTAGAAAACTATTAACACTTGTAAATTTACGTAAGGATCAGTGATGGTTTACTCGAGTTATCGTGCCCACCAGCCAGCCAGACAGACTGGCGGACATGCCTCAATCGTCATAAAAAGCCCTGAAATTAATTTGGTCTTAAAATACTTGGGGCCCACCTCGTCTCCTTTAAAACGTTAGAATTTTTCTCGGTAGGATTTCTCTATAAGAATTGTTTTTTAAAAATACTCTCCAGCAACACTACCTAGAGTAGTGTGTCTGCCAGTCTATTTTGCCAAATCTTTATACTTCCATTATTTGCACTTACGACGACTATTTACTTTGTCATGGCAATGATTGTTCAGACATAGACGAAAGTTAAATTTAACAACATTACAACTCGTCTAAACGAAAAAGACGACTGTAAAGAATTAGTAACAATTATCTTGATTCAATTTCAAACAACAAAAGCAAGGAAATTGAAAAATCTCTTACTATGTCTACTAAAAAGTTTTCCTGGACTTTTAAGACAGAATAAATAAATTCTGAGAAATAACTAAGTCGAACTAAGGAGCTGAACAATTTAACTGAATGGCTGCTAACATAAACAATTCTAATAGATTTGAGATTTACATTGCATTTAATGACACCTAAGAAGTAGCGTCGTCCTTATTTGTGTTAGACTAAATTCTTAGGAGATATTAAATTTAATCTGGCAAACTGAAGAGACAAACCGTTTAATGAATACGTTAGCAGTTGGCGAGTATAGTTATATAATAGCGAATAACTTTAGAGATTGTAATTCTAAATAAAATCACGACGTAAGCTGCTGTCTGATATAAACCGCTTTGATTATGTTAAACTTAAATGTATTCCTGCTTCTATGTTATTATTTAGTCTTATCTGCAGGAGCTATTACTATGAAACCCCCTTGCATCTGCAAGAACAATTTCTACAAAACCCTCTTTTTGCAAACCCCTTTTTAATATTGTTCCCATAAATATTTTTCTATTATAAACTGTATCTTGTATATCATTACAACCTCTGTTGTCATTTTTATGCATGTGGTTTTCATACTCCGATTAGGGTTTTGATTATTATAATGATCTGACGGCGGTGCTAATTGCTAATCAAACATTAATCCCCTTGGGCAATATTTGTCATTCACAGGAATAGAGGTCGATGACGACGAAGACGACTTCTTAGCCAAACCCCTACCCCCTTACCCATACACTGCTCACTAATTGTTCTTTCTGTTTTGTTTTAGGCTTTACATATCCTAACATATGTCCTTGGAGGCATTTATATTGGATTTTTAATATACGGTTGTTGGGGATATCCGTTAAAAAAATCAAACAAAATCAAGAATCTCAACATCAGACAGAATAACACAATCCACAACAATGAATTGGGCGATTTACACTTGTTGCTAAGAAGCACTTAATTTCCGGTAAAGAAAAAAGGAACTGTCTGTCTCGCTGAGGATATGAATACGGATTTGTATGTTTAGGCCAATAGTAATGTGTATCAATCAGTGGGGACGGAAACTCAGTTGTTTTGACAACGACAACGACAAACTATATGTCATGCATGAAATTACTTTTTTGTATCCTTTGTTGTGTTATTTGTGGTCAGTAAAGGTAACAATGGATGGATTTACAAACACTAAATATAAATAAAATTCACAATGCAATTATTGTGGTAATACAAGGGTATGAAAGGTAGAGAGAGAGATTTGGGCGTTTGATATGGGAAATAATAATTTACCGAACAATTGAAATAACAACTGGAACTGTTGAGTTTGATTGATCTACGTCTAATTTATAGAATGTGAAATTAAAGTGTGCCATATAGTTACAAAAGGAATTTCCACCTCACATCGACAACATGTACATTAGAGTTAGTTAATTTGTAAGGGACCAAGAAAAAATGGAATACAAAAAATAAACAGTAAAACTGGTATGTACGTCAAAAGCCAATTTGAACTTCCGATTTTTTAATATTATGTCCGTCCTTCTCTCTTATTTGCTGAAATGAAGTTCTGTTCCTAGTGTAAGACTCTCATAAAACGGAATAAAAGCCTTTGTTGAGTACTTTAAAATTCCGGGAACACCGATCTACCTAATAAATCGATCTAATAAATAAAAAAAAATAATAAAAAACAAAGTTTGAAAAAGGTCATAACAAACTATGTTTCTTATTGTTTTAGTGCATTTTTGATGTCAAAGCTGCAATTTCTTGTGTAACATTTCAACTACTATTTCGATTTCTTATTTGTCCTTTCGTCCTTATTTCGAGAAAAGTCAGAAAAGTACCTTAAAATGGGACTTTACAACATTCAAATGTTATACAAAAATTCAGAAAAGTGACATAAAATGGAACTTTACAATATTCAAATGTTCTACAAAAATGTTGATTAGAAATTTTTCTTTGTTTCTTAGTGTTATAGAACATTTTCAATATCAAATGTATTCAATGAAATTTAATGAGGATTATTTTGTAGAATATTTTAACCTTCTATCTCGACTTTTTACGTGTACTTTCCGTCCTTATTTCGAAAAATGGGACTTAACGACATTTAAATTTTCAATGTGTCGCTTTTAAAAGCACTGTGCGTATAGCCATATAAAATATTCAGAGTATCTTATTGTTCCAGAGCATTTAGGTCATCAGATGTCTTCAATGAAATTAAACGAGGAACTTTTGTGGTACATTTTAACTTTCTATCTCGACTTTTTCGTGCCTTTTTCGTCTTTATTTCGTGAAAAGTCAGAAAAGAACCTTAATGGGACAAAGTTGTACAATAATGCAATTTAAAAATTTTTTTTGGGGTGTATAGAAGTTACTGAAGCTCAACACAGTCTCTCTTAGTGGCTTTGGCAGCCCCAAGAAACTAAGATCGGGAGCGGTGGCCTAATAAGCCACTCTCTCTGAAAACACGAAGAAAAGGAAAAACAAGAACCGCCCATATGTTGACGACCCCCGCAAACGATATAAGGACCATGATTTAAGGATATGCACCTGGAATGTCCGAACTCTATACAGAGATGGTGCCTCTATCTAACTGGCGGATGTCCTCGACAAATACAAGGCTGACATCACCGCCATACAGGAAATGAAATGGACGGTACAGGGATGCACACGACGGAAGAACTGTGACATCTTTTACAGCTGCCATGAAAAAAGACACGAATTTTGATGTGGTTTCATAGTCGGCAAGAGACTTCGACACCTGGTCTTGCGGTTTAACCCAGATGTGTACACTCCCCGACGTAAGACAAAGACGATGACATCAAAGATGCATTTTATGAGCGCCTGGAGGATATATATGACCGCTGCCCTGCACATGACATTAAAATTGTTGTGGGAGATTTTAATGCTAAAATAGGAAGGGAAGATGCTCTTGGTTCAGCAGTCGGAAAATTCAGTCTACACAACAACACCTCCGATAACGGATTCAGACTGGTAAGTTTCGCGTCGGCAAGAAACATGGTTGTGAGTGGAACCAGATTGCCGCATAAAGATATTCACAAGGCAACCTGGATATCTCCCGATCAAAATACAAGAAAATAGATTGATCACGTGGTAATTGATTATAGACGTGCGAGTGATGCGCGGTGCAAATATCGACTCGGATCACCACATAGTTGCAGTCAAGGTACGCACACGATTAAGTAGTGCTAAAAACACTCGTAATCAAACGCAAAGGAAGCTAGACATCACAAAGCTGGATACCACTGAGATAGTCAATACCTACTCCAACCAACTCTCTCAATTACTCCATACAAATCCCCCTAGTTCTGATGTTCCCGACATGCAGTGGCAGCATATTGCGAATTCTATGACCACTGCCGCAACAACCGTACTTAAAAAAAACTTAATTTCCCTTTGCACCCCATGAATGAGGTATAGGATAGCTTCTCGCGTTGTTGTGAATTAATACGCTTTCTATTTTTAGATTCACAACTAACGGCACCTACTTGTTTATCGACGAATGCGAACGTCACTGTTTGAAAAGCTCTTCCTAGACACGCCGATTGACTCGACACTTAATACTGCGAAGTTGCTGTCAACAACATTCGAGGGGAGCCGACAATGAAAGAACAATTTTTTTTTTAGATGACTGGAGCCGGGTTTGAACCTGCGATCTCCCGCATGGTAGTCGCCTGTTCTAACCACTATGACACGGCCGGTCCCGTACTGGGTTATGAAAAACCACGCTCAGACAAGCCCTGGTACGATGATGAATGTCGCGAAATGTCTGAGGAAATGGATACTGCTTACAAGGCAAAACTGCAGCCAATTGCTACGCGTGCGGTGACGGAGCGTTTTAAAGAGAAGAGGAGGGAGATGAAACGCCTGTTCAGACGGAAAAAGCGTCTGTGGAAGAAAAGAGAGAGCGAGGATATCGAAAACTACAGGGATAGAGGTGAGGCTGGAAAGTTCTACCAAAAGGTAAAAAGTAAAGGTTTTGGAACAGGGATCCCCACCTGTAAGGACAGAGACGGAAATCTGGTCACGGACACTCAGAGTGTGCTGCAAATATGGAGGGAACACTTTCAATCTCTTCTCGTTCCCGAAGGCAGCATAATTGACGAAATCGCACCAATCATAGACGATGGAGTAGGCTGTCCACCACCGAGCCAAAACGAGATAAGCACGGCAATTGCGCGGCTTAAAAATAATAAAGCTGCGGGAGCCGATGGACTGCCGGCAGACCTTTTAAAGCCGGCGGCGATGGCCTAACATGCATGCACCAGCTCATAAACACGATTTGGCTCAGGGAGTGCATGCCCGATGATTGGAATCTGAGTGTCCCGTGCTTAAGAAAGGCGATCCTAGTGTGTGTGCCAACTATCGCAAGATTAGCCTTTTACCCATCGCATACAAGGTCCTGTCGAGTGTGTTATGTGAAAGACTAAAGCCCCTTCTGGCGAACCTGATTGCACCTTATCAGTGTGGCTTTAGACCTGGTAAATCCACCACCGACCAGATACTTACGCTACGACAAATCCTGGAGAAGACCCAAGAAATGCAGATCGATACCTACCATCTGTTTATCGATTACAAAGCTGCATTTGACAGTGCGATACGACAAAAATTGTTGGATGCTATGGCTGAGTTTAATATCCCCGCAAAGCTAATTCGACTCTGCGGGATGACACTGACTGACACGAAGTCTTCAGTGAAAATTGGCAAATATCAGTCAGAGCCATTTTCTACCAAGCGAGACTTTAGACAAGGCCATCTCTTGGTCCTGCGATCTCTTTAACATCGTAGTGGAGATGATCAGGCGGAAAGCAGCAGTAAACAGGAATGGCACCATATTTAAGAAAAGCCACATGTTGCTTGCGTATGCTGATGATATAGATATTATTGGACTTGGATTGCGAGATGTTACTGCGGCTTTTTCGAGCATTGAATAGCAGTCGGCTGAAGTGGGTCTGGTGATTAACGAGGACAAAACCAAGTTAGTTGTTTCAACGAACAAAGAGTCCACTCGTCTGGGACGCTGCGTGAACGTTGACAATTATAACTTTAAGTGGTAGATGATTTTGTCTACCCTGGCTCCGCCATAAACAAAAATAATAATGTCAGCCTCGAAATCAAAAGACGAGTATTGATCGCAAACCTGTGCTACTATGCGCACAGGGCTTAACGACAAAGCCCTCTCTCGAAGAACAAAGATCCAGCTTTACCAGACTCTGTCATACCTGTCTTGCTCTACAGCGCAGAATCCTGGGTAATGACACAAGCGGATCAATCTATTCTGGGAGTCTTCAAGAGAAAAATACTCCGCAAAATATTTGAACCCATCATCGTGAACGGCGAATACCGTCGTCAAATGAATCATGAGCTGTATGAGCTGTACAACGATATCGACATGGTCAAGCGCGTTCAAATATACCGAATGCGCTGGCTTGGACACGTTGTACGAATGGACGAAAACGCTCCGGCTCGAAAAGTCTTCGGTAATATACTCGATGGATGGACCAGGTGACGGAACTGTTAAGTAAGCTTGGTATGCTGCCAGTAAAGAAGAAGAAACAGATGTTTCCAAATTTTACTAATCATTTTGTGTCTTTTCAAAGCACTGTATGAATAGCGATCTAAAATGGTCAGTGTTTCTTACTGTTTTAGAGCATTTTCAATATGAAATGTCTTAAAAAAAATTAACAAAATTTTTTGTTAAACACTAGAACTCTCTACCTCGGCTATTTATGTGTTCTTTTTGTCCTTATTTCAAGAAAAGTGTAATTAAATAGAACATTATAATATCCAAATGTACTACAAAAATGTTGTTAAGAAAATTCTACTTGTTCTAAGAACAAAAATCGATATCACCAACTTTTACTAATCATTTTGTCTCTTTTCAAAGGACTGTGTAAACAGCAACTTCAAATAGTCAATGGTTGGTGGAAACAAAAACTCGAGTAAACCTGCACTGATCCTTATAAAAATCTATCAGCGTTAATAGTTTTCTAAATGCAGTTATTTGATTGTAAATAGGCAGAATGACCCCACACCTTCTGGTACCTCCTATACAAAATAACCAAAATATTTACCGCAACCCTTCGGGTGCATCCCCGAAAATCGAAACATTTGCCGTATTCCTTCCTTCTGGTGTCCTAATTCATTGTTTTACAAGCATATCATATTTGTGAGGTTACCAAATTCGGTCAAAATTATGCCCATGGGAAACACTTATGGTAATCTGACTTACGAAGAAATACAGTCTTTATTGGCCTATCCTTTCTGGTACCTCCCATACAAAATGACTTACTTTTTGGAAATTAATATTTCTCCCATATCTTTTAAACGGACAACAAAGGGTTATTTGATTTTGGTAAGATTAATTATCTTAAAATAGTAGGTACAAACATAGAAAATAGTAACAATTGCAATACTTCTTTGGGTACCTCTCATACAAATGACCTAATTCACCCTCATAGTTTTAAATGAATATCCTTTTTTTTTTGTAAGTTCATTCAATTTAGTAAAATTTTTCCAAAAAAAAAAATACTTTGGAAATATGACTTAGGAATAAATATGGACCATGTAGGCAAACCCCTTCTGCTACCTCGTATACAAAATGACCTGTTTTGGAAAATTAATATTTCACTCATTATGGAATATTTCTCTTTTAGATACCTACCGGTCTATTCTGACGTGGTTACAATAGTCACCACGGTTACAGTAGACTACTTTGGTTACAAAATCAAAAAATCGGTATTCCGAATCCTTGTTACCGTGACAAATGTTACAAAAATTGTTACCTGCACAAAAGGAGGTAACAAGGTAGTTTCAGCTCTTTGGAATACTATATTGAGATGTACAAAAAATTTTAATTATTGAAGTCGTGGGTAAAATTCTTTTAGCCCTTTTTGCTATGGAAATGTAGTGGCAAAATGTGTGGAAAGGGAACAACCGCCAAGAAACCTGTGGGACGGCTGAGACCAATTGTCCATGACACAGTATTTGTCCAACATTTTCGACTGTCCACTTAACTGGGGTATGTGTCGTCTCCTAAAGCTCTGTCAAATGTGTATAATTATCTAAAAAGTAAAAATATGTTTACTTTTCTCTATATTGTGTTTTCTTTTTTTGTTTTTAAAATTCAAAAATTAGCTGGGAATTGTCAATAATTTACATTTCACCACAAGGTGAACTTTTCCTTGTTACTAAATTTCCAGAATACCCGTAACAAGAATTGGTTACAAAATTGTAACAAATTTACAGTAACAAATTTTTGTAACCAAATTATTAGAATAGGGCTGCTAGTATCAAAAATACTTGTATGATTACAAACACAACAAACAGATATATCGGTATTCTTGTTATCTGTGCTTGGAATATGTGGAGAGCGTGACGCTGCAAGAATAAAGAGCGATGAAACTTATACCACAGTTGAAACTTACACCATTACTTTTTGTAAAAAGAACAAAAATGTAAGAGAACAGCATCAACGCAAAGCGTACAATCTGGAATATCCATATTAAATGGATATTTCCATTTAAAAAGAAGGAACAACAGTTAATTCACTGAGTGGAACAGATAAAGAGAAAAAAGGCTTCCACTACAATGATAGCCAGAGAAAGAGATGATACGCGCTCTACTCAATCCAAAACGCATGAGCACATGTTTTGTTCTACTCTTTTCAGTATTTGTACCGATAATATCAGTACAAGTAGAATGAATGGAACGCTGCAGGCCTTTAATTTAGACTGTAACCTTTTCTACCGTATATGCTATTTTGTTATATGGTGGCGTATGATTATCATAAGTAATATTCCATGTAAATCATACGCCACGGAGAACAACAGTTTTATTGTAAGGGCTACAAAATAATACCTGTTCAAAATCATTTGATGAATGAAAAAATTAAACTGTTGCTTATGTTGGGAAACGTTTTATGAACAGATTAAAGGAATTGTAATTCAAATTTTTTTTAAATTTGTTTCAGCTAAATCGAACTAGTGGTTCTTGAGTTATGTCAAACAAAAGAGCCTAATACGTGACAAATTCCCGTATACGATACTTACCAATCGATATTAAATTATTATGGCATTCAACTTGACAAAACGAATGATGCAGAACTTTTTATTTTTGGAGCTAATTCCACGTGCGGTTCTCAGAATTGAACGCCAAATCAACGAGCTGAAAAATGTTGTACAGTGTTGTGTAAGACACACAGTGATCCAAGTGCTGAGTTTCTTTCACAACATTTACAATATGTTAAACACATTTTTTCTTATATTTTAATACAATACGAGTAAATATAAAGTATATATAACAACAAAAAAAACCCATTAAATTCTATATGATTGTGTATATCTCGCATAAGTATTACCATGCATATATGTACATTCATACAATTGAAATGAAAGTAACACATTCTATCGATATTTTAATAGCCAACAATTACGAGCATCAAAAACAATGTTGCATACAAATTGATTTCTACGAAACGAAAAACTTGATTGTTTTCAAACATGCATAAAATAGGTTTTATAATAAACAGTGTATATGTTTGCGACACAGCGCACATGTTACACGTGTCGTTACACTTGTTTCATTTTAAGTACATATTGTGTTTGCGTGACACACTGGAAAGCTGTGAGACAATTTGTGTATTCGACATGACATTAATCCAGTTGGGTGCATCTAAACAAATACCTTTTATATGGAGTCAATAGAAATTAATAACATATTATTTAATATTAAATAACACATAACATATCAATGTCTCAAATCGAATGGCAAATTTTACTTCTTCTGTAAAAAAACCGTCGATTCGGGAAGATTTTAATATCTTTTAAAAATGTAACGCTTGTTAGGAATGTTAACGAATTTTAGATATCGACAATTTGTAAGATTTTCTTAGGCAATTTAAAAACCGCGATACAAAAATCACATACGATGTATTGCAAAAAGGACAAATAGATGGTAGAAAATTGATGTGGTAAGAAAAGTTTATGCGGACATTGTTATTTTTCTTACGTCAGAGGCAAGGTAGATAAGATCTTCTACCACTTCTAAGTTGTAGCTGCTATATAAACATATCAGCAGTATCCCTTTTTTTCGAGTTATTCCTCTGTTTCTAATTACTCTATGCCCGTAGTGCCTATAAACTGTGTGTACTAGGTTTTTCGTATTTGAGACATCTTGGCACTTGTATGTGTGTTAAAGAAGGAAACTTCTCATTTACATGCATATCCTTTCATTGCGTACATATTCAATTTGCTTCTTGCCACGCTTATTCGAGTTCACCATTCAACTTTATCAAAATATAGCAGTTATTCACATTCACACTTTGATTTATAGCGGGGGGAAATTAATTGAAATGAAAGCAGAAACTTTCACTTGTTGTATTGTCTGTATGTTGATGTACCATCTGCTCTCGACTTATGGCTTAATGGCAGTATGTATAGTAGACCATTTCATTTTACCAATTTTTTCGAAAAGTCATTGGGATAATATATTTTCTAATTCTACTTAAAAAAACAAAAATTTTGGTATATAAAACTTGAAAATTGATCGACGTTTAGGGGTCGCGCAAAATCGTTTAAGGTTTTTGGCTGCAAAAAGGCATGTTTCAAAAATACTGATTTACTTATATGATTAAAAGTTTTGATACGCTTGACCGATTTTGATCAGAATAGACTTGTTTTAAAGGTAATAATATTTCACACATTTTCTGTGAAGACATCAAAACATTTCAGATAGTCGTTTGAGTTTAAGAACCCTTCAAACCTAAAAATTTTAAAATTTTAATTCAAAATTTACCTACTTTTGTCCATTAAAAAATTATTTTTTTAGTTTTGGCTCTAATTTTTGTATATCTTTAAACGCACAATTGCCAAACACTTTCTAACGATACTTTTGATGTATGGCAGGACCATGCAAATGCCATATGTTCAGCAGCAGCAATAATAATCAATAGTGATAAAAATTAAACGAAAACTGTGTACTATGTATATTTTTAGTAAGGAAAACGATTTAGTTAATTAAAAAGAAGATTTTTTTTCAAATTGGATACGATAACACCTATTGTGTTCTTTCTGTATGTTTTATTGCGTTTTTAGATGACTTGTACTAATTATTTTTGCTGGTTATTATCCTTCGTCAAAGTGTTGTTCACAGTTTTAATAAGCCCAATAGCAATCGTTGACAACGCTGATGTTTTTCACAATTTCTTTAATCCGTTTACAAGTCTCATTCTTGGGCCAATTTGACGGGTGGATAGCAAGAAAACTGCTGTCTACTCCAATAATATTGAAGAATTTCATAGTATTTTCTGAAATCATTTTTGTAACATTTCCTTCACAATCTTGGTCACCAGGATGCTTTAATGCAGATGTAATTTTAATTAAAGTTCCTTCGGTATGCGTGGGGTCGAAAAGAAAAAAGCCGAACGCGATGTCACTTATATATTATAAATGCCACACAAAAGTTTTGAGTGCAACATTTGCTATCATTTCATTTGATTTGCGGTATTTTTTTAAGATTCTATCAACAAAATGTCGTTTAATGGGGCTTGTGTTGCAAGAGGGCACTTAAAAGTTTTGAATGTAAATTTTGACCACAAAAATGTTGATCTGAATTAATCCATTTAGCTCATCACCAGCGAAATAGTAAAAATTTCAGCAACAATTAAAAATTCTATTCATTATATTATACATCAAAAGTATCGCTATGAAGTGTTTGTCAATTGTACATTTAAAGATATACAAAAATTAGAGCCAAAACTAAAAAAATAATTTTTTAATGGGCAAAAGTAGGTAAATTTTGAATTAAAATTCTAAAATTTTTAGGTTTGAAGGGTTCTTAAACTCAAACTACTATCTGAAATTTTTTGATGTCTTCACAGAAAATGTGTGAAATATTATTACCTTTAAAACAAGTCTATTCTGATCAAAATCGGTCAAGCGTATCACAACTTTTAATCATATAAGTAAATCAGTATTTTTGAAACATGCCATTTTGCAGCCAAAAACCTTAAACGATTTTGCGCGACCCCTAAACGTCGATCAATTTTCAAGTTTTATATACCAAAATTTTTGTTTTTTTAAGTAGAATTAGAAAATATATTATCCCAATGACTTTTCGAAAAAATTGGTAAAACGAAATGGTCTAATGTATAGTTCTTTTTTGTTTGAGGCAATAAACATCATTGTTGTTTTCTGCATTTTTTTATTAAACCTACATAAGGTAAAAAAAATGTATTTATAAACCATTGGTACATAAACTTAAAACAACTTAAAGAAAACTCCTATTTACGTACATATATTCCCACCTGATATAGGGGATGGGGAAGTTCTAATTTGAGTTTTTGAATCGTTATTCTCTTGGGAATAACCAGAATCTCCCTTTGAAAGTCCCCAAGCAGCTGACAACCCCGGGCAATTCCACTGAACATCAATTGGGAGAAGGCCCAGTGTAGAGCGGTGCTTCTTAGATTGTACGAAACAGAAGTTATAGATGCTCAACGCAAGGACTCTCCTTGTATCTTTGGCAGCCCCAATAAACTAATAACGGGCGCGATGTCCTACTAAACCACTTTCCTTAAATAAAACAACTATTATGAAAACAAGAAGAAAAGAAAAAACAAGAACACACCTACCATACATGTTGATCTTGATTCATCTTGACCCCTACATACCACCGAGGCAATCAATGCCTACTGCATTTATTTATTCAAAAAAATTCAGTTCATTCTGCCGTATCCATGTACTAGATTTAAGTCAAACTTATTAAAATTATATTAAAAATTGTTTTTGTTGTGTCTTTTTCAAATATTTTTTCGAATAAATATCCACATGATTATGAGCTACGAAAAAAACACAGCTTATGTCTCTTTTGTTATCGATTAACATAATGCTATCTCTAACGCTGTGAACAACTGATATTGACAGCTGATGTACCAAAACACAATAATCAATTTAATATCACGTTTGCCGGTGCTGCTGCATAATTTTTTTTTTTATATTTTAAAAATTATAAATAAAAAATGTTCAAAATTTTCCAAACAAGTCTACGGACAAACACTTTACACCGATGCGCTGCCACAAAGGCTGCCGTCAAAACGAAAAGTAAGACAAAACAAACGACATCAGCTCCAGCCATTATACAATGCAAGCGGTCCAGCTTCAATCTATACGACCCTATGGAGGCTCACTATAAATTTGGAACCATACCACTGGCATCCTCTGGTTGGTTACATCAGAAATCGAAAGGTGATTGGTTTCAAATCAATGCCTCTGTTACGGAAGAGGAGAAGAACAAAGAAATGCACGATTTACAAGAATTTCTTAACACGTCCGGCCTAAGTTTCTATGACGACCTATTGGAAAATTTAAAAAATCACTTTAATGTTAAGTCTTTAACCAGTACCCAGTGCCAAGGTTGGCCTAAAATTCATGAATATCATCATACCTTGATAGCAGCAGAAACGGGCTGTGGCAAAACATTGTGTTATCTTATGCCAATTGTACAGAGGATATTGGAACGAAAACGTTCTATGGTAAATGAACGAAAAATGAATTCTCCCATGGCCATCATATTGACGCCGGGCCGAGAGCTGGCCAGTCAAATTGGCGATGTGGCTAAGAAACTGACATCGGAAATGGACGTGCGGGTAAAGACGATACTGGGAGGCAACACTAAGCAATTGATGATAAATCCCGAATTCGATGATGTCGATATTGTGGTGGCTTCAATGGGCGCTCTAAGCAAATTGGTGACAACCGGTATCTATCGTATGGATCATGTGCGACATGTTATTTTGGACGAAGCTGACACTTTGTTTGACGATAGTTTTTCCGGTAAATTGGTGAATTTTATGAAAAGATTTCCGGTAAGTAAATAAGAATATAAAATATAAAAGAAGAATATAAAATTGATTGAACATTACTTGTAGAACATGAAAAAGCTGAGATATAGAAGAAATTGCTCCAAATTTTAAGTTTATGTATATAAAAATACCAACTTGAACAAATGAATTATGAATTTTTTGGAAACGTATACGTTTAGTAAATTACAATACGAAACAATTCATTAAACTTCTAGAACATTAAAATTTGGCAGAGGAGGTCGCATAAAAATGTACTTTTAAATAATAATGCTAAGAAATAAAATGCAACCATATCTCAAAATGCTGGCAATATAGAGAGCGTGTTAACTCACTGAAAACGAATATCTCTAACTTACATCGTTTATGGAATTTCTAATAGTATTTATCTTTAACCTATAAATATCAACAGTATCAATACATTTACTTCTTACTCATGTAATAAGCAAGCCCTACAAATTCTTCATTTAATATCTAATTCGGATAAGATTAATATATGTATGTATTAACAGCATAACACAGAAAAGTTGTCGTTTTTTTACACTGTATTAATAACTATTATGTGATAATGATATACTACTTGATCATTTTATCCGAAATAAATGTGGTTTAAGTATAAAATTAAGACAGAAAATTGTAATTTGTAAGCCAAATGTTCATTTAATTTAAACTCAAAATTCAATATATGTATTAAATAAAAAAAAAATTCTGTTTTTTCTTTCCAGTTTCACAAAAATTGCACACAAACCGATAGCGAAGTGGGAACCCAGTTAATACTGGCATCTGCTACGATGCCCACCAATACCAACGAGTTGCTACATCGCGTTATTGATGTTCACACAATACAGGAAGTAACCAGCACCAATTTACATAGATTAATGCCCCATGTAGATCAAAAGTTTATGCGTATTAACAAATCCGATAGACCCGCCCATCTTCTGGGTATTGTTAAGAAAGAACTTTCGCTAAGGCGACCGGTTATTATATTTTCCAACAAAACGCCAACCTGTGATTACGTCTCGATTTTTCTTAACAACAGTGGCATCAATTGTCTCAATCTAAATGGTGATATGTTGATGAAAATACGTCTGGGACGCTTTGAACAATTTCAAAATGCTGAATGTGATGTTCTCTCCACCACAGATGTAGGTAGCCGTGGGCTGGATACGACACGTGCTCGACACGTTATAAATTTTGATTTTCCACTGCACATCTCAGACTATATACATCGTTCTGGTCGTATTGGTAGAGTTGGTAATATAGAAAAATGTTCAGTGTCAAATTTAATATCATCACGACGGGAAATTGATGTTGTACAGCGTATAGAACATGCAGCTAGATGTGGTGGCCTATTGCCCGATGTAAATGCTAATATCAAAAATATTATAACTAAGAAAATAGTAGAGGATATGAAAAAAGCGGGAATGGCTATACCACCATTAAGTAATGGTCAGCAGCCAGAAGAAGCTTTTTGACAGGGATAGAAAATTTGTTATTTGTTTAGTTTAAGTGATAATAAAGAATAACCAAATCTAACTTTTGTTTGTTTTTTCATGGTTTAAAAAGATGTATTTTTATGTAATTTTTACTGCACTTACTGTGGTAAGAGAAATTCGAAACTAAATTGTACTATTTCTATATATAAGAAAGTTACTATTGCTGTTACAAAAATTATCAAAATATATCATTATTCTACGAAAAATAAATATTTTATATATTAGTCCATAATCTCAAATCAGTGTGTTTGATCTTTAAGATACAAATGATAATTAAAAAAAATTATAGTGGTAAGAGAAATTTGGAACTAAAATTTACTTTTTTTGATATAAGAAAGTTACTGGTGCTGTTGCACAAATTATCATAATATATCATTATTATACGAAAATCCAAATATTTTTCAACTAAAGTGTTTCACAGTGCAAGTTTCTGCCAATGATCCTTTATACTAGATTCTTGTGCATGTTTGGTAGATAAAAATCTGTTTTTACCCTTAAAGAAACAAACTATATACATTGTATAGGAATGCAATTTTCCACAAGGCAATTTAGAAACTGCCTTAGTTATATTTTTTATTTACATGAAAAACTATTCATCTTAAACCTTCAATTAACCCCTTAAATTATAAACTAGTCGTAAAATGCGCTTTAATACTAAGACTCATAAATTCTCACAAGATCTTCTATTGTGATAGGATATCCCGTCACCGCACACGTAGAGGAATGATCCTTCAAACGTGTTATAATGCATTTCCAGCAATAAACATAGCCAGACACGGAGCAAGCAGTAGGATTTTCAATTTTCATCAAACATATGGGACATTCACCTGCCGGTGCGTTGGACTTTTTCAATTCTTCTGGTGTTTCTTGTATAGGTTCAGGATTTTGTAAGGTACCGCCAACTTTTCGTCTTTGTTCATTGGAGTACCACCACTGTATAAATTGCAAAAAGAATGCTAACACTTCTAGTAACTTTAAGAAGATATATGTAGCTTTATCCTCTTTAGGCGGCTCTGCCGGATAACGTAGTGACAGCTTAAGGGCTCTAAATATGGGTGAATGGCTGGCACTGTACTTGATCAAATACAAAAATGTGTGTATCGCTTTTGAGGCTTTATAAGCATTGAATACTTTTAAAGCGTATTCTTCCCACTGTGAAGCTTCGTCATTTTGGACTCGTGTCCGTAACTTCCTTTCCACATACGGTAGCAGTGTAAGTATTGAAGCTGATATCAACTCCTGATGTTTAGTCAATAGTTCGCCCGTTTTGCTGTGCGTCCTCTGGAGGCCATAGAAACTTTCGCCAAAGGACGAACCTCTTTTGTGCAGATACATATATTGTAGAACCCATGTAAATATTGGCGATAGCTCCTCGTTAATCCGTTGCTTATTGAAAAGCTTAAAGTCCAAACGCAAACCAAAGTAATCAAAAATTTTACTTAGGGCTGGATAGATAAGCTTGTCTAGTGTTTCGGCAGCCGATATTTCAAATATCGATGGAACATTCTGTAAATTCTGTCGCACATTGGCTCCCTCAGACATGTTGAAATTATTTGGGCGGAATTAATTGTGCGGCTTTTGTGGTTTTGTTAGACTTTTTTCTCAATTTATTTGAACTTTTTCAGATGTTGAAATTTTATTACTTTTATTAACTAACGTAAGACAGATAACAGAGCTCTGTTAAGTAACTACAGCTGGTTGTTATTTGTAAACAAAAGTCATTGGCTCATTTATCGATATCTTACATGGTGCTAGAGATTCCGTTGTCGGCTGATAATTATACCGTTGGTTTTTTAAAAGAAAGTGTTTTTTTGGTTTATTTGAATAAATTGTATGTACACATTTCATGTAAAAGACTAAAAATTAATTTGTCTTTGTTTTTATTTATTTTATTTTTTTTATTTATATTTGAAATGAATGCTTAAAATACATATTAATTTATTTATTTTATTTATTTTATTTATTTTATTTATTTTATTTATTTTATTTATTTTATTTATTTTATTTATTTTATATATTTTATTTATTTTATTTATTTTATTTATTTTATTTATTTTATTTATTTTATTTATTTTATTTATTTTATTTATTTTATTTATTTTATTTATTTTATTTATTTTATTTATTTTATTTATTTTATTTATTTTATTTATTTTATTTATTTTATTTATTTTATTTATTTTATTTATTTTATTTATTTTATTTATTTTATTTATTTTATTTATTTTATTTATTTTATTTATTTTATTTATTTTATTTATTTTATTTATTTTATTTATTTTATTTATTTTATTTATTTTATTTATTTTATTTATTTTATTTATTTTATTTATTTTATTTATTTTATTTATTTTATTTATTTTATTTATTTTATTTATTTTATTTATTTTATTTATTTTATTTATTTTATTTATTTTATTTATTTTATTTATTTTATTTATTTTATTTATTTTATTTATTTTATTTATTTTATTTATTTTATTTATTTTATTTATTTTATTTATTTTATTTATTTTATTTATTTTATTTATTTTATTTATTTTATTTATTTTATTTATTTTATTTATTTTATTTATTTTATTTATTTTATTTATTTTATTTATTTTATTTATTTTATTTATTTTATTTATTTTATTTATTTTATTTATTTTATTTATTTTATTTATTTTATTTATTTTATTTATTTTATTTATTTTATTTATTTTATTTATTTTATTTATTTTATTTATTTTATTTATTTTATTTATTTTATTTATTTTATTTATTTTATTTATTTTATTTATTTTATTTATTTTATTTATTTTATTTATTTTATTTACTTTATTTATTTTATTTATTTTATTTATTTTATTTATTTTATTTATTTTATTTATTTTATTTATTTTATTTATTTTATTTATTTTATTTATTTTATTTATTTTATTTATTTTATTTATTTTATTTATTTTATTTATTTTATTTATTTTATTTATTTTATTTATTTTATTTATTTTATTTATTTTATTTATTTTATTTATTTTATTTATTTTATTTATTTTATTTATTTTATTTATTTTATTTATTTTATTTATTTTATTTATTTTATTTATTTTATTTATTTTATTTATTTTATTTATTTTATTTATTTTATTTATTTTATTTATTTTATTTATTTTATTTATTTTATTTATTTTATTTATTTTATTTATTTTAATTTAATTTGCAATCATATTATTTTAAAATATAAAATTGTTCCTTCCCCTTAACTTTTCCTCCCGAATACCATTTATCGATAACCCCGTTTTAAAAGCAGCTGATTTCATCATTTATTATCGTTTGCCGGCAACTCTGAAAGTGCAGCAGCGCAAAAATTGTTTACATACAATCATTTTTCGCCACTACAGAATTAAATAATTTTTGTTTATTTTATTTTTTATTTTGATTTCGTGATTTTTAAAACAAACAAAGTGAATTATGAAAACTCCCACAACACAGCAGAGCGAAGATACGTCGAAGACAACAGCACAATCGAAATCCACAAAGAAATCAACTAAATCTCGAGCGAAAACAACAAAAGTTGAATTACAAAGTGTAAACACAAATAAAAATGCTACCGGAAATCTATCGACCACAAGCGGTGGACCATTAATGACACAGCAACAGGGAACCGCAACAAATCAATTGAATCTTATTGCAACACCAACCACGCCCACTTCAACGCTGAGTGGTGGCAGTGGAGTCGGGGTAAATATGTTTGAGACTTCTTTAGCACAAGTTGGAAGCAGTGGTAGTGGTGGTGGTGGCGGTGGAAGTGGAGGAGGTAGTGGAGGTGGTGTAGTAGGGGGTGCTGGGGGGTCAAGTAATGAAATAAATACAACTTCGAGAGTAAGTAGCGTTAAGTGCTGTAAAATTTTTATATTACAAGTCCTGTTGTTTTCCTTAGAGTCATCACAAAAGTTATGCCGGTTTGGACCCCAGATCAATAAAAATTATATGGGAACAACATGACCAAAGTGATGTGGAATTGTCCGCTGAGGTGTGTGCCAGAGTTGCTGAAGATGCATCGTATAAATTATGGGAGCTAATAAATGTAAGTTGTGATCAATGAGGCTAACAAGTTAACGGTATAGGTACTACCTTTGTGTCTTTTTTTTTGCAGAACATTAAAACTTACTCACGTCATTCTGGAGGCACTATTACATACGATTTAGTTAATGAAGTGTTGAGAGATTCCGATGTTTCTCCTTGTTTGGGTGCCATGGACAGCGATTGGGATCGCATTGATTACGATGGAAGTTATTTCTTCTATTCTGATAAAATTCTCGAATTAAGAGATGAATATCAAAAGGATGTTATGTTTACAATACCAAATGGGCCGGATTTTAAATGCTCGTGGCCAATGGAAGATAAACATATGGATACTGTTAAAAAATATGTACCCAGTTTAATATATGGTAATTATAAGGTTTAATTATAATGTAATTCATTAAGGTTTATGCTGTGGAAGTAGGATTTTTTTCGCGGATTGTAAATAAGGCTTTTCTACGGAAGACCCCTTAAAGATTCTACTTTATTTATCCCAACTAAAAAACAAAAGTTTTGTTGCAGAATTTTAAATATCATGCAGTCCTTACTTTCCTAAATTAATCAGCAATTTTTTTATGTAACTTTTATATAACCTATTATATTGAAATCTTGTTATTATTGTTTTATTTCCCCTTCCTCTAGTGGCTTTGAACGGCACTTTAGATGATTTGGACACTGTACTTGCTGATTGTGCATTCAGTCCCATAATTGGTTCTTGCTATCGCTTGATCTTAACTAAAATTATACAAATTATTGCCTTCAAGCAAAGTAACGATATTAGCTCTCGTTGTTGGCGTCTGTTGAGGGCCTTGGCCACAAACCCACAATCACGTGATGTTGATTGTCGTGAGGAATATTTCCATTTGGCCGAGATATTGGTGTGCCAACTTTTGGCACCTTATGAATCAATAAAAATCCAAAACAGTCCAACTAAAACAGAAGACTCTACAGATGGGCAAACCATTAAAATGGAAATGGATTGTAATACCAAAATAGATACCAGTTTTGCGGACAACGCAGCTACAGCACCTTCATCCACCAATCCCCTTGAGCAGGGTATAGATGTTGATGCAGCTACAGAAAATTGTGAACATATTTATAAACTGGAACCCGACAATGATGAAGAAATCACAAGCATGATTGATGGCAGTTCAACAAATTTCCAAACGTCTCAATATTTTGCCTCGCCAGTGGATTGGAAACTGGTAGCTGAACTATGCGATACTATGGGAATGTTGGGTGCTTTAAATGGTTTCTTTCAAAACGAATGTTTGTTTCACATTCTGAGAAGATTGAAACGTTTCTTTGAGGGCCGTTATATAAATACAGAAAGAGGTAAGCAATTTGTTATAGATAGATAGAAACATTAAAGTCTTATTAAAAGCAATTTTAAATGTTTTGTTATTGAAACTGTACACAAATGGAACATTATGTTGTTGCATACTATTGTATTCAGCTATTTTAAAATAACTTAATGAAATTATTAATAATTTAGTTAATACCATTTGTTTACTAAACGGCAGCGATCATTAACTTTGTAATTCTTCTATTTTTTTAATTTTTTTAGATTACAATTACATTAGTAGATCTGTAAGAGGTCTTGTCGCTTTAGGTGAATACGCTTTTCGTGAGTTTATACCCTATCTTTACAAACTTAAAGTTGATGAAATTCCTGAAACCATCTGGAATGACCTAATAGTAAGTAAACAAACTCATACCACATTTTAAAATTTGTAATATATATAAACATGTTCATAATTTTTTAAGATATCAGCTGTATTTCTGCAAGGGTCAGATGATATATTCCTCTACGAATGGTTAGAATATGTTTGTGGTGGTGACAAATTACAACCTTTCCTCGTTCACTATGCCCAGTATTATGAGAAGTTATTAACATATCGCTATCTAAGACGTAAACAACCGACCTTCAAGTTGAATCCCAAAATAGGAGTGCGTCGCTTGGAATGGAATGCCTTAGCTGCGGCCATGTGTCATGGCGATGATCCCAATAAGGATATTAAACCAAAACCATCGCTCAACGAAATGTTTCCCGAATTGAAACCTATTAACATGAAATTGAATCGTGCAGGAAATATACGTTTTAAGTTTGCTGGCTGTCGTCCAGTGATAATAAAGCCGAAAAATAAACTTGGTTTGCCACCCACATCAACAACAGACGGCAGCAAACAGTCTAACGGTGGTGTAACAAGTGATGCACTAATTGCGAAACGTAGATTGTTTAAGCCATTAACTAATGAAAAACCGATGATACCATTAAGTAGCTATTACTATTTAAGCATATAAATTAATTTATTGTGAAAATATTATTTGTTTTATTTTTATGGTCATTAGGGGGTGGGGGGGAGGTAAGTGTGGAATGAAAAAAGAACTAGGATTTTAAAATTGTTTATATTTTCATAACTGGAAGCACAAGCGATAATCTTCAGAAAGTTCTATATTAGATGCTGAAAATAAAAAATTCTCAAGACTTATCTAGTTTTGGACGCAAGCTTCACTTTCAAAGTGTAGGCGCTGAAATTAAAAGTATACTTATCACGATATGTTTTCTGCGGCTATTACGTGTTCCGCTAGACACATTTTTGTACCTCGTTTGGATGTTTATGGTATCGAAAAATAAAAAAACGTACAAATGTGATCATTTCAAATTCTACTATGTACTCCAATGATTACTTAAAAGATAACGCGAGATAATAATTAATTACTATATAAAAAAAACGTTTGAAAAAAATAATAATATAAATTGTTATTAATTTACATTAAACTCAATATTTCTAAAAAATCAAACTCTTAAAAAAAATATTTATTAAAAAATATTAAATTTCAAAATATGTTAGAATTTATCTAATCAAGCTCAAGACCATTTTATGAAAGAAGAAGCAGTATAATATTCTCACAATGAACTGGCAGTCTGTACAGCTGTTTCAGATTCAAATCAATATTTCCCAATATTTTGAATAAATTTCTTTAAAAATTATTTAAAATACAAAAATAATTTCGCTTGTTGCGCTATATAAAAGATAACGTCTAAAATACAAAACAACATTTTTATTAAAATGACTAAAAAATAATCGCTAATACTTTAAATTTAAATAAAATATACAAGGGCTAAATAAAATTTTAAAAAAGTCACAAAATACATTTTTGTTAACAAATATAAACAATATTATGTATTAAAAAAACTGTTAAAATTTACACTAAAAATATTAAATTATAATTAAAATAAAAAAAAAAAGAAATCTGCAAATAAGACAATTACATTAAAAATAAAAAGAAAAAATATTTATTTTTAACTTCAAAATAAACATAACTATTAAAAAAAATTGTATTTATTTTCAAAAACATAATTTATCAAAAAAAAAAAAAGAAATGCGTGCCTCCAATTTGTTTTAAATCTGTTTAACAAATAATTTGTTCTATAATAAATTTTTTTCTGCGGAGTTAAAGGTACCTATATTTTTTTTTCAAATAACAAGATTCAAATTGAAAAAAGAATATACAAGTACAAAATGCACAAAAAAATACTATTACTAAAATTACTAAATATTTATCAGTATTTTTGAAAATTTACAAAATAAAAAACACTACTAATATTAAAATAAAAAAATACATTAAGTGATTACCTTCAAATTATTAATTAAATTATATAAATCTGAAAAATGTTTTGAAAATTAATATATTTGATTGCACTTTGTTTGTGCCTGACAACAAATTCTTTATTATTTTGAAATTACTGCAAAATATTTTTGATAAATACACTTCTCCTCAGAAATCTAGGTAAAATAGTTTTTGTCTAGCACTGGGCCGTCAAAAGTCTCCACTCACCTTCTTTGAAATTTTGATTACAAATGACGTTAACCAACACTTAACACAACACAGTAATGCCATCGATTTCATAGTAAAAGCTAATCCCAACCGATACCTAATTGTTTACGTATAAATGAAAAGACAACAACAAATGCCAAGATAACTAGCAACAACAAAATATGAGAAAATAGAGCAATTTTGACATTCAATTTGTTATAAACTGTTGTTCGTTAGTCAGTTGGTACAGGTGGAAATCAGGGTAATGACAACAAGCACAGCAAATAAACCACAAATAAATTAAACTTCAGACAGAATTTTGAGTATGAAATGTGAGTGAAGTGCAAATCAATCAATGATAAGATAAATAATTAGTTTTTTTTGTCGTCCCCATCTTCATCGTTGCTCGTTAAAGTCAAGCAAATTGACAAGTGGCACCCACACAAATTACACCTTGATTGATCCCCCCGACCTAGTCGCTGATCTTGGCACCCAACCAACCCATGTGATTCGCAGACAATCCAGACGGCGAGGAATTAATGGAAAATGTTACCAACTTATGAGAGATTAAATGCTCCTAAACCAATATTTAAAATTGCCTTTTCCAAACTTGCCATAGGTGCGGTCAGCTTAGCCTTGGGTGCGTTTCTCTTCTGCATACTCTGGTCTGTTTTTTACGACTTTGAGCGGGCCACATTTACCCATTGCGATGTAAGAAACTATCTGCCTTCCATATCAGCGGCCATTGGCAACTATGAGCCGCAACGTTCATTTTGGCGCATAGCCATTATACTGCATTTACCGGTGCGTCTGGCGGTGTCACACATTTATGGCAAATACTACAGAGAACACATACGCAAGAATCGTCGTCTGGTCGCCCATATAGCTGTCACACTTAATGTAATTGAGAATTTAGCTTTACTATCGCTATCGTTGTGGACATCGTCGGAAAACTATGAAATGCATCGGAATGCATTTGTTACGTTTATAGCGTGCAGTGAACTGTATATGGTGATCTCGTACTTCCTGAACAAAAATGCACGGAAGTTAGCATTGACACATATCGAAGAGAAGTCGGTTAGATACAAATTGTACATGTTTCTAACGAACATAGTGGCCTTTGCCCTGGCGGGTTACTTTTTCCTAAGGCACAATGCAAAATGTGAACCCGGAGGTGAGTTTTGTAGGGATATATAAAATATAGAATAGCTGTAAATGAACCAGCTGTATCAAATAATTTAAAAAAATTGAACTGAAATGCATTTCCATTTTAAATGAAATTATCAAAATGATGGTGATACATGCCAACCATTTAATTACCTTAAATGCACATATCTTATATGAAATATTTTTAAAGAAATATCTTTTACATTAATATTGAAATACTAATACCATTGTTGGTAACTATAATAATGACCAATTTCTTTTTACTTTCAGTTTACACATTATTCGCTTTATTCGAATACATAGTAGTCTTTACAAATATGGGCTTTCACATGACCGCCTATTGGGACTTCTACGGGTACGATGTGTTGTTCGATTGGGAGAATGGACTGTATTTATCGCACTTATAGCTGGAACTTTAAGCATAACATTTTCTACATACTAGCAATTTTTATATCCAATGTTATACTTAATTTTCTTTTTAGTTTTTTTTTTATTGACCATTTTTATATAAAGGAAACAAAAATTTCTTATTGCCAAATGTCAGGGAATCATTTTATTGTTCTGTTTTGTTTTTTTTATATATACATATACACCATAAATGTATGCAATTATTTTTATTGAGTAATTAGTTTAGGTAGCCCGATTGTATTATTGAAATTATTTCAGTTTTTTTGCAAAATTAATTAATTAGACTGTATTAAGACTTTTTTGTATAACAAAAAAAAACAGTAATTACATGTATTTTAAGATAACGATGCTAATCAAAACACAAGATATAGCTGCGTGAAAAAAGTGCTACAATTATAAATAAAATTTTAAAATCTTAAGGGTTGTGTTTGGAATTTTTATTATGTTCGCTTTAAATTAAAAAAAGGATGCAAACGATTAATGAGATATGAGACCTTCTCGAATATAAGTGGATTAAACAGTTTTTACTTTTATAACAAATTATCAGTAATATGTATGGTATGTTGTAATTAATAGTAGTTTTGACAAATGGCACTTTCAAAGACACAAGTTGGACGAACTTTACTTTAGGTTTCCAGGTAAGAACTTCTAATTTTGTACATACAAAATCACAAATAATATGGTGAAAGGTATTTTAAGCCTTTTTGCCAAGTTCTACGTTGATATTCTATAATATGTATTTAAAAATCTGTAACATTTACGGAGGACCCTCTCCTCAGTTCGTTCTTCTAAATTGGAAAGTGTGATGGTTAAAAATTGAGCTGGATCCTATTTGTAAATAAAGCAACAACATTTTTTACAAAATTTCACATTTTTTATAATTTAAATGGTATTTTTTTTTATTCAAAAAATTTTTAATTTCTTTTTTACATTCTCTGAACTAAATAAATATATTTTCATATACAAATTTTAAATTAAATACATTTTTTTTTGCAATTATGTATGTGTTACTTCAAACTTCTTACTTAATTACTTTCTTAAAATTTTTGTTCAAAAAAATATTTATTTTAATTTTTCTTTAAAACAAAATGAAAACTGTATATTGGAAAACCGATTTTTTAATGCATATACTTCATTATGTGAAATTTCATAGCACACTTTTTTTATATTTGGTTTAAAAAATATTTTTTTTATTTTATTAATTTTTTTATTGTGTAAGAATTTAATTTTACATTAATAAAAAATTTTTGCTTTAATTAAACGTTTCAAAAAAAAATACTAAAAGTGTCTGATACCTTTAAAACGTTTTTATGCGTTTTCTAAACAATTTAAATTTTGTCGTTTTAAACGTTATTCGCGGCAGTGCTTCAATTTACAAAATACAAGTTGCAATAACCGACCCATTAATGCCATATAAAGTTACAAATTTTTCCATAGTTAGATCATTAAAAAATAATTTTTAATAATAATAAGTAAGTCAGATATAATAACAATCATAAATACACAGTCAAAAAGTTATTTTATTAGTTTATTTTACATATTCAATACTTTGTTTTATTTAATTTAATTTTTTATAGTTTATTTCTTTGCATTTCTTAATTTTTTTTATATATCATTTGTTATTTATTAATATTATTTCCAACTTTATGCAATTAGTTCAACTCTTTCATTGCCAAATATCTAAAATTTATCCACACTGGCAACTCCGTGTTGTACTATTTTTTTTATCTCAGCGATTACTACAATCCACATAGCAATCGATAAATGTACTACGTAACCATCACTGCTCTGCCTGTCATTCCGATTTTTGTGTACTTGTTTTTATTATTTATTATTACATTTTGGGTTCGAATCGCACGAAGTCTGACGGGTCCGACGACTATCATTTTGTAATCGTAGTTCAGAGTTAAAAAAGTACAAAAAGGAAATTGTATAAAATGTAAGACCTGCTGCAGCGGAAAGTGGATATAATTAAAAAAAGCATTACCAAATATAAAACAACATAAAATACTCAACAACTGGGAGAGCATTATTGACTTTTTGTGAAATTTTTATTTGTTTCTCTCTATTTCTCATTGCGTTATAACTTTCAGTAAATTTGTGATAACTTCGGAAAATACAGCAGGAAATACCCCTACAACAAAGACAACAAGAATAGCAGCAGCAACATGACGATTTTACCAAAACCCTCGCTTGACAAGAAGGGCTTTAAATTACCATTGCCCTTGGGCCTGGGCTCCTTTGGTAAAGATCATATGGAGAAATCGCTGCTAGGGGTAAGTTGGTCAAAGATAATAACTAAATGTCCACTCCTATTACATCCATTGTCTCTCAGCTATTACATAGTAAATTTTTCAATTTCCTTGACTTTTTTTCCTTCTTTTGTGTATCCTTGTACGCGCTATTGTACTACGGTTACTTTCGTCTAAATTTACCATGGCACGTACATATATATATATGTATGCACATCTATTCAACGTGTGACGTGCGTGTGTGTGCGCCAGGATGATTGGTTGAACGAATGACTGGTTGCTTTTGTCCTTAGCATGATGTGTTTGATCATTTATCCTTGTGCCAGGTTCAGTCAAGTGCATTTATTGATTTTTCCCTTCATCACTTGTGTGTTGTTGTTTTTTTTACGATTCACTTTCGTTTTGTAACTGTCATTCGCAAAATTTTACAGAAAAAAATCCATTATTTACTTTATACATACTTGCATACATATGTACATCAGAGCTGACGCTTGGGTACAAATTTAAGGACTTTTCATAGTGAACTATTAAAAGTAGATTTATGTGAATGGGCCATCAGTACATATGACAAAGCATTTATTAAAAAAGATCTTATTCGACTCAAATTCACTTTACCGTAGGGCAGTCTTGTCATTCTGCTTAAGGATGTTTTTTGAAATCAAAAGTTCGAGTACATAGTTAGACATAAAAGGGCTATTTCTATTTAAAGCTTTTCCAACTCGAAGGCTAAATGCTGCCAAAAGGCAATTCCAACAAAAAGCCGTCTTTTCTTTTTATAAAAAAAAAAAAAATATATGAAATATAAAAGTTTGATCCCAGAACGAAAAACCAGTGCCCATAGAGCTTTGGGAAGCTCTTTTTTTGGATACTTAAAGGTAGTATCGCCACAATTTCAACTATGGTCCAAGATAGAGGTTTTTTTTTGTCAGTTGTTGATGTTAGATCAAAGTTTCACAAAATTAGATTTCTAAAAAAATCTAACGGCGAAATTCAAAACCGAAATTCGCTACCGAACTTTTTTAAAAAGTAAGATTTCCTTAAACATAAAATTTGTTCTAATTTTCCTTAAAAATTTCAATTTTCATAAAAAAAATGTGCAGTTAACTTAAATATTAAAAACGTTTTATAAAATTAAAAATTAAGATAAAAAATCAAAAAAGTTGAAAATAAAAATTAATACAAAAGAAAATTTGTGTAAAAATATATAACTACTAAAATTAAAAAAAAATCATATAATCCAAAGACAGTTAGGAAATATATTTCTATTGATAAAAACAAAAAATAATTTAAAAAAATAAAAACCAAAAACTAAACTATAAAAATTTTAATAGAAAATATGCGATTTACTAAAATATTATATATTTTATATATATTTCGAAAAAAGTCAAAAGAAAATTGCACAAAAAATTCGAAAGTTCATAAAAACTTAAAAAAAAAATATTTTTTAAAAACATTTTTAAAAATTACAAAACTTAAAATTAGAAATACATATAAAACAGAATTTTGCTACCGAACTTTTTTAAAAAGGAAGATTTCCGTAAAAATATAAAGTTTGTTATAATTTTCCTAAAAATTTAAATTTTTTTTTTCAAAACAAAAGCTAAGAAAAACCAAAGACAATTAGAAAATATATATTTTTTTGACAAAAACTAAAAATAATTTAAAAAAAATAAAAACCAAACACTAATTTTTTTGCAATCAAAAACTTGTGCTAATTCTAATTAAAAAATTTAAATTTATATAAAAATAAATATAAGTTACAAAAAAGTCAAAACAAAATTTCACAAAAAATTCTAAAGTTCATAAAAACTTAAAAAATATTTTTTTAACAAAAACCAAAATTATACAAAATTAAAAAAAAATTTATAAAAATTTCCTCTTTACTTTTGGTACAAAAGGGTTTCAAAAGTCATAATTTATGCCCTCTTAAATAAACCTACCTACCTAAAGAAGGTCACACAACATGTCTGCATGCATATTCTGCACGTTCGAAGTGGTACCCTGTGCAACTGAAAAAAGTTCCATTTACCAGTACTTTTGTACCAAACCTGACATACGTATGCAATGACATTGTATTTCTAAAATATAACACCCACCCCTCTCCAATCTCCTTCTGGCCCGTTTATCAAAGGGAACTTTACTAGTACTTTTTCTAGTTTTTGTTTACATTTCGTTAGGAATAGTTTTTAGCCATGACCCATCTTTTTGTATTTTTTCTTTCTTTTTGTTACTTGTATTCTTGTAAAGTGTGTTACCATGTTCAAAACATTCAGACTTCTTCTTGTGTTCCACTTTTTGTTTTCTCCTATGCCAAGAATAAAATAAAATGGTATCACAATTTTGTGGTATTATTCCAACTTTTTGCGTGTTACTTTTTAATTTCAAACTGCCAATAGTAAAAGCTGACGAATGCACTTTAAAAACGATTATAAAATGTAAGCAACTACTGAGAGGGAAGGAGGGTCCATTACTTGCAAAACGATATAATAGTCATAGTAAGCATTATATGTAGTAAGCGCTTAATGTTATCAATTTCTTTTTGCAATGTTAAACTATTATGAAGTTATATATTTAGGTTATTGCAGTAAATGAATCATCCGACATTTTAATTTTCATTTCCTAAGACATGAATTGGGTTTTTTTGCCGTATTCACTTTTTTTTTTGCTGAGGGTGTAGCAAAAACCTATTATGTTGTGATTTATGATGTGCGTTACATTATCTCGTTTTTTTTTTATGTCGAATTTTCCTTTTAGGTTATCTTTTGTGAATGAATATTATGTTTTGCTATTAGGATGAAGGTCAAGAGTTCAAAGGAATATGTCTTGTCCTGTGTAATAATATGAGAACAAGTCATTGGGTTTTTTTTAAAGTCATAGCTGAATTGAGTTTTTAGAGTCTAAGAGAAAATTGGATTTATAAAATTGTTCTAGGGATTGTGTCAATAAATTGTAATTGATCTAGGAATCCAGACATGTAACCACATATTGTTTTGAACCACATAAACTGACCTTAATCTAGCCATTAATGGCACATATTTCAGTTTTGCTTATTTGGTCCATCTGAGGTAATTTCCATATTTACGAATGTTTTCTTTAGCTTGTTTGTTTGTGTCTCATTTTCAACTGTTGAAGAAATTTCAGTCAATGCCATATGAAATGCGTTTCAATTACGGCTATGGCAGCCATTGTTACGTGCCTCTAATACGGCGTTAGCTTTGGTCTTCCGGCAGCACACGGTCTCAAGGGTCAGGTTCTCAACCCGCCAACACTAACCCAGAGGACTAACAAAAAAAAAATGAACATTTTACACACAAAAACACAAATTACACAAATGGACATCTACTATAAACGTAGACCTTGATGTATGGCCCAGCACTTTGCCCTCCCTTCCTCGGTTCAGACTTTTCCCTAAAGTTTCTACTGAACCCCATATTTCTTACAACCACCTTCCCCTTACCTCATCGAACCAAAACCCTTTCCACTAATTCGCTTTAGCCAGACATATTTCTTTCACTCAATACATATTTATTCCAATTCAAACATAAAAAAAAACATAGATAACATAAACAACATCAGATCTGTTCACATTTTTAAATTCAGGCCCTACGAAGTCTGTAAATTTTCTGGATCCATTAACATTCGCACACTCAATTAGAATTTTTATTAATCTTTACCCTACCTAAAGGAGCTCGCTTAGGTGGTCTGAAGCCAGGCTAATACGCCAGTCAACAATAAAAAAAACAAACCAACCAGATCACTTTCAATAAACAAACTTCTTTACACGAATACACTGCAACCTTACATTCATCATATAATAAAAAACTAATTTCCTTTCAAATGTCTTAAATATAACTTATAATTATTTCCTAATTCTACTTATTTTTTTTGTCTTTTCTTTTTTTTTTTTTGTTTTTTTTTTCTTTTCTTTTTGGACTTTCTTTTCTTTTTAGGTTTTTTTTTTTTCTATTTCTTTCTTTTTTTCTGTATGTAGGTGTTTTTTTTTTAATTTCTCTGTCCAGGCGACATATATATTTATTGTGAATATTATTATATTTTATAGATTAGAAATATTCAATAAAGGTGCATAGCACGATTTTAAGCCGTTCTAATTTTTTTTCGATTTTCTTTCTTACGGCGTAACAATTTTCTTTCCGGGGGTTAGACCATCGGTTTTTCAAAGCTTGTGGATCAGTTTATGTGTTTTCATCCACTGCCATCTATTATTTCTTTTTCGCAATATAAGCTAATGAAACGCCGGAAATACGAACGCGGCCACTAGACACATCATACCTGTTATTTCGAAAGAGTTGGCAAACGGTGGTGCATCCAGATGGCACCTGTTGACATGGGTTGCCAATTTCAGCGCTTTTTTATTTACTTGAATACGCTCAGGATCCTTCTTTCTGCGGTCCGGTATTACTTCTCTGGTATGTCCACAAACTTTCGATAATACTTCCGGTAATTTCGTGGAAGGAATCTTGCCGTTCGCCACTTCTTCTTAAGGATTGTTGTGTCTGGGACCTGCACCTATAATTATTTTAGAAGTACTGTTTAACGTTTTCATTGTCTCACACTTCACCGTACCGTACCTACTCTGACTTATTCACTTTTAACTAACTTCGACCGGTTCGTTACTTGTCTCATGGCAGACTAATGAGAAAATGTCTTCCCATCATATGCTGAACCTTCGCGATCCATACAATGACATTTTCTCATGATAAATTTTCCCTCCTAAATCTTTTTTCGTCAGCCATCTTTTTTTAGGAATTCTAATCTTTAATTTTTCTTTTCGCGCATTTTCATTATTTCCCTGAGCATCTCACTCTCTATATCCCTGTTAACCGTCCCAATTATAACATTTAAATTAGTAACAGTTTTCAGGCGATTTTCATGAATGAAAGCTCTTAATCTTCATCGCCCTCTGTAACTCTTGTACACAATTACGCACAACCCTGTTATTTACAACATCGATTGGCAACGCATTTTTTCTGTCATGTCTATTTTTCTCATGGTTGTGTGTCATTATAACATAACTTACCACCACGCACCAGACAACACATCATCACAAAACAAAACAAAAATTAAACTAGGACAATTCGTCCACTTTGGGGATCAATACCACAAATTTCTTAAAGCTGGTAATTTTACACTAATGGAGCCATCGCCCGCATTGCCCGTAACACAGGGCTTATTGGGCTTATTCCCCGAGCAAATGCCATAGACCCAACTGAGCTTTGGCCCACCCCCCTCGTCCTCACATCGGCGTAATTATTGGGGCCGCCACAATGCCCTACATCAGTGGTTGGACAGGGAGTGCCTTCCAATGCTGCACTATAGGATTCCCAAACCCGCCGCAACAAAACTCCGGGGCTAACGAGGAAACGTTGGAAGCACCGGTGTGCGGCGCATTCTCTGCTATTTGTTTATACCGTGTGTACCACGTGGGGAATTCCCACACCCTCTAAGGTCTCATGCCGGGCCTGTGACGTAATATTTCCCTTTAGGACAATCGCCTAGACATTAGGGATGTGTAATTGTACCATATTTACAATAGGATTTTACTTTGTGTCTTGTTTTGTCGTTGCAGGGGGACATGCGTTTGGGCTTACAACTATCGGGTATTTTTTTGGTGTATATGCGTGGAGACTGTTGACCTCTACTATTAAGGTCTAAGATGTTATAGTGATTTGTAGCATTTCTCTGGCTGAGTGCTGCCCTATGCCCAGACAGGTAAGCCCATTCTTTTGCATTACAATTGGGCAAAACCTGGATGCAATTATATATATAAGTCGACATACGTCGATTTACAAGGTTTGTATTTCGCCACGTTTGTATTATGCTATATTGGGATTCACATATGCAGGCTTTGCTTATCGTTTCATTTTGTTTGTTTGTTTTTTTTTTTTCTTTTTTTTTTTGATTTGTATTCTATTAGTCTCCTAGATTTAGGGTAGTTTTTTAGAATTTTACAGTGGGCAGATTTATAAGGGGGAGCACGTTGGAAGAGAATCTTTGGGTTTGATCACAACACCTAAAACGAAGTACATAAGCTGTCGCAAACGCAACTTAATAGGAAATATAGTAGATAACCTACCATCTTCCATATTTTTTTTTTTTTTATTTTTTTTTTTTTTTTTTTTACTTCGAAGTACCTCTTGATGTAATGATCAGCCTGTGATACCGAGACAAATAGGACGAACACGTTATCTATTTAATATTTAACTTAATTATAGTATTCTATCCTAATATTGCACTCGGGTGTTATTTATCACAAAATTAAATTGCACTTCATACCTTGATATCCTTCACATGGTATATACCCACGGGCTTACCCTGCAGCGTTTCAAGCTCATACATGTGGTTGCCCACTGGCCGAATAATCCTACATTTTAGGAATTTTCTGAAAAACTTTGCATTTTTACAACTACCAAAGTCGCTTACGCCCATATTTCTTCGATACACTTCTTGGCCGGGTATAAACTTTACTTCTCGGGCTCTTTGATTGTATCGACTTGCACTTTTTTCATACGCTGCGTGCATATTATTTTTTATTTTCTCCCTTATCAACTCTAACTTATTCTGTCTGTCCAAATCTTCTATTCTATTGTCGGTCAATGATTGTAATTTTCGAGCCAACTTATAATCTGAACCTGAAGAACAAAAATGATAACCAAAAAGGGCAAAGAAGGGCGTTACACCGGTGGCAGAATGTATTGATGTTCGGAGTGCGCACTCAATCTCAGATAGATAAAGGTCCCAGTCACGGTGATCTTCATCTAGATACGCTCGTATTGCCGCCAATACGGATTGGTTAACCCTTTCCGATGCATTAGCCTGGGGTGAATACACAGCTGTTTTCAAATGTTGTATTTTGTACGTGCTTATCAAGTCTTGGAAACTTTTAGCTGTAAACTGCGATCCATTATCGCTGTGGATTACTTCGGGTACTCCAAATTTATGGAATATTTCATGCACTAGAAATTGAACCACGTTGTTCGTAGTGGCTTCTTTCATAGCTTTGAGAAACGTAAATTTTGTAAAGTGATCCACTGCGATAAAGATATAACAATTCCCGGATTTCGACCTGGGATATTTCCCCAAAAAATCGATATATAATTTTTGGAACGGGCGGTCAGTGATAACTTCTTGCCCAATGCCTGGCATCAGTCTATAATTTGCCGGCTTGGTCTCTTTACACACTTCACATCTTTTAACAAAATTTCTTATTTGGACGTTCATTTTAGGCCAATAAAAGAAACGTTTAATTCTGTGCAGCGTTTTGGCCACTCCCCCGTGACAAGCCGTCAGGGCCGTATGTGCCTTCTCTATTAACGATTGTGTTAGCGTGACTGGTACCCAGAGCTTCCATTCAGGGCTATCCCCAATTTCTGAATCTTTTTGCAATCTCTTGAATATCATTCCATCTTCTATTTTGAGGTCTGGTAGTTTATCTTTGTTTTCCTTAATCGTCTCGATTAAACCGACATATTCTTCGTTTTTAAATTCGCTTGGATCGAACTCTAACATGGTTTCTCTTTCGATTTCATTAACTTCAAGTTCCTGGGGGATCCTTGACAACATGTCCGCCACGACATTCTCCGATCCTTTTCTATGCTCAATAGAGAAATCGAATGCTTGGAGTTGTAATGACCATCTCGCGAGTCGGCCGCTCAAGTCTTTCAATGTCATAAGCCACTTTAGACTTGCGTGGTCAGTAATAACGGTGAAGGGCATCATCTCCACGTAGGGGCGAAATTTTTTTATGGCCATTACGGCCGCCAAGCATTCTTTTTCTGTCACGCTATAATTGCGTTGACATTCATTCAATTTTTGAGATTGAAAGGCTATGGGATGTTCCTCACCTTGTTCATCTAACTGGTATAGCACCGCGCCTATCCCGTATTCGGAGGCATCGCACTGAATCCAGAATCTTTTAGAAAAATCAGCATGACGTAATACTGGGGCTGAAGTCAGTGCTTTTTTTAAATTCTCAAAAGATTCAATTGCCTGAGAAGACATTGTAAATTTTTTGGATTTCTTTAATGTATCAGTTAAGGGTGCTGATATCGTTGCAAAATTTTTAATAAAACGCCGGTACCATCCAGCCGTACCCAAGAAACTTCTCACTTCTCTCATATTTTTCGGTATTTTTATATTTCTTATAGCCATGACTTTTTCGGGGTCAGTTTTTAACGTTCCACCGCCTATAATGAAACCAAGGTACTTCAGTTCCTTAAAACAGAATTGAGACTTCTGAAGACCAATAGTCAAGTTTGCCTTTTTCAAACAATCTGCCACTTCGCCCAGCAATCTTATATGTTCATTAAAATCACTTGAGATGACTAAAAGATCATCTAAATATATAAAGACATTATCTTTTAGCCTAGAAGGTATGACCTTATCCATGAGCCTGCATAGACGTTGGGCAGCGTTACACAGTCCGAAAGGCATTACCCTAAATTGGTATAATGGCCTTCCCGCTACGGTGAACGCTGTATATTGTTTGCTTTCGCTATCCAACTCTATTTGCCAAAAAGCGAATTTAAGATCTACACTACTAATGTAATGTGTCTCATCGATTCGGCTTAGTATTCCATCTATGTTCTGTAAAGGATATGCGTCCTTTATTGTAAGTTGGTTTAACTTCCGGGCGTCTAAGCAGAAGCGGTTTTTACCGGGCTTTCTCACAATAGTGGTTCGATTGTTCCAGGCGCTATCACTTTCTTCAATCACTCGTAACTTGAGCATAAGGTCAATCTCTTTGTAGGTTATCTCCTGCACCGCTGGTGATATTGGGTAGTAACGCTCTTTGACTGGCACTGCCCCTTCTACTAGTTTTATAGAGTGTTTTTCTAAATTTGTACGTCCTAAACCCTTCTCTTCAAAAGTGTCGAAACTTTTGATGACTACATTGAGCTGTTCTTGTTGTTTAGGGGACAATTCATGCGATTCCATTTTATATTTCTTATCTTTATTGCCGAAATCTTGTTGGATTTTCTCCATGTCTATTTCTTCCACTCCTATTACATCAGGGGCTAGACCGAATTTTCTCCAAAAATCAATCCCAAGATACAATTCCTGCTCCAAATCTGGACAAAGATACAACATCATTTCATGTTCCTGTAGCTGGTGCTGTAAAGAGACTTTAATTTTTCCCAGAACTCTATGGTTTTGACCTCCCGCTGTTTTTACGTTGGTATATAATGGATGAAATTCAATGGCCAGCTTTTCAACGAATTCTCTGCAATTTCTGCCTAAAATACTAACAGATGCTCCCGTATCAAGTAATCCTCTTATAGCTATTCCATTTATGTTTATCTCCATGAAGGCTCTCGAATCATTTTTCTCACCATATGCCCTATGCACTGAATCTACCAAGCATCGTCGCAACTGTCGACGTTCTTTGAATTTTTCTCTAATTTTAAGTATATGTTTTGAAATTGGCTTGTACATGACCGAAGAGTTAAATATCTTATTCCTAACCTTATTATAATTTTCTTGTCTTACATCTAATGGTATATAATGTCTATTTCCAGGTTTGTAAACTTCATTCTTATTCGTGCACACATCTTTATCTTTCCTTTCAGACTTCGATTTCTCACGACTTAAGTTTTTAACTATTTGGGGTTGTCCTCCTGACGTGAAGTCGCCATTGCACTCAGGCCCCCCTTCTGGTTTCCCTTCTGGCAATTTGGACACCGAGGAGTTATAGTGTCGGGCTTACCGCACCTATAGCAAAACAATGACCTTTCTGCAGCAGGACAGTCCATAAATGCGTGGCCTGCAACTCTACAATTCCAGCACACCATTGGTTGCCTCGGAGCTGTATTGTACCTAATCGCTGAAAGGTCTTCTTCTATTTGTTCCTCGCCTAGCGGATAAGCGGGGCCGTCAACATAGACCTCATTAATTTGTCTGATTGGACGGATGTTGGTCTGTACCGGTCTGGGGTCACGCCTGGGAAAATTCCTTTCGGCCTCTTTACACTCGACCCTTAATTGTTCTACAGAGGAAATGCTCATTGGATACACAATTCTACCTAAGCTCTCGCGTATGTTACGCTTTAAAATTTTAATCATATCAAATTCCAAAATAGGGTGATAAAGCCTTGACCGAAGTTGGCCCATGACGTGAAAGTATGTGTCAATTGACTCGTTTGGCTGCTGTTTCCTCTCTACTAAGTCTCTCATTACTTCGCAATCTGTTTGAGATGTCTGATACTGGCTTAACAGAGCCGCTTTCAAATGAGGCCAATCTGCTATATGATGAACTTCTAAGAATAGCCAATACCAGTCCCTAGCTTGATCTTTTACTAGCAGGTGGAAATCTCTCATTACCTCTGACCATGGAATATTGTATTGCATTTGCAAGTGTTCCAAACGGAATATAAAGTCCTCGACTCTGGATCGTGAGTTGCCATCGAAACAAATCCCTAATTTATCGACCCTGATTCTAACTTGCTCATTGAAATTTGAATTTACAGGTGCATGGTTTAGGTGACCATTTCCCATTCCCTGATTTACATTTGGCTGCGGAAATACTGGAGTTTGGCGATATGTTTGGCTATGTGTTCCATTGGACGTTCCCGGATTGCTGTTTTTATTCCTATCTGGTAATACTCCATTATTATCATTATTGACGACACTCCCACTCAGTACGGTGTTATTATATGAATTATTAGTTTGCGTTTTCAAAACTACATCTGACAAGGTTTTTATACTGTTTGCCAAGGCTTCCATAGTCTTCTTCATATCGGCCATCTCTCGGTGGATCAACTGCTCTCCTCGATCAGACTCGTTCAGTACCCGCGCTTCATCATTTTGACCTAAGTCGATGCTTCTCTCCGAAACGAACACCTCATTACCTTCTTCTCCGTTTTGCCGGTTTCCTACCTCATTTGTTCGTTCCGGGCAAATAATTGTATTTGAAAGGTCGAAACAGCCGTTTCTATCCGCTCTTGACACTATGTTCGTTGCTTCATTCATTTTTGATACTTTATAACCTTCTTGGTAGTGTGACCGATTCAGATCAAAAATTTCAGGTCTACTTCGTTTTTTTGCCGCCGCTTTAGACCTTGTTACAATATTCATGCCACCTTATAAATTTGATTTGTTATTTCTTATTAGATTTCAATTATTATGGACTCTAACTACAGTCTCTAATTTTTATTAAATATTAAAAAAAATGTAATTCTTTATACTGAGAAAAGGGTTTTGACCGATGCCTTGTGGTTCGAGGTGTAGTATATAAGAAATTTTTATGTTATATAAGTACACAAAAAAAACTATAACAAAAAGTGCTCTATTATAATTAGACGTTCAGTAGATGTCCCATACAATTTACAAACAAACAATGTGATTTCATAGATTCTACTCATGGCACTTTTATGTCAATCGCGTAAAAGAGTTCACATGATTACCGCGTCTAATAATGCTGTACTACTGACTTTCTCAATTTAAATTAGAAACGGTTACAGCATGTATTTTCCCCGTTTGTAGAATCTATTCGTATTTATTGACACTAAAATTTAACGACATAAAATAAAACAGGTCACTGTCAATACATTCATTGTTAAACACAGACTAACAAGATATTGCACTAGACCGTTTGAATAATGGTGAAACTAATCTGAATTTTATAACTACCTAAGCCTATTATTGCACTTTAAACAAGCATATTATACATATATATTTGGTTGCAATAATAATTAAGAGTGTTAATTGGATTAGTTCCAAAAAAAAGTCTATTGTCCAAAACTAGTATTCTATTGCACTGTGCTTTGATCTATTGCACATGTTATAAAAAACATTTATGCCATTTTACCGGACATTTTTCTATTTTCTTGCTTGGGCGCCATTTCTGTTACGTGCCTCTAATACGGCGTTAGCTTTGGTCTTCCGGCAGCACACGGTCTCAAGGGTCAGGTTCTCAACCCGCCAACACTAACCCAGAGGACTAACAAAAAAAAAATGAACATTTTACACACAAAAACACAAATTACACAAATGGACATCTACTATAAACGTAGACCTTGATGTATGGCCCAGCACTTTGCCCTCCCTTCCTCGGTTCAGACTTTTCCCTAAAGTTTCTACTGAACCCCATATTTCTTACAACCACCTTCCCCTTACCTCATCGAACCAAAACCCTTTCCACTAATTCGCTTTAGCCAGACATATTTCTTTCACTCAATACATATTTATTCCAATTCAAACATAAAAAAAAACATAGATAACATAAACAACATCAGATCTGTTCACATTTTTAAATTCAGGCCCTACGAAGTCTGTAAATTTTCTGGATCCATTAACATTCGCACACTCAATTAGAATTTTTATTAATCTTTACCCTACCTAAAGGAGCTCGCTTAGGTGGTCTGAAGCCAGGCTAATACGCCAGTCAACAATAAAAAAAACAAACCAACCAGATCACTTTCAATAAACAAACTTCTTTACACGAATACACTGCAACCTTACATTCATCATATAATAAAAAACTAATTTCCTTTCAAATGTCTTAAATATAACTTATAATTATTTCCTAATTCTACTTATTTTTTTTGTCTTTTCTTTTTTTTTTTTTGTTTTTTTTTTCTTTTCTTTTTGGACTTTCTTTTCTTTTTAGGTTTTTTTTTTTTCTATTTCTTTCTTTTTTTCTGTATGTAGGTGTTTTTTTTTTAATTTCTCTGTCCAGGCGACATATATATTTATTGTGAATATTATTATATTTTATAGATTAGAAATATTCAATAAAGGTGCATAGCACGATTTTAAGCCGTTCTAATTTTTTTTCGATTTTCTTTCTTACGGCGTAACAATTTTCTTTCCGGGGGTTAGACCATCGGTTTTTCAAAGCTTGTGGATCAGTTTATGTGTTTTCATCCACTGCCATCTATTATTTCTTTTTCGCAATATAAGCTAATGAAACGCCGGAAATACGAACGCGGCCACTAGACACATCATACCTGTTATTTCGAAAGAGTTGGCAAACGGTGGTGCATCCAGATGGCACCTGTTGACATGGGTTGCCAATTTCAGCGCTTTTTTATTTACTTGAATACGCTCAGGATCCTTCTTTCTGCGGTCCGGTATTACTTCTCTGGTATGTCCACAAACTTTCGATAATACTTCCGGTAATTTCGTGGAAGGAATCTTGCCGTTCGCCACTTCTTCTTAAGGATTGTTGTGTCTGGGACCTGCACCTATAATTATTTTAGAAGTACTGTTTAACGTTTTCATTGTCTCACACTTCACCGTACCGTACCTACTCTGACTTATTCACTTTTAACTAACTTCGACCGGTTCGTTACTTGTCTCATGGCAGACTAATGAGAAAATGTCTTCCCATCATATGCTGAACCTTCGCGATCCATACAATGACATTTTCTCATGATAAATTTTCCCTCCTAAATCTTTTTTCGTCAGCCATCTTTTTTTAGGAATTCTAATCTTTAATTTTTCTTTTCGCGCATTTTCATTATTTCCCTGAGCATCTCACTCTCTATATCCCTGTTAACCGTCCCAATTATAACATTTAAATTAGTAACAGTTTTCAGGCGATTTTCATGAATGAAAGCTCTTAATCTTCATCGCCCTCTGTAACTCTTGTACACAATTACGCACAACCCTGTTATTTACAACATCGATTGGCAACGCATTTTTTCTGTCATGTCTATTTTTCTCATGGTTGTGTGTCATTATAACATAACTTACCACCACGCACCAGACAACACATCATCACAAAACAAAACAAAAATTAAACTAGGACAATTCGTCCACTTTGGGGATCAATACCACAAATTTCTTAAAGCTGGTAATTTTACACTAATGGAGCCATCGCCCGCATTGCCCGTAACACAGGGCTTATTGGGCTTATTCCCCGAGCAAATGCCATAGACCCAACTGAGCTTTGGCCCACCCCCCTCGTCCTCACATCGGCGTAATTATTGGGGCCGCCACAATGCCCTACATCAGTGGTTGGACAGGGAGTGCCTTCCAATGCTGCACTATAGGATTCCCAAACCCGCCGCAACACCATATAAAATACAACATGTATTAAGCAGCTTAAAGTACAAGACATTATACTCATGATATTTAGTTTAAACAAATATGTAAACGGTAAACATTCTATGCAATAAAAATTTGTCATCGCCCTCAATACGCAAATGAATTTAGCTGTTATGAAAATAATTCATTAGATAACTTTGGTAATATTTAACTGTTTTTTTTTTGCATTTTTATCGCTTATATATTTTGCATTGCACCAATGTTTAAAAAAAGTTAAATTTTTTTATCTACGTTGGAAAGAGGGGGTTGGTTTTTTATTTGTTGTGATTTGCTATTCTTTATCTAGTTTGTCTCTGGGAAACCTTGAGAAGAAATACCAGTGGTTCTTAATGTTTCTCTGGCCAATGGTCTGTTTCCAATCTATTTAACAACAGGTACAAACACATACAAACTTATTGAGAGAGTTTACATTGTAAAATATTATGCATATAGGTATGCACAGATTACACAATCTATGAATAACATGATGTGGAATTCCCCTCCCCCCAACATTTGTTGATAAGCCATTTGTTTTAATAGCATTTACTGCAGTTGGTGGAACAAATTGTGGTTGAAAACGCACATTGCATTTATGCATTAGATTATTAATTTTAGCTGGTTGGAAATGTTTCATTCTATTCTATACGAGTGCTTTGGATTTGTTATTGAAAAGGTCACAAGTTATCATTTTTGTGTTTAAGTTTTTCAGCTATTTTACCAATATGTATAAATCAAAATCTGAAATAAGAACCCTTTTATTTATGGTGAAATTCTATCATAGATGTTAACAAAGTTCAATGGAGTTTTTGGTTTCTTTGATTACTGTTACATATTGCGACTTTAGCGTAAAGTAGAAGGTATTGTTTACAATTGTGCTGATACGGACAAATAATAAACTTTTATTGGCTACTCAATTGCACAAAACAAATTGGACTTGCTGAATAAACGTTTACCAATTTATAATACATATCAATTGAAATGAAGAACTAATTGTATATAAATAGTAATATTTAAATAAACACTGTCTGTTTTTTATGAATTGTATTGCATATAACCCGAGAAGTATATAAATTATATATTTTGTTCGGTGGTATTGTCTGGGGAACTTATATCTATCGGACGTTGTGAGCTGTTAAGGGACCTCCAAAGAGTAAATAACGATCAGAAAACGTTTTAAACGTTTTTTTATTTTTCTTATTTTGCTAAAAAAAAAAGAAATTGTCCTTTGTATTGACTGCTGTTATGCAGCAGAAATATATAAACTTCGCAGTTGACTCTATTAAGGTTGACTCACTTGTTTGCAATTTGTTTAGCTCCTGAACCAATAACACATACACAATTTGCCAAGTTTTTTAATATTTGCAAGTAATTTTGTATTCTTATTTATTTGCATTACATTACTTGACATAGAGACAAATCTTTTAAAATAAAACACTATGTCTTCTGCATTATTGTGCTAAATATAAAAATAGCTTTGTAAAGCTGAGTGTTCGTTCTTCTTACTTTCTTTGTTATGGCCAATAATGAAATTAATATGTGATAAGATAACAATTTATCTTTGTGTTTTATATTATAAACGCTCGATATTAATAGTTAATGTTTAATAAATCAACAAATGTTTGTATTAACATGTGGTAAATAAGAATAAATCGCTAAGACTTGCAGAATAACAATTAAGGCTAGAGGCTAAATATTATATTGCATATTTTTAATTAACCAGTATTTTAAAATTGTTGTCGCTTGACATTTTAACGCCAAGCCTTTTATAAGACACTTAAATAAAAACTGCACTATTTATCTAATTCACTTGTCTTGAGCACTTGCATGTTAGTGAGCATAAAAACAGGCTATATTAAAATCACTATGTACTTATTCAATGGACGTATAGGGAAATTAGGTTTTTTTTTTACGCAACAAGAAAAAATAACAAGCATTGCAACTATTATTTTGTTTTTGATGTATTATGGTTCCACGATTAAAAAATAACAAAATCTCAATAGGTTTAATTACTATAGTAGTATCTTCTATACTTTACTAATTTAACATGGGAATTCCATTGGCTTGGAGGAAATTGTCCTTTTGCACTAGTATAGAACTAGTTTAAATATTCTAGCTGGGGGGATATACTTGTTGAGCGAGTACCTTTTTGCACTAGTTTATCTCTGGGAATTCTCGCTATACTGTACAAGTTAAAAAATAAACAAAAAAAAAGAATATCTTCTTTGCATCTTTTAATTACAACACAATTGCTATTAATTACAGCTTATTATTTAGTTTTAGGTTTAATTTATTAATCAGTCATCGGCCTTTTGGACTACAAATTGATAGTAAATAATAAATAATGAGTATATATGTTAAGAGACCAGTACAAGACAAGAATAGATTCTAATCAGTAGGAAATTGTAGCTCCAAAATCTTTTTTCAGAAATAGAAACAAAAACTAAAGTTTAACTTAAAACTAAACAAAAACCGCAAAGAAATAAAAACACCTATAAAACTAAGCAAACAAACATTTATACGCTACAATACTAGCATTGATTGTGTCGTTATCTACATAGATCAACAACCGTGCACTGGCGTATAATCATTGCAGCCATTAGTTATATATATATATAGAATAATTTTTGTTAAAAACAATATTGTAGATAAATACTAATGCAATGTTAAAAAAAGAGATCTGTAGAGCTCTGTATGAAGCAGTTTTTTGTTGCGTTTAAAGAGCACCACATATTAGTCTAACTTGAGCAGAGTTTGGACTTTGGTGTTTACGTTATTGAATGGCGATATGACGACATTTCTGATAGAAAAAAAAAACAATTTTGATTAGTTTTGTATGGGAGCCCCATTACGGTGTGAAGATAGGAGTAGGGGATAGGTATTTTCAAAAAAAATAATGAGAGGGAAAAATTAGTGGGGATCGATAATTCAGGAACTGCTTTCATAAAAAAAATTAAAAAATAAACATGGCGATAAAAAAATAAAATATGGCGATCACCTTATGAGAAAAGCAAAGCAATGAGCAAAAATATTGGGGGTCGGTCATACATTTGACTCCTCTGAGCGCACCTTTGGGACAGTTAGAGCGGTGGGAATATGTTTTATAAAAATTTGATTATTGTATAGGAGCTCCTTAGGAGATAAATATAGATGTTAAGTATGTTTGGGAAAAATGTTAGGAGGAATAAATTAGTGGGAGTCCACCATACATTAAATGCCTCTAGGAGGCACTATGGGATCGGCAGGAGCAGAATTCATAAAAAAATAATAAAAAATAAAAAAAAATTGTATGGGGACAACCTTAAGGGTTGGAGATTGAAGGTAGATATGCTTTAAAGTGCCCCATACATGAGTACTGCCGCATGTCATGCCGATGAACCCCTTGTGTACGTGTGTGATTGAAAGTTCCGATACACACTTATCAATCATTGTTTTATTTTGAATTTTGAAACAGCAAAAACGGACTTTTGTTGAAGATGGAACCATTCCTTTTTACTGCAGCCTTCCGCATGATCATCTCCATTACGATGTTAAAGAGATCGCACGACAGACTATCGCCTTGTTGTCTGAAGCCTCGTTTGTTAGAAAATGGCTTTGTCAGATGAAGAAGACTTCGTGTCAGTAAGTGTCATACCGCAAAGTCGTATTAGTTTCGCGGGAATACCAAACTCAGTCATAGCATCCAACAATTTCTGTCGTATCGGACTGTCGAATGCAACTTTGTAGTCGATAAACAGATGGTAGGTGTTGATCTGAATTTCTTGGGTCTTATCGAGGATTTGTCGAAGTGTGAATATCTGGTCGGTTGTGGATTTACCACTGATAAGATCCAATAAGGTTCGCCAAAATAGGCTTTAGTCTTTCACATAACACACTAGACAGTACCTTGTATGCGATGGGTAAACGGGTAATCCCGAGATAGTTGTTACACGCACTTGGATCGACTTTCTTTAGTACGGGACATAGGACATTCAGATTCCAATTACCGGGCATGCACTCATAGAGCCAAATCGTGTCCATCGGCTCCCGCAGCTTTATTATTTCATTTCATTTATTTATTTTATGATGTATGGAAGCCATAAAAAGGCCAATTATATGACATCACATTAAAATACAAAAGTATCATACAAAGCTTTTTTCAGAAAAGTATATATGTATATATATGTATAAATAAATATTAAAGATAAAATATGTATGTATGTATACAACAGTTGTTTCTTTTATAAAAATTAAAATTCAAAAATTTAACATTAAACATGCTGATCTCGTTTTGGCTTGGTGGTGGACAATCTACTCCGTCGTTTATGATTGGTGTGATTTTGTCACTTATGCTGCCGTCGGGAACGAGTAGAGATTGAAAGAGTTCCCTCCATATTTGCAGCACACTCTGAGTGTCCGTGAACGTTACATTTTCAATTTTACTAAAAAGTATTTTTATTGTACAAAAAAATATTTTTATTTTACAAAACGTCAGATTATTATATCCAAAAGTTCATTGATTGTATCAAAAAGAGTTTGTATTGTACCAAAAAGTTCAATTATTGTACCAAAAATTTATTTTATTGTACCAAAAAGTTGTACTAAATATTGATTGTAAATTCAAAATAATTTATATCTCATTTTAATTCTCTTTCTTTTTAGAAACAAGCTTACATTCCTCACGGCGACGTAGAGTCGGTCCATTATAATCATCCGCCAACTTTTAGTTGTATCAAAAATGGCTTAACTGTGCTCCTAATTTTGGTTACCATTCTATTGGGTATTTTTGGTGGCTACATTATCTATCGTTCCTTTGGCAACAATGACAACCCAACCAAATTTCATTATCGTACATTGTGTGATGTACCGTATGAGTTTAATGGCAACCTCTCTAAACCTCGCTTTTATCAACAACCCGATGAATTTGATTTGAATTTCAATTGGCTATTACCCCGCCTGACAGGTCGCACTACCAACTTCCCTGACAATGACGATGATTTCTTCCGTGAAGAAATCGAAATGGATATAAGCGACGATGAGGGTTATACAAAGATTGATGTACCCGATTTTAAGGATGGTCGTCGTGGACGTTTTATGCATGATTTCAAGGAGAATCAGTCGGCCATTATTGATACAACAGCTAATCGTTGTTTCATTATGCCCTTGGATCGCAGTACTACAATGCCACCCAAAAGTTTTGTAGATTTAATGGAGAAAATGGGTTCGGGCTATTATAACATTGATACCGATCGTGTAAGGCACAATATGAGAGTTGTAACACCGCCAATTACAGATTTGACATTGATATCGGAACGTATTGCCAATGAGTGTTTCGATATGAAAGTGTATATGTTGGAGAAATACGTGTCAGGAGGTGAGTACAAGTTTTAGACATTAAAATATCTTAAATTATAATAAATAACAAATTACGTTCTTGATTGTTTCTTTCCTAACTAACTTTTCTTTTCTTCTTTATTACAGTTTTCAAGCGTGAAGCTAAACCGATCTCATCAGAGGGCAAATTTGCCGAGTACATGGGCAAGGGCATTGTCGAATTCGATTTGGTTAATATTGCCGATATTGAAGAATACGAAAGACAACATCCGAAATAAGAACGATGGTATATTTTCAACATTAATTATTAAAATAATATACATTACAATTATTATAATACAGAAAAACATAAAAACTACAATTATTTGTAATTTTAACTAAAACAAAATCACAGAGAAATAGAAAAAAAACTGTCTTCTCGTTGTACGAACAAACAGACGACAGTCAAATTTTTTCATATTACCCGAAAAAATATGTAGCTTTTTTTTTTGAATGTATAATCTGTACACTATCGGCTAATTTTTAAAAGGACACACATTAATATAACAGCTATCAGAAACAAAAACGAAAGAAAACTTTTAAGGTATTCAAAACGAATTTCAATAGATGAAATGCATTTGTATGTGTAATTTGTAAGTTCCGTATATCGTAAACGAGGACTGTATAATTTCGAATTGTAACAAAGCTATTATTTTGTTCTTGGTGGTTATTATGCTATTTTACTCTGGTGCAAAGAAATCAATAAAATTATAAAATAATTTTCAAAGTTTTATTATATGTAGTTTAGCTTTTTTCTGTACTTTTCATTACTCTCATAACAGTCACATTCCTCTTGTAGCTGATTCGTATATAAAACTTTTTTCTAAAGCACATAACAAATATTTGCCTACTCTGGTACCTTTACTAATAAAATAATAAAACATAAAATAATGTGAGAAAATTAAATTGTCTTAATCATGACCATGCTAAGGCATATTGATTTTAATCATTTCCATTAGTATTTTTTTTTTCTTCTTTTTAATATTTATATATTATTTTTCTCCTATACTTTTTTTGATGGTATTATGTATTCTAGTTTATTTCATTCTAAAGCTTATTGTTGTTTTGAATACAAATTTTAAAGTGTTGAAGTTCAATCAAAAAGTATAACTATTAGCAAAAACTTGTGACGGGGTCAAAAGACAACATTACAACAAACAATCTTTTAAGTAAAAACAGGAAATTTATTAAGTGTTATCAAAACAAAACAAAAAAACAACAACAACATCAATTTATCTAATGTGTATAATGTTAAAATGATACAAAGAATATAGATTAAGAATCTGAATAAAGAAATGTATTTAAAAAATATTAAAACAGTGTTGTATTACTTGTATTTATTTGTGGGATTTTGTTTGAATTTGGAACTATGTAGATGATCAAAGTAACATATTACTTATTGTTTAAACTGATGCCATGGATCGAAACCAAGCTTATGGATATTAAATATAATAAATTTTTCTAGATAAATCTCAAGAAAAAGGGCCAACATAACTCCTCGAAAAAAATAGACAGCTCGGGTGATGTTTGTCTGGAAAAAGTGATCATGCAATCCTCTTCAATTCAATCCCAGTAAAATGAAAACCCAAGTTTGTGTCGTGTCCTTGGGACACTAAACTGGGTTGAGTTGTAAACCGTAATAGGGGCATTAATTTATGCTTAAATCTAATATATGAATATTTGTCAGAATGGGTTAAGATTTTTGGAATATATAAATATTGATGTCCTGATTAAATTAAGTGTTGCTTTTTATTGGGGGAATTTGAAGTTTAGGAGATATCGCATCCAAAATAATAAAATGATTATTATATACACTGTTACGTATATATATATATATATGTCCCAACTTTAAGAGGCGACACCCCAACAACTCTGTTTCACAAAAAAAATTTAGGTTTACTATTGTTTCGGATCAAATCTCTACAACAAAAAAAATCTTGTCGCCCATTAATATTAACTGAATTTTGGTCTAATTTTTATAAAATAGCATTTAAATATTACTAACTATTTCAACCCTAGCCTAATCTAATGGGGATCTAATCTAAAAGTTTTCCAATTTTATAACGTTTTTCCCTCTTCCTGCATACTTTGCTTTTTATGAGTTGAGTCTTATTTATATTAAGGTAACGATAAATGTTTTTGCTGTATTGTTTTGCAGCCTATTTAACTATTCGTTTTTATCTTGTACACTTCTTTTCGAATACGAACGATTTCGTACAAAAACCAATCAAAATTCTCCTAAAAGTTTCCATCACTATAACGTTTTTTTTTTTGCCTCCTTATTACTCTGCGTTCTTTGCAACCCACTGGCAACATACAAATATCGATAGCTTTCCCCTAATTTTGCCTTCACTAGTACAACAGCTGTCTTCAGTTTACCATTAATTCTGCCATCCACAAAGAGAATGGGCGAGCGGTGAATGGTTTTGTTACCAAACAATTTTGCTAATTAAATAAAAAATCGTGATTTATAAATAAAAATGTGGAAATCTCTGGTACAGGATAAATCTTCGTTTCTACGTTATTACACTTCAAAAGCGAAGAGATCTTTACTTAAACAGGATGAAACAAAAATTAAAGGTAAACATTGAAACATTTTCAACCATAGAGATGGAATACTAATTAATAGTATATTTTTCTCGTTAAACAGTGATAGAAACAAAACCTTCAAATACCCACAAACAAAGAGTCTATGGTTGGGGTTTCCAGGAAACCGGTGCCCTGGGAAACTTGACAAATGTTAAAAAGGCACAGGAACGTTACACAGACCTAGTGCACCATCCCACGCGTTTGCAATTCTCTGTAAACAATGAAGTTACCGACATCACAGCCGGCTATGGATTTTCCGCATTTGCTGTTAACCGGTCCGATGGTGAGACTTTGTTTGGCACTGGGATTAACACTGACTCCCAGTTAGGTCTACAAATGAGGGGACATGCAAATGATCCCAAAAATCTGGATGTCATCATATATCCAACAGCTATAAAATTGCCTCGAATTGAGGGGGAAACAGATGAGGATATGATGGTAAAGTGTATGTCAGCTGGCCGAGCTCATCTGGTGGTGGTTACTAGAAACGGCACCATTTTTGCCATGGGCAATAATTCTTATGGTCAATGTTGCAGAGATATTATCGATAATGAACAATATAAGGGCAGTTCCTTAATTCACCGCATCGCCCAAGACGACATTTGTGGAGAAGAAGATGAAATTATCGATGTTGTGTGTGGTCAGGATCATACGATGTTCTTGACCAAACAGGGACGTGTTTACACCTGTGGCTGGGGTGCAGATGGTCAGACCGGTCAAGGTCATTTCATCACAAATGGCAGAATATCTCAAGCTTTAGGCGATATATCCAAAGAGCACATTGTAAAATTGGCTTGCTCCTCCGACTGTGTTTTGGCTCTAAACGATAAAGGAGATGTATTTGGTTGGGGTAATTCCGAATATGGACAATTAGATGACTCCGAAAATGCTGTAACCCAAATAAACTCACCCAGGCATTTAGCGCTAACAAAAGGTATTGGCGCTTTAAAGGATATAGCTGCCGGTGGATCATTTTGTATGGTGCTTAACCAAGAAGGTCTGGTGTACACTTGGGGGTTTGGTATTTTAGGCTTTGGTCCTTTTGTAGACCAAACATCCAAGCCTCAGCACTTACTGCCGCCTCTATTTGGACGCAATGATTTCAGTGATAAGGCTTATGTAGTTTCAATAGGTTGCGGTGTCTTTCATATGGGCGCTATAAATTCTGATGGTGATCTGTTTATGTGGGGTAAAAATCGATTTGGCCATTTAGGCTTAGGCCATAAGCAAGATCAATACTTTCCTCTGAAGACGGCTGTAAATGGTAAAGTAACTAAAGTAGCTTTTGGTGTTGATCACACATTGGCCATGTGTAAGCCATTTATGTAGATAGCAGCGATAAGCCGCTGTTTGATAGGCTAATCAAAAAAAATGGATTAGTTTGTAAGTTAAAATATGTATAATATACATCAGGTTTTAATTTAAAATAAATATAAATAAAATATTGGAAAATAATTATGTTAGCAGAACATAATTAATCATGAAAAGTTGTTTTCGATAGCTGGCAGTAACATTAAAAAGGGTTTGATTTCATATTGAATGTTTTTAATTAATACTATGAACAGAAAGTGGATGCAAAACATAACTAATAATGAAAAACAGTTTTCGACAGTTGGCAGTTACATTTAAAATGTTACTGTTCCTCACTGCACTGATATGACTAGTGCATTCTGGAAGCTTTTCATCCGCTTGAATCAAATGTTCTGTAGTCACTAGAATCCGAATAGTGACTGCAGCTCGATTGGTTCAAAGTTGCCCATAGTGCGAATATTGCAGCAGCTGCTGTGCAAGCTTTGCAAGTCCCCGTAGAAAATAGGTTTATTTGCATATTTGATGTTTTTGATTAATACTAAGAACATAAAGTAAATGTAAAGATTACTTTTTGGGACGAACACAATAATACAAACTAAACTTTTCTGCGACTGAACTGAAGAGTGTGATATCTTTACTTTTTTCTGGCGTTTACTTTTATCTCGCTGAATAAAGATCAGCACAAAATTTTTAATAAAATCATTGTTATGTTTTATAATTTTATTTTTTGATAAAAAAGGTTCTAGGAAATTTAAATTAATAAATGTTAAAAAATTTTGTTGAAAAAAACGTTTCTAAAAAATTTTAAAATATAAATGGTAAAAATAAATAAAAAATCACCACAAAAAAATAAAACTACAATTTAAAAAATGTATTTTTATAATTTTAAATAATTTTTTATTAAATAAAATCTGTACCGTAACATATTAGTATTGCATAAGGAAATGTGTGAAAATTTGCCGTTACATATGGGTATTTCCACAGAAGGTCCAATGCGATCGAAAAAAAATGGGGAAAAAATGTTTCTGACTTGTGTTAGTAAAGCTTATCTCATTTTTATTTTTATTATTTATTGATTTATTTGTACTTATATAAAAAACCGAGCCCTTAGGGCCATACATGGTTTCAAAATATTTTTCTTTTTTTTCTTAACCATAAATACTCACAAATTGAACTATTACTCTGAGGACTACCCCAACAATCATATTAATAATGCATTTACATAAAATAAAATTACATAAATTAAAGAATTAAAAAAAAACTTATAGAATTTGGAAATTAATAATAATAAAATTACACTTTCCTTTTTGTCTAAACCATAAATGCACATGGTACTTATAAAGTGAACTACTACTCTGGGAACTACTCCCACATACATATTTAAAATGCATTTAAATACAAATTAAATTACATAATTTTTTTTTTTTTTATGACCCAATTAAGTGTAGTACATTGAAAGCAAACGTGTGAAGGCTAAAACAAGGCATAGTAATGCACTTCAAAACAAAATATAAATTGGAAGAGAACTATCAAATTCGATTATTCTGAACAAATTGGTATATCTCTTTCTTATATGTATTAGGTGTAACATTAAAAACTCTTAGTGAAGTTGGCAATTTATTAAAAATGCGATTCAAGTGCTTTCTTATTATAAAATATTTGTTACAACAATAAATAACTCCAATAATAGCAAAACATGATCAGCTTGCAAAATTAGGTTTTATTTTATTTATGTTCTTATGTTATATTCGTGATCAACAATTTTTTGTATATAACGTTTATAATATTCCCTAATTTCGAAAAAGAATATAATTTTTTTTTATTAATTTTGTCATATATTTTCATAAAGGAAATTTATGTCACATCACGCAACGTCACGTCACGTTTGACAAAATAGGTTGTAAGTAAGTGTAATTTTTGGAAGTTTAGCAAATTGTAAAATAAATTTATAATAGATATTCCAAATTATATTAAAAAAGCTTTTACCAAAAGAGTGCGAGTCAATTCGCACTGGTTTGTGTTTTTGTGAAAGAAGAAAAAAATTACTTGTATTTTTGTCTTTATTTGCTAATATTTTAAGACCATCATTTCAGCATCATTCCCTTACTAAATATAGAGCTTCTAATGTATCAAACAAAAAGATAAATAACGCTGATCGCCACGATCGTTGAATACATTTTATGTTTGCCAGGAACTTCAGCATCAGTGGAGCGAATCTTCTCTGCAGTGAACAAAACTTGGACATCAGACAAAACCCGATAAGATGTGTAAACATTGAAGGCGATTCTGACCGTCAAATGTAATATGGAGTACAAATGCGTTGATTTCTACAATTACCTCAAAACGAAGCCGACATTGCTTATTTAAATTGCTTCAAACGACATATACAAAACAACCCCAAAAGTTGATTCTAGAAATTATTTAGATGATGGAAATTAATTTTTTTTATATATTGAATAAAATATATGTGCTATGTAAATATAAATATATGTGCTATGTAAATATGTACTGCGAAAAGTACTGTTTTTCCAAATCGATGTACTGCTTTTTTTTTAAAAAAATTCAGTGAAATGTACTGTTTTTGTCCAAAAAAATATACGAGCGTTAAGCATACAGCTCTCATATATGTATTTACAATAAACAAATAGCGGTTTAACTTATGGTCTTTAACCGGGTGTCCTCATATAGGGACAATGGGCTGTAATGGGTTAAGATAAGTTTCTAAATTATTATTTATTTTATTTATTTTATTTATTTTATTTATTTTATTTATTTTATTTTATTATTATTAAATTATTATTTAGTTACTTTATTTTTATAATCTTGTAATTAAAAGGCCCATGGCCAATATTAGGCTAATTACAAAATTCATAAGTAAATACTACTCAATTAATCATTTATTTGTGAAAGCAGTTTTAATTGTTCTGTAATATTTATTCTACAGAACAAAATTAATTACATTCGTTTATTTAACGATACATACATGTCCTTATTTCTGTCTGTATCCACCAATAGATAGATACTCAATTCAGTTCCGTATTTGGTTCGTCTCTGATACTATTTACAGTGTTTATAAAATATTTCAGAGTGAATAACACAAGATGTATTAATACAGGTGGCGTTAACTGCCAGCTGGTTTCAACTTTTTTTTTGATTTTGGTGCCTCTGCACTGTCAACTTACATATACTCGCCGAGTTGCGCCTTTCAGTTGTCAAAATTTTGTATGGAGATTTTGACACTAGAGAGGAACTACACAAAATAAATTGCCTGTGGTTGCAATGCCAAATTTGTTGTACAGATAACTTCACCTTTATTAATACATCTTGGAATAACATAAGTCAAAAGTAGTTCAGCCCTTTTTTATTCTAATCATTTCCAAATTAAAATATAAATCCCCTTTTTTCTTCATTTGTGACATCTCTTTTGCTACTACTTTTCTTTCAGTACATTTTACAAGCCAACGAATGCATCACTATCATTAACTACCACCTCTCAGCAACCCTGTCCAGTGATTCACTCCAATTTTACACTCTGTCGATAAATGACAATATTGCACAATGACAACACTGCCTCCGAAAGACATAGAAAACGACAAAAGAGAAAGACAGATGCAAAAGAAATTGAACCTATAAAGAAGGTGTCTGTGAGTGATACGCGTAGTGAAAATCTTTGGTAGAGAGAAAAAAATTAAAAATTAATTAAAGAAATACTGGAATCAAAGAAAATCCTCAATGGATTAAATGTGCTGTATTGTGGCAAATGAAAATTATAAAAGTGAAAATTGCTTAAGCATAAAATAATACACATACGGAAAATTGCAAAGTGTTGTGTCGTCCCCCCCAATCGAAAAAAGTGAGTCAAGAAAAAATTCTAAGATATTATTGCAAGTGAATGAGGAGAATCTTTTTCCAAGAAATCATAGAATTTGTTAAAACAAAATTATACAGCTCCAGGCAGTGGATAATTCCTAAATTGTGCTAAATTCTACGATATTGCAGAAGCCCGTCATCGTCGCCGTCGATGTCTTATGTGCTTAAATTGTATGCCCACTGCAGTTTTTCCCCATAGAGAAATCCAATTTGTCGTCATCACTGTATGTGATCGCGATTGTAAATATATAAAAGAAATTAGTAGCATTCATAATAATTTTGCCTTCATTTTGTAAATATGTATCAATGAAAATAACAGTTTTATGCCGCAGCTGACTGTTTAATACCAACAAAAAACAAAACAACATAAAATAAACGAAAAAAGTTAAACTCGCAGGAAAAAGAAAATTTTTCCGTCTAAAAGCCGTTTTTTGTATAAAAATGCATTAAAGGGCTGGGGCTGCTTTTTCCAACGCAGAAGAAGAAAAAAGAAAAACGCATTTTCATCGTACTTTCGTCTCCGGTAGGTACACACACAAAATATCCAAAACCACATCATATATCCACCATCCATCCAGTCATTTTTATCCCCATTATACTGTATACTGTAGTACAATGCCTACGACGACGACGACGAGAACAGTTCGTCCGTCGTCGCTCATCCACAATAACATTCGTTTGTCGTTCATTTCATCACATTTGCTCCTTGTTGTGCTCCTGCTGTGTTGGTCGACCGTACTTCTCTCTTCGGCAAATTGTTGTTTTTTTTTTATTCATATTTAGCAAAATAGCACTCCCAGTTGTTTAAAGGGAATAGGAAAAATGCTCCCTTCTTTGGAAATTTTATTCCTTTTACCGAATTTCGCTCAGTTGTAATGTGAGTGCACAATCTCTCTTTGGCGGTGGCGGCGACAGTAGCCGAATAGACGTCAATACAGAAAACAACGAGACACTACCACCCCAAAAAAAACTTTACCAAATCAAACAAATTCACCTTTTTTCAAATATCCTGTTTTTGTTTTGTTATCCTAATGCAGCATACTCACCACTAACACCACCCTTTTCCTTTTCCTTCTGTCGTTAACGGTGTGTTGTCGTTGCTGCTATTGTTGTTGTTATTATGTTGTTCTACACAAGTGTTGTGCGTGCGTACGTGTGTGTTTCCCATCATATCCTCTCTTACACAATTAGTCGTCGTGTCTACTTTGCACGTCGTCGTCGTCGTCATCGCCGTCGCCTCGTAGCTTTTGGGGAAGCCGGCATAATTTACCGTTACACCGGTTTTGTTTTTCGCCATCCACTGCCAACCCCCACATTTTGCAACACAATCACTCACTCACCCACCCGCCCATTCAGCCGTGTGTCAACCGAAATGTAGGCACACGACCGACCTCTTTTCATTGTTGTTGCTGGTGTTTTTACGCCACCACCCCATTCTATGAAAGAAGTAGAAAAAAAAACCACTTTTCCGTTGTTGTTGTTTTGATTTGCTTTCCTCTCTCTCTTCCTACCTATATGTTATTGTTGTACTCGTACTTGTTTTTCGTAGTTCTTCTATCTTCACTTTTGTTTACAGTAAACAATAAATTTTTGTTTAATTTCTTATTAAGCAAAAACAACAACAACAACGACAACAACAATATTTATTTGTTTACAGTGATAGAGTAAAGCAATGAACTGTTTGAAGTTGATAAAAATTATTTAGTTTCCGTTTTTTTTTTGGGTAATTTTAGAAGTCAGCTACGTGATGGGCTTCTGCCAAGGCTTAGATTGACCTTTTTTGGTCGTTTAAGATCTTAATGACTTTTATTATATATTACTAATTCAAATATTTTAAACTTCTATTACTTTTCGGTATATTTTTTGTCGAGCAATGCTGCAGAACCATTTAAAACTTTAAAAACAATTTCTGAGTTCTCAATGTAGGAAGAACACTTCCCGACTTATTAAGATGGACCCTGTATAAGAATGTAGCCAAATTTCAACTCAGAATTAATTAAAAAAGTCAGCAGTAAAACAGGTGCCTCACAGCTTTATTTCAAAATAATTTTTAGGGTCCCATCTGGAGCAAGCTAAGAGACTGACTTAAGTCGTCTCTTGTTTGTCAACACTGATGATATTTCCAGAGAAGAAGAAATACCCAGAGGGTCCAAGCTAGGGACACAAAACGATCATCAGCACCATTATATCTCATCCTAGATGGGTTTGCCCTTGGGCCGGCCGTGACATGATTAAGCATGTTAAGTAGGAAGGCCTACTTGAACTTCTACTTTTCATTTTTACGATTCTATAAAATAGCCTTGGATCTTTTTTAAAATGATTTTAAGAACCAATGTTGATTTTGATTAAAGCACAATTTATTTAGGAAATTATTGTCATTTCTTTTTATTATGATAATATTGGTATGGTTCAATTATGTATGGAACAAAATATCGGCCCAATGGCCGCCGCGACCTCTGCGGCACACCTCCATCCGATGGTCAAAATTTTCGATGACGCTGAGGCATAAATGAGATTCTATGCCTTTAAAGTGCCGAATTATCTCATCCTTCAGCTTTTGAATAGTTGCTGGCTTATCGACGTACACCTTTCCTTTCAAATAACCCCAAAGAAAGAGGTCCAACGGTGTTTAATCACAATTGACATCGCCACCACATGAGATAACACGGCCATTGAATTTGTCGCTCAAAAAAAGCATTGTTACGCTGGCTGTGTGGCAAGTGGCACCACATATCGTTCACATATCTTCCAATTTGGGCCATAAAAAGTTCGTTTTCATCTCACGATAGAGATAGATAGATAGATAGAACACCATTCACATTAAATGCCTGACCGGCCTCATTTTGGGAAAAAACGGCCCGATGGTGCCGCCAGCCCATAAACAGCACTGAGGTGAAAATGTGCCTCATCACTGAAAATGATTTTCTTCAAAAATTGATCATACACTGTTGCCATTTCTTGCCACAATTCTGAACATTGACGACGTTTGGAATGGTCAAGAGGAGTTCTTGAATCAATTGCATCTTGTAATCGTGTAAATGCAAGTCTTTATGCATAATGTTCATCAAAGACGAGCGTGAGAGGTGCAATTGTTGGGTACGACGCCTCTTCAGCCACACTATCGCGAACAGCAGCAAAATTTTCTGCGGTACGAGCTGTACGCGTATGCACTGATGTTTTCATATAAATTTTAAATAATTTCTTATAGATAATCCTGTAAAATGTCATGCAATTTCATTATTCTTACCTCCATTATGAGGGTTTAATGAAATATCTGCCTGTCTAATGTTGTTTCTTTAAATATACACTTTGGTGCATAAGGTCAGTCTGTTCAAAATCCTTAACAACCTGTTCTTCAAACGCGATCTTCATTACTATGTGTCATATCGATATTGTTTTTGAAGATATTAAGAACATTAAAATACTTCTCTTATCTTTCGGAATATACTACTTTGAGTTTTAATTTTTTATAGATAACATATAATAATAATTAAGATATCCCTTTGATCGGTTGTTTTTCCGAGTAGCATTTGCTTTTCCGATTGGCATATGCCTTGTAAAATCTTCTCAAAACGGTGACTAACGGTTTCATCCGTGAAGTTATGGGAAGTTCTCCCAGAACTCATTTATGTGGTGAGGTCATCTTGTCAGTCTAAAAATAACCCATGTATTCATGAACCTACCCTAAGGGATTATAACTATTATGTATTGTTTAAAGAGATCCATATTTTAGGAATTTATGTTGATTTACGCCTCACTTACTACATAGTCACCTAATATGTCCTTATGCAGTATCCTACTCAACACAAACCAACAGCCTTATTAACACACATTATAATGAAAACGTCATGCTTTTATGATTTTTTTTTTGCCTTGTAATATTAATTAAATTTTATTTGACCCCATTATGGCTGTTTTTAATTTTCTACGGAAGTCTGTGAATAGTTTCTGCTATTTAACCCATTCTAATTAGAACTCCGTTTATGTTTTTTTGTGAATATGCGACAAAGTCCTTACTCAGCACTTGGAAATAATTTCACCAAATTGAAAGCCATTGCTTTTAATCACCAATACATACACATGCACTCACCATATTCACACAAAAGAGTTAATGAACAATAGCTATGGATCGTACATAGGAACACAGGACCATAACAAAAAAACAAACATCAACACAGACACTGACTCGCATTGTTTATGCCGGCAACTAAAGCTGACCAGCCGGCCAACTAACCAGCCATATGCTATACTGTCCCTACCTACCATTCAGGCGTAAACAACGTAAGGATGTATCCAATGTCCTTTATCATTGGAAACATCCTCATAGAGCACAGCGGCATTATTGCCAGCAACATCAGTAACAACAAATTGCAAACAACATCATCGGCCGGTGCTTATCGACTCTACACTCTGTGCTTATGCACGTGCGTGTATTTGTGTGTGAATGTGTGAGTATTTGTGTAAAGTTGATTTTGAACATTTTTTATTTCTTTGCTGTTAATTGTTTGTTGTTGCCGAGTGGATTTTTGTGAAGCTTTCGTTTCTGTTTATTTGTGTGTTTGCTTGTCGGTAGGTCGATGATGGCGATGATGGTGGTGTTGGCGGCGGTGTTGTTGTTCTGTCGCTGCTGTGTAATGGTATGGTATAGCACAGTATCCAAAGAAGTCCTGGACGAGTAGGCCATCTCTGTTTTGTGCAATGGAGTTTTGCAAATAGGATATACACAAAATCGCAATTGGAAAATATACCTCGTTTTACAAGTAACAGTTGTGATAATAACAAGGCTGATGATTATATTATATACCTACGGATAAGAAGTTGAAATTTTAAGAAATTAATCAATTTGGCTGGTAGTGGGATTACGTGGCTACCAAACAAATGATTCCGAACAAATGTCTCATGTTTCGTGAAATGTTCTGCATTATGATCCTTTAACTCCTGAAGAGCTGCTGTTAAAATTTTACTTTTAAGGTAGCTAGTTAAGTTTGGGTGGACAGTTGATGTAAAAATTTTTTCGAATTGTACTCAATGTTATCTGGTAAAAACAGATCGCACTACACATCGAGACCTGTTGATCCATTCTAATTTTCGTTAATGAAGGAGAACGGAGAGGTAAAGAGAAGGAAAATAAAATCGTCCGGTTAGCCATGAAAAGCACTGCATGAAACGTTTTACATTGCTTACTCCAACTAAGTAGAGAAACTCTAGGTCCTCTAGGTCCTTTTCCTAAGTATCTCAGCCTCCTTCGGATTAGAACGGGACAGCTACAAATAAGATGTTCCATCGTCTCCTCGCCCTCCCACACACGTTAATAGTCCGGTAATTTTCATTTTCATTTGCCCTGTCAGATGCCTAATAGTCAAATCACCCCTGCACAGAAAGGCACAGAATGAAACCTATAAAATTGCTAACTCCGACTGAGGAGGGAAACTCTAGGTCCTTTTTAGAATCTTTTCCTAAGTATCTTAGCCTCCTACGGTCTAAAGCGGGACAACTACAAATAAGATCATCTCGAACTCCTACTCGTCCTCACACACACGGCAATAGTCCGGTAAGAACCTATTCCATTTGCCTTGTCAGGTGCCTAGTAGTGAAATCACTCCTGCACAGGCCATCCAAGTACCCCGTTCGGTATTCTATCTAGCAGTTATACAGTCGGTTCTGGAGATACTAATCTAAAAATGTATGAAATGGGCGGGTGAACATCTCCCAGAGAGTCACGATCAGTCATAGTACAGCTCCTCCAGGCAATAAGTCGGCTGACCTTAACTATTACTTGCAGTTTCATACTAACGTTGATTTAAAGACTGTACAATTGATAGTTTTTATTGCAGTCTGATTATCCACACAGATGGTTTTCCACATCATTCCACACCATACCTCATCCTTAAAATCACTGCATTCATGAGTAGCTTAAAAGGGAGGCGAAGCTGTTGGTCCTTGCTGTAAAAACGAGCTCCTGTGCCATGTTCCACCTTCGATCCGTCAGTAAATACATAATTATAGTCACCATAAGGAGTCCCGCCGCCATTCTATTCCAAACATTCCGCAATTTCAACGTCCACTTTACGAAAATCCTCTCGTTTCTTTACAAAACATCAGTAGGATGTAGCAGATGAAGAGAGTCGTCATTATTCCAAAGCCGAAGAATATTCTCATAACCATGTGTGGGTTGACGCCAATCACCAGCTTTACTCAGTCTGATAGCCCCTCGAACCGCAATAGCCTTGACGGATAAGTCTTGGAGCGGAAGGCACAGAAGCGTAACTAAAGCCGCTTGCGGTGTGCTTCTTCCAGTCCCAGAAATCCCCATTGCAGCCATCCTTTGGACCTTTCTGAGCATATTCAGTAAATTAATCTTATTAAGGCCTTTTCACCAAACCAGACACCCATATGTAAAATTGGATGTCACCCTCGGGCCTATAGAGTTCCCCTATTTAACCTCTTTTTGATATTGCTTGACCAATTTAGCATCTGATCGATAATAACGCCTAGATACTAGTCTCCGTTAAAAGCTTGAGTTCAACACCATTCAATTTCGGTGAGCTAGTATTCCGTTTCCTCCAGACCATAGGTCTGTACCTTTCTAAGGGCATTTTGCATAAGGTCACACATTGTTGAAAAAAATTTCCCACTTATCATGATGACCACGTCGTCCGCATATGCCCCAATTCTCGTACCATCCTCATTGAATAATTTAAGTACTCCGTTTACCACAATGACCCATAGAAGAAAGGACAGGCGATTCACCCACGTGCACGCAGTGCAAATACAACGTGCCATACATCGAAATGTAACATGGTGAGCCCCCGGGACATATTCATTCTTTAATATCCACTTATGCCGTAGAGAAAATTCGTTAACATTATGAATTTCTTTTACACGAACTCCCGTTACTTTGCACAAGTTTTCACTATAGAAAAGTTTATGATAACTACTATTCAACAATTTGTTAGCAACATTATTATGCCAACATGAAGATAACATCTATATAAAATAATTAAGACTTTGTTTTTTTAACCCAAGGCGAAAAAGGAAAAGTTTTTCAATTTTAGCAGCAGCATTAAAAACAACAACAACAATCAGCAGAGAATACACTATAAAAAAATAATTACTATTATGATTTCAATCTTTGACAAATTTCCACGGCTCGTTATTGTGATTATTTGTTGGCTGTCATTATGACTCTTTGTGCACTTAATGACACTTTACTTGGTTAATGGCCAATGAACTTCTTTGAAGAGCACCACTCGAGCAACACCAACACGACACAACAGCAACAGCAGCAACAGCCACATTATGGACGAATCTCAGGCAACTTTGACTATGTGGAGGACAACTTCGATGAATAGTGGTGACGACTAGCATGCTTTTACTATGAACGACGATAGTAAGATGCGAGTACATATTTCTTTTCATTGTTATTATTATTATTATTTTTAGAGCTTTGTTGATGTTGCTGTTGTTGTTGTATTTTTCTGTGGGCCTCCCATTGTTGTCATCATCCCAATAATAAGTGAGTGAGGAGCGTGAGCCAGGAGCTAGAGTTGTTGTCGCCATTTACTTGTTGTTATTCACCAAAAGTATATATGGACATTACAATTTCTCTTCGTCTTCTCTCGTCATTTGATGTTTTGACATCGCAAGTAGTTGCGTTGCTAGCTTGTTCATACAATGGGGTAGAAGAAAAAAAAATTCCCTCAACATCATCCAAGTTTTCAAAACATTTTCTCAGTTCGACATTTGCCAACTGCTGTTCGAAGAAATTGTATACAAATCAAGACGATTGAAAGACGGCAGTAGGGATGTGAAATGCCATCACATAATGATGGAATGGACTACTACACTTTTCTCTAAATAATCTTCAGATATTTATGAGCCGTTAAATTATACGATAGGGAATATTCGAATTATACTTTGCTTATGAATGAATACAATAAGAATTTTACTGTTGTTCTTTTGTGGGCTTATAACGGAATTTATAGTTAATTAATTGAGTATTATGAAAGATGTGTAAAATAAATTGGCAGAAATTTTATTTCTTTTGAGTTTAAAAAATCTAAACGGTTGGTTGTTTATACATACAACGTTATTCGTAGTTTGGTATTGTATGGTTGTTTGATTTTATAGGGTTTGTGTTAGCATTACCAAGTCAGAACATTAAAATAATATAGTTTTATAATATTCAATGCTTATGTTACTTGTTGTCATCAATTTCCAATTTCCTCCGGTCCCATCAAGTTTTTTACCAGACTGACATTATTATTTTTGTTTACGGCGGAGGCATGGTAGACAAAATCATCTACCATTATAAAGTTATGGTATAGTTGTTAACAATTACGTTGCCTCACAAACCAGTACACTCTTTATTCGTTGAAACAAATAACTTAGTTGTGTCTCTTTTTATAACCAGACCCACTTCAGCCGATTGCTTCTCAATGCTAAAAAGACCGCAGTAACATCATACAGTCCTCGGCCAGCGATATATATAATATAGGTTTTATATCATAGACTTACGCTATCAGCATCTGCTGCCTTCAGGAACGAGCAAAAGTGTTCTCTCTCCATATTAACAGCCAACTATGCGTGTACGTGACCAGATTTCTATCTCTGTCCTCACTCCTCCATAACCTTTGTTTTGTTACCTTGTAATAGAACTTGTGAAAAATATAATAATGTTTGTATAGTGTCATAAAGTTTAGAATCTTCATAGTTTTAAAGAATCTTTCCTTTTTTAACGAAAATATGCAGAAAAACGATAAAGTTTTTGTTTTATGTGTATTTGTTTTTGTTAGTCGATCTTACAGTATATTATATTAATTTACGTTAGTGTATCATTTTGATACACTCTCAAGATCAGAAAAGTGTTTTTTATTTATTGTTTGATATTTTTGGTCAAATTCAGTGTGCCACGTACTAGGATGACGCGTTTCGAACTCCATGACGAGTTCATCTTCAGACCCCTTTGTGACGAACTGATGCACAATGGTACATCATCAGCTGTATATTTATCTACAATTATGTCAAACATGTGCATGTGAAGTAGATATCAGCCGAAAATGTCCAGCATAGTTATGAATTTGACCATTCACAATCAAACATGAGAATGGAGGATATTATCTATGATATCTACTTCACATGCACATGTTTGACATAATTGTAGATATATATATATATACCATTGTGCATCAGTTCGTCACAAAGGGGTCTGAAGATGAACTCGTCATGGAGTTCGAAACGCGTCATCCTAGTGCGTGACACACTGAATTTGACCAAAAATATCAAACAATAAATAAAAAAACACTTTTCTGTTTTTGTTGTTTTTGTTTTATCTTAAAATATAAGTATGTAAACCTTTAGATAGAAAAAAATATATTTTGCTACTTTTCTCAAACTTCTTACGAATTTACTATAATTTTATGATTAGGACAAGGAATTTTATGTACCAAAATCGAAATTATGCGCACGTAACATTCACTTAACATTTAAAAAAGCACTAAAAACACATTAGATACTAAAAAATTTGCATGAATTTTGGCAAAAAATTACAAAAATTTAATTTTTATACTCGTGGAGCTTTTTCACTGCTTCGCCAAATTCTTTAACTTAAAATCAGTACACGCGAAAGATACATTTATTTTCACTTGTATAAGAGAATTCAGTTCAATAAAATGATTTCTTTAATAATCTTCAATTCAATAAACTAGTCACATGAAATAGCGTTGTAATCCCCCTGTCGCCTTTACCATGTTGGCGCTGCATTGGTAAGAAAATTTTTCATTTGTCGAAATCCTCACCGAACCAGGCAGCTGGTGATTGGTTTTGTCTATTGACTTTGAGCAAATAATTTTTTTTGTCGCGCATATTGAATTCTCACAATAAAATCTGCTTTCAATATCCCACGGATATCGGTGTAAAAATTTTGTAAAAAATTTTTGTAATTCAGATGAATATTGTGTAACAAATTATAAAGCAACTTTTACCCAAAGATGTCCCACAAAAAGTGAAAGGCGCTTTATTTTTTAAAGTTGTTTATCAAAAAAGCGAAATTATGCAACAAAACATGCATTTATTGTAAAAATTTGTCAAATATGCGCATAAAAATGCAAAAACACGTATTTTTGTTGTTGTAAAATTTTCAAAATATGCAAAAACTATTGACTGTTATTTTAAAGGAAATTTCATGTTTCGTAAAAATAACCCTATCAATTTTAGTATGTCTAGAAAAAATATGCATTTGAATAAGATTCCTTGCCCTAGTGATTATTAACCGCCAATTGTGGCAAATTCACATCAGTTTTTCAGATAGATATTGTGCAACAAATTATAAAGCAACTTACTTTTAAAGTTGTTTATCAAAAAAGCGAAATTATGCAACAAAAACATGCATTTATTGTTACATTTGCTTAAATATGCAAAAACTGGTATTTTTTGTAAAATATGCAAAAACGATCGAATGCCATTTTAAAGGAAATCTTATGATTCGTAAAGATAACAGTTTCTAATTTAGGATGTCCAAAAAACATGCATTTGCATAAGATTCCTTGCCTTAAGTTTTAAAGTTGTTAATCAAAAAATCAAAATTATGCAACAAAAACATGCATTTATTGTGAAAATTGCTAAAATATGCGCATAAATATGCAAAAACACGTATTTTTGTTAAATATTACAAAATATGCAAAAACGATTGAAAGCAATTTTAAAGGAAATTTCATGATTCGTAAAGATAAACTGTATCTATTTTAGGATGTTCAGAAAAAATATGCATTTGCATAAGATACCTTGCCCTAGTGATGATTAACAGTCAATTGTGGCAGTCAGTTTTTCCCTTATGACTTGAACTGCTTTTAGAACAGAATAAGTCACTTAAAAATTTTCTCTATAAAAATACTTTGTTACTGAAATCTCACATTACAGATATGGTTAACCAGTTGATTTATGTTCATTAGAACTAAATTGAAAATTTCTTTAAAATATTTTGTTAACTTTATTAGGACTTGCTTTATTTTGTATAAACTGTTATGATTTCTATTGTGGACACTATTTTTGAGAATTTTAATGCTCATCAGCCTTATCAAAATAAAAGACCAAATTCATGCAAAGTGTTGTACATTATTTGCTATTAGTCAACATACTCATTCCGAAATACGACATCTTGAAGACCTCCATATCCATGATATTCAAGTTTATTTATAACCATAGTGTGTGGCCAGCAGCAGTTTTCATATTTCTTCATTTCTAAGGCTGGACTATTATTATCCTTTCCCTTTGTTAGACATGGCCCCATGACACTAAACCAAATACATATTTAGCCTTCGCATTTATGCAATAATACCTTTATATTGAATTTCAACCATTGAAAACTATATGCCATACTAAATTGCACCCCTTTTTAACATTTTTATATTTTTACAAATATAAGTTCAATATTCCCACCCAACCCTTAAACTTTAAACCAACAAAACGTTGTTATTTCCTTTATCCTTTATACATTAAAGGATACACCAATGTACGTGTGTAACTAAACTGTTTTCCCGAACAATTTCAGTCACTTGGCCTTTGGCAAATTGAAATGAAGCACGCCACTACGCCATCATAATAATAATGTGTGTGTGTGTGTGTATGCCAACATATTCACCATATCACACCCTCTCCGTTGATGGTGGAGATTTTCACCACTTGACGACAATACAACATCATCATTATCACTGAGGAGTGACTCTTTCTACTCTTTTACCTGCTGCTTTTAGCATTTTGTGTGTGTGTGTGTTTGCGTTGGTTTCGCTGCCAGCAGAACTACCACCAGGAAACGGGGTCCTTTTGCACAATAACAATAATATTTTCCAATTGGATCGGAAAGTCGACGGGATATCAACTTTAAAAGAGTAGATATAATAACAAAAAAAGAGTGTAAAGTGGAAATAGAAGTGTAAAAACGCTGTTGCCTTGCGAAAGTCTTCTCTTAAATTGGGAATGGGAATTTGATATAAATAAACTAACAATTATTACGATTATGAAATAGAAACTATTCGTTTAAGAATTTTGATAAATCGTTTAGTGGATAATTGCTGGCACACGGAACAAGATGTTACAATTTGATAAAAGTAATTAAAATTGTTGTTTCCTAGCTGTTGTTATATATCGGATAGTTGTAAATGGGATAACTTAGGTCAATTTGAATAAATGGTATTATATAGTAATATACATAATATTAGTTTTGTATAATGACATTGCAAAAATAAGTAAATAATAATATTTTTTTGTTGCTATTTTTGTTCTTGGCAAATCTCTTTAAATGTATAAAGAATGAAATTATGTGTTGGTCAATTGCGTCATGGTACTTTTACTTGTTTTGAGGAATAAACATTTATCACTATAGGTTGTTGCCCCTTTTAAAACCACACGTCTTTAATGTCATCGATATATAATTTGTGTATATTAATATATATGTTCTCTTTTATAATTCCATCACACTTTGCCTTAGCTGTAGAAACTCAAAAACATTCGACATAATTTGAATTAATGATTTCCTAAGACAATCGTTTGTATGTACCCTCTCTGGAATAAGTTCGTTTACTTGACTTGAAATCATGTCATGACAGACCTTTGGCACCCTATGTAGCGAGATCATAAAAAAGAAAAAGGTTTTTTGTAGATACAATATTCCTAAAGATATACAGAAGAGACCACCATCGGATATAGGAAATACTTGAGAATATCGAGAATCTCTCTTTGGAGGTCCCTAAGCAGCTCATAACGTCCGGTAGATCACGTGTTCACCCGGCCAGCTAATGTGCCCGGTAGCTAATAGGCGCAATGTTGTTGAGAAACCTAAAAGGTACCATGTGCTACCATCGAAACATATTAGGGATTAGGTAACAAAAGTTACTGAAGCTCAACACATAGGCTCTCTTCCTAGCGGCGGAATTCGAGAGGCCTACTCATATAATGAATTTTCAAATAAGGAATGCAGAACGAATGATTTTTCATCAGATTTAGGCATTATATGGACAGATCTGCCAAAGACATTTAAAAAGAATGCAGAGGGATTTCATACACACCACCTCTCGCTTCCAAATAACAGGTGCATTGCATACCTCCTAAATCGAAAGAATTGTTAATACGTTTTCTTTCAACGTTTATGAAGGTCTGCCAGAGGCCTTCGCAAAGAAAGAAGTGGTAGTTCATACACGTACCCTCCCGCTTCCAAATAACAGGGGTATTGCATGTCTTCTAAATGGAAAGAATTGTTAATTTGTGTGGAAGTGTTAACGTGTTTTTTTAAACAGTGTATCATTAGTTTCAACAACACAGTTCTAATGCATCTTCGTAGGCTAGACAGTAGATTGGCTGACTAATAATCACGAAGTAGTGGGTTTACTGACGTTGAAAAAAAGTGTAAGTATAGAGAGAAATATATAGACGTGAGAAATATCTAAAAATAACCGGTGCGCTCTCAAAAAACTAAATAATTTGAGGATGCCCTTTTTTTGTTTTATTTGCAAGTTCTTCTTTTTTGATGTGTTTCGGAAGGCCTTCTTTTCCAATGTCAAGCAATTTAAAAAAAAAAGAAAGGAAGAAGTTTGAGGAAAGCATACCGGATCCAAAAGAAGCCCGTCAAACTCATGTAAGAAGACATTTCTTCCCAAGATTTCCGCTATCTAATTACTTACAATGTCACGAGTGTGCAATGTAAAAAATATTGTCGACTCATTATAAATTCGATGAAATGGTACCTACTGTCACCGTCACTTACTTCGTAATCAATAACACTCTTGCTGGCTTAAAACTCCGCTTATAACGTAATTGCAACTGAAATGACACTTACTGACATTGTCGCTTACTTTGTAAACGGCCTATTACACTCCTATTTTAAATTAAATGGAGAATATAAGCGAGAAAATCATCACTGATTGCTACTAAATATAACTGACATCAGCGATTAACTAATGGGTATTTTTACTGCTGGGTAGCCTCTTTGTGCTCTCGCTTACAAAGTAAACGAAGATGTCCGTAAGTGCCATTTCTGTTGCAATTAAGTTATAAGCGGAAAGCGGAATTTTAAGCGATCTTTATAACACGCTTGATTACGAAGTAAGTGAGGATGTCAGTACGTGCCATTTCCGTAGCATTGTATTAGGAGTTATAATAAGTGGACGATATTTTTTACATTACACACTAGGTTGATTCTTATTTGGCAAAAAAAAAATGTTTTTGGAATTTTTCATGGGCCAAGTTAAAATTTTATTAAGACGTACAAAAAAACTCTATGTGAATTTTTTTAATTTTTTTCTTAAAGGTTTAGGGGTCGCTACCGGGGTTTGAAAATCAAAATTTTACCGTCATGCTGAGGGATAAGCGGAATAACTCGAGTAAACCTTAACTGATCCTTATGAAAATTTTTCAGTATTAATATTTTCCATAACGAAGTAATGGAATTGTAAATGGGTAGAATTGCCCCACCCCTTCTGGTACCTCCCATACAAAATTACCTATTTTTTGATAATTAATATTTCTCCCATAACTTTCAAACGGGCAGCTGGATGGCATTTAAACTTGGTCAGTTTAATTACCTTTTAATAACAGATAAACTCCCAGAAAATCAAAACCTTTGTCACACCCCTTCTGGGACCTCCCATACAAATGACCGAATTAACCCAAATATTTTTACCTACATATCTTTTTAGTAAAAATAATGAATTCAATAAAATTTTGTGAGAGATGAACACATGCAAAAATTTGACTCCTGGGTGAATATGGACTATATCGACCAACCCCTTCTGGTACCTCCCATACAAAATTACCTATTTTTAGACAAATTATTTTTTACCAATAATTTCCAAATGGACAGCTGGATGGCATTTAAACTTGATCAGTTTAATAACCTTGTAATAACAGATAAACCCACAGAAAATCAAAACCTTTGTCACACTCCTTCTGGTACCTCCCATACAAATGGCCGAATTAACCCCCATATTTTTACATAAATTTTTTTGTAAGTATGCTGAATTTATTTATATTTTGCTAAAGATATACTCTTATTGTAATTTTACTAATGCTTATCTTAAATATAAATCTTGTTTAATAAATGTTGTTAGATATTCAACATAGATAATGCAACGCTATTGTCTTGCCCCCCCTCCACTAATTATCAGCCCAACTTAGGAATTTTTACAGTACAGTTAACAAGAAATGATTTATTTCAAATTTGTTCATCAGTTTTTGTTGTATTATTATTTAAAAAGGTACATTTCGAAAATAAATATTAAATTAAACAGTTAAAAAATAATATTAAAATAAAAATTTAATATATTAATATTAAACATGAATTCATTGCATGAAAAACTTAACATTAAAAAATATAATTATAAGCAATTGTATTACTGCTTACAATTTTCTTTAAATTTTAAAATATTGTAAAATATTTTTTACACATGGTAGATTTTTTTGGATCTGAATATTTTTTTCTAAATTCTTTCACCAATAATAATAGGAACTGAATCTGTTCTCCATAATGTGTATGCAATTTGTTGTATTCCTGCATCAAGGCCACTCCGTGTTCAACAATATCACTAACAACCTTTAACCTAGAACGAACTAGTTCTTTACTTAATTTAAAGTCTGCATCTTGCTTCCAATCTTCAACCATCTTCTTCTTAATTTCATGAGAAACTTTGTCATCAAAAATGCAAATCCAACTAGCTCTTCCTAAAAATACCAGAGATGACCTAGAATTTTTTTTAAGGCTATTGCCGCTGTCTCTTTATTAATTGTTGCATAAGACTTCAAGTCTTTTAATAACTGGAGGTCATTTCTTGAAGCAGAAGGTCCAGAAGTGGATTCAAATCAATATTTAAGGTATATATTAATTACACTAGTTTACAGCCATTTTGCTGCAGAGTTCTAAATAATTTTTTTCTATAGATTTCGACCTCCTAAACACGAATATGAGATTTAAAAATTTTTCCTCTGATTAGTTTTCAAGATATGAATTTTTGAATTATTTAGCAAATTTTTTATGAGATGCATCAGCTTATTGGAGAAGAATTCGTAAACGCATCCAACGATTTGGACAAGAGTGGTCTCCAATTAAAGATAATGTGCTCCCCTAAAACATTTCTATACAAGCTTTTAACATCGGTTGAGTAGTTCTGATGGTAGGAGCAATTAAAGTTTAAAAAACAAATTTTTTTGTGCAAAAATCACTGATTTAAATTGATAAAAAAAATTAATAAAAAATATTAATCGCAAAAATAAATCCAATTTCATAATTTGAGTATAAAGATTGGACTTTCCCGAGGAAAACAAGCCATCATATATAAAAATTGGGTGATAAGAGGGAGAGTTACACGTTTTTAAATAGGACACTACAAATCGTAAATTTTTTGATTTTAATCATATCCGGTAGGCTTAGAGCTAAACTTTACGTTGCATGAAAATTACGATCAAAAGTAGAAATGCCACTGTATTATGGGTTGATCATGCATCACGAAAATGTTTAATTTGAAATCCTAGCTGATCATTTTTAGAAAATATCGATATTTTTCATTTCTACCGACTGGACCAAAAGTCTTTTTACTTTTTAAACGATAACAGTAAAAAACCGGACCAATGAGATAAAAACTGTTTGATTGTTATAAAAGTACATAAACAGGGATTCTTGTATGATCATTGATTATTTAGACATTGCTTCAATTTGGAGGCTTGAAGTGCATTTTAAGCCTATATTTTTAAAAAATCTCTATATTTTTAATTTTTAAGCCGCATAACCGCCTAAGAAGAATTTGTTCAGTATGAGAAAAGTGGAATATTTATTAATTGCAATATAAGAATATATATATCTGGTTTAAAAATTGAAAATATAGAGATTTTTTTAAAATATAGGCTTAAAATGTACTTCAAGCCTCCAAATTGAAGCAATGTCTAAATAATCAATGATCATACAAGAATCCCTGTTTATGTATTTTTATAACAATCAAACACTTTTTATCTCATTGTTCCGGTTTTTTACTGTCATTGTTTAAAAAGTAAAAAGACTTTTGGTCCAGTCGGTAGAAATGAAAAATATCGATATTTTCTAAAAATGATCAGCTAGGATTTCAAATTAAACATTTTCGTGATGCATGATCAACCCATAATACAGTGGCATTCCCACTTTCTATCGTCATTTTCATGCAACGTAAAGTTTAGCTCTAAGCCTACCGTGATATGATTAAAATCAAAAAATTTATGATTTGTAGTGTCCTATTTAAAAACGTGTAACTCTCCCTCTTATCACCCAATTTTTATATATGATGGCTTGTTTTCCTCGGGAAAGTCCAATCTTTATACTCAATTTATGAAATTGGATTTATTTTTGCGATTAATATTTTTTATTAATTTTTTTATCAATTTAAATCAGTGATTTTTGCACAAAAAAATTTGTTTTTTAAACTTTAATTGCTCCTACCATCAGAACTACTCAACCGATGTTAAAAGCTTGTATAGAAATGTTTTAGGGGAGCACATTACCTTTAATTGGAGACCACTCTTGTCCAAATCGTTGGATGCGTTTACGAATTCTTCTCCAATAAGCTGATGCATCTCATAAAAAATTTGATAAATAATTCAAAAATTCATATCTTGAAAACTAATCAGAGGAAAAATTTTTAAATCTCATATTCGTGTTTAGGAGGCCGAAATCTATAGAAAAAAATTATTTAAAACTCTGCAGCTGACAAAATATAAAGATTTGTAAACTGGTGTTATCAAAATGCAAACATCCTGTATTCCACATAATTTGCTTTCGTTTAACTTGAACTGCTCTCTGAATAAATATATTTTTAAGGAATATATTGCCATAGCCTTCCATCTAGCACGGTGAAGACCTGCTGGTGCTCTGAAGAATATTTGTGTTTTTGGAACATCCCGCAGAATATTATTGTCAGCTTAAGTAGCTCTTTGTAGTCCTCTCGTGGCTGAAACTCTTTAAGCTGATTTTCGGCAAAACAAATAGCATTCGCAGAATTCTTTACTTGTCTTAATATGAGATCATCCGATATGCCAGGTTTAAAATTGGAATGATAAATTTTTGTCCAGGCATTTTTAAATCTCTTAAAAAGTACTATTTCAGGACCGGTTGATATTCCCGAAATACAATGCATAAGTCATATTATATGACTTCTACGTTTAAAACTGCGCATTCGTACAAACATTTTAAGTTAACATATGAAAAAAATCAAAATTTTCTGTCAAATTAGTATATGTAAAACTATGAGGGTGAATTCGGTCATTTGTATCGGAGGTACCAGAAGGGGTGTGACAAAGGTTTCGATTTTCTGGGGGTTTATCTGCTATTACAAGGTAATTAAACTGACCAAGTTTAAATGCCATCCAGCTGTCCGTTTGGAAATTATTGGTAAAAAATTATTTGTATAAAAATAGGTAATTTTGTATGGGAGGTACCAGAAGGGGTTGCCCAATATAGTCCATATTAATTTACGAGTCAAATTTTTGCACGTGTTCATCTCACACAAAATTTTATTTTATTCCGTATTTTTGCTAAAAAGATATGTGGGTAAAAATGTGGGGGTTAATTCGGTAATTTTTATGGGAGGTACCAGAAGGGGTGTGACCAAGGTTTTGATTTTCTGGGGGTTTATCTGTTATTACAAGGTAATTCAATTAAATGCCATCAAGCTGTTCGTTTGGAAATTATTGGTAAAAAATTATTTGTCTAAAAATAGGTAATTTTGTATGGGAGGTACCAGAAGGGGTTGGCCGATATAGTCCATATTCACTCACGAGTCAAGATTTTGCATGTGTTCATCTCACACAAAATTTTATTGAATTCAGTATTGTTACTAAAAAGATATGTAGGTAAAAATGTGGGGGTTAATTCGGTCATTTGTATGGGAGGTACCAGAAGGGGTGTGACAAAGGTTTTGATTTTCCGAGGGTATATCTTTTATAACAGGGTTATTAAACTGACCAAGTTTAAATGTCATCCAGCTGCCCGTTTGAAAGTTATGGGAGAAATAATAATTATCAAAAAATAGGTAATTTTGTATGGGAGGTACCAGAAGGGGTGGGGCAATTCTGCCCATTTACAATTCCATTACTTCGTTATGGAAAATATTAATAGTGAAAAATTTTCATAAGGGTCAGTTAAGGTTTACTCGAGTTATTCTGCTTATCCCTCAGGATGACGGTAAAATTTTGAATTTCGAACCCCGGTAGTGACCCCTAAACCTTTAAGAAAAAAATTCACATAGAGTTTTTTTGTACGTCTTAATAAAATTTTAACTTGGCCCATGAAAAATTCCAAAAACATTTTTTAAGACTCACCCTATTACACACGTATGACAATCTCAGTAAAGGGTGGTTACATTTTAAGGTCAGATGTTGATTTTGAATAAAACGCAAATTATTTAGGAAATTATTTTCAATTCTTTTTATTATGATAATTTTGGTATGGTTCAATTATGTATGGAACAAAATATTGGTCCGCGACCTCGGCGGCACACCTCCATCCGATGATCCAAATTTTCGATGACGCTGAGGCATAATTGAGGTTCTATGGTTAATGTTTAGAACTACCTCATCCTTTAGCTCTTGAATTGTTGCTGACTTATAGACGTACAGCTTTTTTTTTTTCAAATAACCCCAAAGAAAGAAGTCCAACGGTGTCAAACCACATGATCTTGGCGGCCAATGGACATCGCCACCACGTGAGATAACACGGCCATTGAATTTGTCGCGCAAAAGAGCCATTGTTTCGTTAGCTGTGTTGCAAGTGACACCTTCCTGTTGAAACCACATATCATCCACATCCATATCTTCCAATTCGGACCATAAATAGTTCGTTATCATCCCACGATATCGAACACTATTCACAGTAACTGCCTGACCGGCCTTATTTTGTGGTTGCATAGGTTTTTCGACAATCACTCTTGGATTATCATCCGCCCAAATGTGGCAATTCTGATTATTGACGAATCCACTGAAGTGATGATTTTCTTCGAAAATTTATCATCCACTGTTGCCATTTCTTGCCACTATTCTGACCATTGACGACGTTTGGAATGGTCAAGTGGCTTTAGTTGCAAGTCTTAATGCATAATGTTCATCAAAGACGAGCGTGGGAGGTGCAATTGTTAGGCACGACGACAAGTTAATGTGAACGGCTCTTCAGCCACACTATCACGAATAACAGTTATATTTTCTGCAGTACGAGCTGCACACGCATGCACAGACTCGGTTTGCTCGAATTTTTGCATGCATTTTCCGGTTGTACGCACATTTAGACGATAAAATCGACCGAAAAAATCACGAAGTGCAATATATCCATATTGATTTGAACGCCCATTTTCATAATAAGCCTGAATAAATTTTACTTTAGTTTAGTTAGTTAGTCTGTAATTGAGAAATGTCAAATAAAATAAAGAAAAGAACTTGACATTTAGGTGTGGTTCACATTCAACATCGGTCCTTACAATTTAACCACCCTTTATAAATCAGCTGCTTGCCGCCAAAAAAATATGTTTTCTGCAGGTTTTAAAATTATGTTATGTTTTAAGCTTTTAATAACATCTTTCAAAATATATGAGTTGGTTCAATCAGCTGACCGCTTCTGTTAAGTTTTTTTAAGTTATATCAAGACTGATTAAGCAATTACGTTCGGCTTCACTCAGTGCGTAAGCATTCTCACATTGTTCCCTCAAACACACACACACACAAGAAGGTGGCACATCCCTGAGTAGCCATATGCTAGCATATGTTTAATTTTTTTATTGCATTTTTTATTTGCTAGTTTTCGTTTACTTTTCTTCACTCACTCATTCAATTGCCAGCTCTCTCTAATAAAATCGAAAAGTGCGAAATTGTGCAAATGTTGTCGACTGTGGTAATATTTGCTTCTTTTTAAAAGAGAACATACAAATGAAGAGGTGAAGGAACACTCTGTACATTAAACATATAGTTAAGGATTTTTGTCATAAGCTTAAAACAGTTATATTTTTTAAGGTTGTGTTTAAGCTTTAAATACATTAAAGTAAGTTTGTTGTGTGCCTAGTGAAAGCTAAGGGGTGTGCTAGATTACCTCTTTCATCAGTTATTCTCTATGTGGCATACTGAGACTGTCAGTGCGAATGTACACACTTGTGCACGTTGTTTGAAGATATCTCGTTTTTAAATTTATGTGACTGACAATGACAGTAATTGTGAATTGTTTTAATTTTGTTAGACAGTGCTGTGCTGCCGCAACGGTTGCGGTTGTTACTTAGTGTTTTAGATCTATGGGTTAATTTTGTGCAATATGTTTTATTCATAGCGAGCGTATTGCTAAGATATCTCAGGCTCGGAGGCTTTAACCTCTGTCGGTCGCATCTATATATGTATACATACACAAAGGCTAACGATTGATGAACCAAGAAAATGGTTTGAATAGTTCTAATGATACATTTAATGAGTAATACTGAAAATGTTGCCGACAGTGGAATAATTCAACAATTACAAAAGTTAATCATAGGTTTGTTGTATATTTAAGTAAAAGTTGAAAAAGAAGGGCCATTGCTTATCAACTAAGCTGTGACATATTAGATGTTCCGTAGTAGCACAACAGAGTCTTTTGTCTACAAATTCCACAAACTTGCCACCATATCATCAGATGATGATATTTATGTTAACATTTCGACACAAAGTGCGAAAAAAGAAACTTGCTCAAATTGCATTATCTCATAGAGATACGACGACGACCACGTCAAACATGTAGCCGTAAATGCTCTAAAACATGTGGATAAGACCATTTTCAAGCGTCAACAGCCTCTAACCAGTTAAGAATATTTTCACGCAAAAAATTAGTAAAACACAATAAATAACAACAATTATTCAATTAACATATTGTGCTATCGGACTCTGAATCGGTATTGTCAATTTGCCTGTCCATATTTGCTTAAAAAGTAGCCGCAAATTTACTCATACCCAACGATTGTACTTAAAACCAAAAAAAAAATCGCAAATCATATAAGCCTCCAACCTACCTTTCTTGCTTGCTAAAAGGAGTCAAGTCAGACCGCGGTTATTGTTTATGTTTCGGCATTTTTGTTTTTGTTTTCTTATTTAGATTATGACAGCGGGTACTCACTCTTCATTCACTCACTCGTGTGTGAAGTTTGAGGTCTATTACGTTTTGTTTTTTTTTTGCTGAGGTTTGTTATTTCCTTGCCCCTCTGCGCTTCTTTTCAATATTGTCTCTGTTTAGTGTTTATGGTTTTTGTCTTTTTTTTTTTTTTGAGTTTTTGTGCTTAAATAAACTAAAAAATTGATTTATTTCTTTTCACGAGCTCACAGTTTTTGCTGCTGCTGACTTAAGGTGAAGGTCGCCGCTGTGTTTTTTTTTATTCGTATTCTGTTTTTGTGGCGGCCATATGTTTTTGTCGGTTAATTACTAAAATTTGTTTATGATGTAAGAACTGTTTGGCATTTATAAAATTGCAGAATGTATGAATTAAATGAATAAGAAACCAAAAATGATATAACTTAAGCATATAATAATCGGGGAATACTTAATAATTATTACTGTTCCTTAAGTTTGAATTTGCGAAATTATAATATTGAATTAAGTATTTTTTGTGTGGCTGGGTTTATCAACAATTAATGTTGTCTTGTTTGAAGCAGAAGAGGTCAGGAAAGAGGCCAATGAGGTATTTGGCACACAGTTAATTTTAACTATTTTTTTTCTTGTGCTGTATGAATTGATCATAAAGTAAACATTTAATTTATATACATCTCATGTATGAGAAATGTAATATCTTCTTGCGTTATTGTGAATTAACACGGTTCTATTTTAAGACTCATAAGACGGGATTTACATTTTATAAAATTCGAACGTCAGCTCTTTGAAAAGCTGTTACTAGACTTGAACTGCCTAGCTGCTGTCGTCAACATCGAGGGGGCCACCGACAAAAGAAATTAGATGACTGATACAGGAATCGAACCCTTATCCCCCCATGATAGCTACGCGTTTTAATCACTAAGCCACAGACTTTTTCCATTCCATACGGTGACTAACAAAAAGCTAGAAAAAATGAGTTAAAAACATTGTTATTTATAAAGAAAGTACACTAATAGAGATTTTATTTTTTAAAAATTATAATAACCACAAGTGCCATTGGATATTATTCTGAACCTAAAGGGTAAGCAGCAACATGCAGCTAAAAGTGGGGTAGATAGAGATAATTGGGAACATGATGCCCTACCTCTTAACAGTTCTTCTATCTTGATAGATCAAATATGGTCATCTGCAAGAGATTTCAGTGAGGATCTCTAGTGCAGCCAAGACTTTCTACGAGTATTGGACAACTACAGTGTTTTTCTAGCAGAGGAAAACACTGTAGCCTTTACATAGGTCCTGGCATGTATTCCTTGACCCAAATCTTGACTTAGAAAGCCCTGCCGACTGTCCATGGGCTCCCGCAGCTTTATTATTTTTAAGCCGTGGATTTGCTTTGTTGATTTCGGTAGTCAACCATATTCTCCGTCGTCGGTGATTAGCGTGATTTTGTCAATTAAGATGCCTTGGAAAACGAACAGAGACGGAAAGTGCTCCCTCCATATTTGCAGCACACTCTGTGTCCGCGACCAAAATTTCATCTCTGTCCTTACATGTGGGTATCCGTATTCCGAAACCATTAATTTTTTTACTTTTTGGATTCACGCCTATCCCTGTAATTTCCGATATCCTGGCTCTCTTTTTTCTTCCATAGACGCCCAGTCTTAAAAATACCGTTTATTTAATGGCTGGTGCCAGCTATATTAAATGGCAATCAGTGATATAAATATAAAATATAAATTTAGCATAGGAGTGTCATAGGCCGTTTAATCGGTGCGCTCTCGCTTACAAAGTAAGCGACGTTGTCAGTAAGTTTCATTTCAGTTGCAATTATGTTATAAACGGAGTTTTAACCGAGCTTGATAACACGCCTGATTACGAAGTAAGTGACGTTGTCAGTAGGTGCTATTTCAATCGGAGTTATAATAAGTGGAGGATATTTTTACACTACACACGCGTGACATTCTAAGTGCTTAGATCGCTCGCTTACAATGTCATACTGAGGTATGTTTTTTTCCACCTAAAGATTCGTATCATCTCCCTCTTTTTCTCATTATATCGCTCCGTCGCCACACTCGTTGTCATTGGCTGCAGTTTTGTCCTGGATGCAGCATCCTTTTCCTCAGACAATTCTTATCGTATCGGCAGACATACCTTCCATCAATTACCCTGTAATCAATATGGATTCTTGCCTTTTGATCGGGGGATGCCTTGTGGATATATTTATGCGGGAATCTGGTTTAACTCACTACCATGTGTCTTGCCGATGCAAAGCTATCCAGTCTGAATCGGGGTTATCGGAGTTGTTATGTAGACTGAATTTTCCGACTGCTGAATCAAGAGCATCTTCCCTTCTTGTTTTATAGCATTAAAATCTCCCACAACAATTTTAATGTCGTAGGTGGGGCATCGGTCATACATTTCTTCTAGTCTTTGTTCTCCGTCAGGGCGAGTATACAAATCAGCGTGATGCGTATAGTGGCTATTCGCTGACTTACAGGGTTAAACCGCGAGATCAGGTGTCGAAGTCTCTTGTCGACTATGAAAACACATCCAATTTCGTGTTTATCTGAATGGCAGCTGTAAAAGATCTCACATTTTTTTCGTCGTGTGCATCTCTGTGCCGTCCATCTCATTTCTTGTACGGCCTTGTATTTGTCGAGGACATCCGCCAGTTGGATAGACACCCTAACTGTAGTTAGTTTGGACATTTTAGGTATATATCGTTAAATCATGGTCCTTATAAAGTTTGCGTGGGTCGTCAACTTTTTGGGGGGTTCTTTTTAATCCTTATTTTTATGTTTTGATGAAAGTTATTTTATCCTACAGCCCAACATTGCGCCTTCTAACATTTGGTACCATTGAACGAATGTTTAATAGCATTGCCTTGGGAATTCATGATCTCTCGGAAGTTGTGTGTTGCTTGGGGTCTTCAAAGAGAGAATTCTGGTTTTCCCAAGTGATTGACGATCAGAAACCTGAATCAGCTTTTTTAATCTGCAGGCCCCAAACTTGAGATCTGATTTCATTAGACATTTTTCAACTCATTGATTTGGGACTCAGTTCTGAGAACCGCACGTGAAAGTAGCCCCAAAAAGAAGAAGTTCTGCATCATTCGTTTTGTCAAGTTACATGCCATAATAATTTAATATCTATTTGAAGTTAGTAAGTATCGTTTAGGGGAATTTGTCACGTTTTAGGCTCTCAGAATTGAGTCCCAAAATCATGTGTTGTACTGTGTAATGAAACACAATATTATTTATATGACTACCACGACTTCAGTCCACAATCCCATATCTATCTCACAATTATATTCAATAATATCCTCCTTGCGGCTTATTCCATTTGAACTCTCAACGACAAATCTCTCAACATCAATTTCATAAATTTACGGAACGGATATGCTAAGCACATAATTTGGTCACCTCCTATGAATTCACTTCAATTTAATTCCACTTGTCACATTATGCAAAGAGTTGCGTCGAACTCTGCTACAATAATTTCGACCAGGAAATAATTTACTTACGAGGCGACCCGATCATTTCTAAACGAATTATAGAATATTTATCTGTGTGCCAAACAAACATAATTTGATTGTCATGTAAATTTCGACATCGTAAATGCAAATGATGAAAAAAAACGCAGCACAACTAATTAAAGAGTTTTGTTTATGTTATGACAACAAAAATATGTGAAATTCAACGAAAAAGCATAAATCTTATGGCAAAAAAAGTAAAGTAATAATAAGTAGTATGAATGTATTTGCATTTCCCTAACGGATGATGACTGCCTGGTCGGGGTATTACAACCACAACAACAAACCTTCAAAAGGCACAAAAAAGCCGCAGACGAACAAAAAGAGAAAAAACTCTGAAAAAATTTATGCACCTGTAATAATGCCAACAAAAAGACCAGGAAAAAAACCGAAAAAAGAAAATGCCAAAGCGTACGAAATGAACATCAAATACAATCAAACACTACGTATTACTATTGCCCATACTATTTTTTTCTGGTATGTAAAATATGTACGTACGCCTAGTAGTGAGTAGGTACTTGGTATGTATTCATAACTAAGGCCAAATAAGGAGAGCATCATAATGATCATCATTGGAACAACTGCAGAAACACAATTACGGCATATCGAGCAGTGCGAGAACGTCACACGATGCGACTAACGTTTATAGCGCGCTGGCTACGATGTACGACGTATGTATGCGTCTTCCTTTGCTTCGTTTATTTATTCATGATTTTTGTTTGGGCCTCTTTTCTACGTTTTTTTGTTGTTTTGCTGGTCTTTGGATTTTTTTTTGCACTATTTTCACAAAGCAAGGTAGGGAGGAAATCATCATGAATAAAGTGAAAATATTTGAAAAACTTAAATCAAAGTGGATGGATGTTGGCACAGAGCCCTATTAGATTTGGTAAAAAGGGGAAAAAATAGAGAAAAACAGCAAATGATACGCTGAGAGAAATTTGTTAGCACGAATAGTGTACCTGAGAAAGATATTCAAGTAGGACTCAATTTCTAATTGGAAGGTGCTTTAAAAGTGAATATATAAAAATATTAAAAAAAAAACAACGAAAACTACATTTCAAGTATAATTAAATATTGTAGACATGTGATTCTTATCAATAAGATCGGATTTGATTCTTATCAAAAATAAATTCCATGTTCGAGGCTATTGGATGCTTTTAACATATCTTCTTTTTCTTATTTGACAGCAGCAACAGAAATTCATACATCAATAGCCGCAAGTAGAAAGGAATTTCAAGAAAGTATGTTACTTCAATTTTAAATAACAGCTCTTTTAGCTGGTTCATCCAACTAAGTTTTGGTCAACCTTCTCCCGAGGTTGAGGAGTCAGCGCATTCGGTCTTTTTGAACGTGGTTTATTTCGTCGATGTTGTTATATAGCTCACGGTTTATTCGACGTCGGTACTTGCCCTTAACGATGAAATATTTTTCTCTTGAAATTCACAGAATATATTGAACCTCTTTGTCATTATCCAGGATGCTGCGCTGTAGAGAAATACAGGTAGGATCAGTGTCTGGTAAAGTCGGATGTTTGTTCGTCGATAGAGGGTATACAAATTCATCTACTACTACAAAGTTATATGTAGTTGCTAACTTTCACATAGTAGTTTTGTCCTCATTTATCACCAGACCCACTACGGCAGACTGCTTCTCAATGCTTGAAAAGGACGCAGTACCATGCCATATATCAACAAGGCAACATTTGTCTTTTGTTAAAGATGATACCAGTCGAGTTTACTGCATGTAGACTTCCGCATGATCATCTTCGTTATAATGTTAAAGAAATCGCTTGACAGACTAAAATCCCGCAATACTTGGAACATACACTTGGATTAGCTTTTCTAAACACATAACATAAAACACTCATATTCCAATCATAGGGTAAGCATTCCTTTATGCATATAGTGTTTATGAGGTAGTGCATACACGTTGTCAGCTCATCCTTAAGAACTTCTGCCTGCAGTTTATCGGCTCTCGAAGCTTTATTCTTTTTAAGCCGTACAATTGCCGTGTTGATCTCCGTTTGATTCCGTCGTTGATGATTGGCATGATTTGGTCACTTATGCTGCTTTCGGAAACATTCAGATTACGATAGTTTTCCCTCTAAATGTAAAGCACTTTCTGCGTATTCGTGACCAATTTTACATTTCTGTCCTTACAGGTGTGGATTCCTGTTCCAAAACCATTGTTTTGTGCCTTTCGCTAGAATTTTCTGGCTTCACTTCTATCCCTGCAATTTTCGATATCCGAGCTCTATTTTTTTCTTTCATTGCCTCTCTTCTCATATGAGAAGCGATATGAAGCATCCTTTACCTTAGACATTGCGCGACATTCCTTATCGTATCAGAGCTTGTCTGAGCGTGGTTTTGCATAATCTAGTGCGGTAATGGTAATAGAATTCGCAATATGCTGTCACTGTGAGTCGGGAACATCAGAATTAGGGTTTTTTTGAAGTTATTAAGAGAGTTGGTTATAGTAGGCCTTGGCTATCTCGGTGGTATATAGCTTTGTGACTTTGTGACCTTTTTAGCTCTTCTTAATCGCTTACATATCTTGGCTGCAACTAGATGGTGATCCGTGTCAATATTTGCACCGCGCATCACACTCACGTCTATAACGCTTGAGACATGCCTCCATCGATTATCACGTAATAAATCTGGTTTCTTGTTTTTTGATCGGGGGATATCCAGGTTGCCCTGTGAATATCTTTATGTATCTTGCCGATGCGAAGCTAACCGGTCTAAATCCTTTATCGGAGGTGTAGTTGTGTAGACTGAATTCTCCGACTGCTGATTCAGAAGAATTTCCCTTCCTTTTTTTGCATTAAAATCTCCAAGAACAATTTTAATGTCATGGGCAGGGCAGCGGTCATATATTTCCTCAAGGCGCAATGCATTTTTTATGTGTTCGTATTTGTCTTCCGTCACGGCGTGTACACAAATAGGCGTGTTGTTAAAATATATCGCCTTTAATCAGCGAGTTAATCAGCGAGACCAGATGTTGAAGTCTCCTGCCGAATATGAATCCACTTCCAAATTTGGGTTTTTATTCATGGCATCTGTCAAAGATCCCTGTCTCGTCCATCGCATTTCCTGTATGGCTGTGAAGTCAGCCCTGTATTTGTCGAGGACATTCGCCAATTGGATAGAGGCGCCATCTCGCTATACAGTTTGGACATTCAAGGTGCATATACTTAAATCATGGTCATTACAACGTTTATGGGGTCATCAACATTTGGGGGAGGGGTACTTGTTTTTGCTTTTCTTCGTTATTTCATAATACATAATTGTTTTAGTTAAGAAGAGTGGCGTAATAGGCCACCTCGCCCGATCCTACTTTCTTGGGGCTGCTAAAGTCACTAAGAGAGCCTTTTTGTTTAGCTTCCGTAACTTCTTTTACCTGCTCCCTAAGACTCAACATTGCGTCGTCTCACATTTGCTATCACTTACCAAATGTTCAGTGACATTGCCCGGGGAACGCGTGCTCTATCGGACGTTGTGAGTTGCTTGGGAACCTCCAAAAACAAATTCAGCTCATTGATTTGGGACTCAATTCTGAGACCTGCACGTGAAAATACCCCCAAAAGAATAAGTTCTTTATCATTCGTTTTGTCAAGTTACAAGCCACTATAATTTAGTATCGATTTGAAGTTAGTAAGTATCGTATAGGGGAATTTGTCACGTTTTAGGCTCTTGTTTGACATAACTCGAGAACCACTAGTCCGATTTAGCTGAAACAAATTTAAAAAAATTAAGAATTACAATTCCTTTAATCTGTTCATATAAAGTTTCCCTACATACAAAAGTAACAGTTTCACTTTTCCATTAATCAAATGATTTTGACCTGGGTTTATTTTGTAGCAGTTACAATAAAACTGTTTTATTCTGTGGCGTATGATTTACGTGGAATATTACTTGTGATAATCATACGCGACCATATAGTATTTATGTTATGTCAAACAACGGACCTTAAAACGTGACAAATTCCCCTATACGATACTTACTAACTTAAAATCGATATTAAATTATAATGGCACGCAACTTGACAAAACGAATGATGCAGAACTTCCTTTTTTTGGGGCTACTTTCACGTGCTGTTATCTGAATTGAGTCCCAAAGACATGTGTAGTACTGTGTAATGATCAGAAAACTTAAATTCGAAAATCTCTCTTACATGCCCCTTTAGGTGGGGTGCTTTAGGGCCGATGTTAACCAACAAGTTAATTTCAAATGAAACGTTTTAAATTCCAATTGATGTGGCTTGAATAGAGTTTGTAATATTTTGTATTTCAAAACATGAGTTTTGAAATTCAATTAATGATTTTTGAATCTCAATTGATGGATTAATTGATGCTTTTTTGGAAATTTATATTTCAGTGAAAGTTCTTTAAATTTTAATAGATATTTGTTAAATATCAATTGAAAAGTTTTGAATTTTAAATAGAATGTTTGAATTTTAAAAATAATATTTTGAATTTTAATTGATTTTCTATGAATTTCAATTAGAAGCGATATAGATATGGGTTTTTGTTTACAATCGCAATAGTTTACAAATACCTCTTTTCCACCGCTAGACAAGGCAAGTAGTATTATATATACTTTTGTCAGCTTGTCTTTATACAACAATTTCTCTCACTGCAACCCACAACGAAGACAATGTCATTTCTTGGCGCTTAGTTAAGATGCATGAAATTCTACTTGGTACCCGATATTTTTGTTGTTGTAATTTACATATATAAAAAAGTCTCTAGTTTTCCTCACTCTTTTTCCCTTTTCCACATACGAAATGTGTTTCTATTCACTAATCACCAAAGGCTAAAACTCTAAGAAGACTATGGAAGAGATCGAAAAAACTTTTTATTCGCAATAGAGACGAATGTCTGTAATACTTTGTAGTTGCACAAGCCCTGCAATGAAATATAAGATTTTCTCCATAGTAACAGTGTCTGTCTGTCCTGCCGATAGTATGCTTGTCAATCTTCAACTTTTTAAGCGGAAAATCAATTTTCTCTTCTACTAAATCAAACAGGAAAAACTAATATAAAACTTATGCTTAATATCGTTTAGATTATATCATAGAGTAAAACTAACAAACTGAAGTGAACTGATGAGTAGAAGAAGAAGTTTTGTAGTTATTCCATTAGATATTATTGCACTCAAGTGAATATTACGATAATAGCTATCGACAAAGTAAAATATTTGTGTAATCTAGATGTTTGCTGTAAAGTCCTGGTGATGTTGGTAGCAGTACGGATGTGTATTTCCACTGCCACCGGCAACACCGACACTAATCAATGTTGTCAACTAGTAACGGTAGTGGTTTTTTAATAAATATGTTTTAGATTTTTTTTTTTTTTAATTTATTATACATAGGTTCACTAACGCTTAAAATGACGACATTTTCAAAGACATCAATTCCAAACCCTATATGGTGCGATTCAGTGTTGCTGATTAATCGCTGTGTTTTGGGGGAGATAGCTTTAAACTTCAGTCTCTTGACATATGTATATTGTCTCAACTCACCTACTTCAAGTCGTAACATATTCAGCTTCACTTGAGCTTAAAACTTTATTAATTGTTATTTTTTGTTGCTGTTGTCTTTGCTTTTTTACTTTATTCTTTAACTCAAAATACACCCAAAAATTTTGCAAACGACTGTTTAAACTAATCTCAACTACAGTCATGAGTCACGAACAGGAATGGTTCGATCGGACGCGCCGCGCTATCAGTTATGTTGTCTTGTTTGCAAAGACCTTACACGCTAAGAGAGTCTCCAGCGCCACCATGACCAACACCACCACTATCTCAACCCATAATATTGATTCCGAGTGACGTACTCCGCTTGTCATGTCTGGCCCGCTGAATGAATTTATTCACGAGACTTTTGTGTGTTGTGTTGTTTATTAAGTCATTTTCCTTATACGCTTGTTTGAATATTCAAACTTATTTAGCGTTTACAATTCGTGCGGGTTGTTTTCACAATGGTTTGTGTTTTTGTCAATGTTGTTGTTGTTTGTTGGATTTTTTGTACTCAATGATTTGGAACTTGTAATGGTAATGTGTAACATTTATTTTGATTTAACATCAGCAGTCGGTCAGTACTGAACGACGGATTTCGAAATATTCCTAGTTTTTGTGGATACATTATGCGCTTTGTGTGTTGTTGTTGTTGCTGTATATTGCTATTAAGTGAAACGATTAATTATAATTTCAAGAAGAAAAAACGAAACTTGTATTTATTGTTTTAGGGGCTGCATTTCTGTGATAATGATTTAGGTCAAGATTTAGAAATTTATCATAAACCAGAAATGCTCTATCGATGTTGTGGTCTATTGGTAGTCCGAGACTACTGTGCAGAGATTTAAATTATTAGTCATATTTGTTTTGGGTTACAGAATGTGTGTTACAAACATTTTACTGATAACAGAGACGTTTGAATGCGGGGGTTCAGTAGAGATGGCTACAGAGAGTCTTTTTGTAATTACGGCCGATTTAGCTGAAAGAAATTTAAAAAAATTAAGAATAACAATTCCTTAAATCTGTTCATATAACGTTACCCTACACAAGCAACAGTTTCACTTTTGCATTCATCAAATGTTCAAGATTTATTTTGTAGCAGTTACAATTAATCTGTTGTACTCCGTGCCGTATGATTTACTTGGAATATTACTTTTGATAATCATGTCACCATATAACAATATAACAATAGAGCCTCAAACGTGATAAATTCCCCTATACGATACTGACTAACTTCAAATCGATATTAAATTATTATGGCATGTAACTTGACCAAACGAATGATGCAGAACTTCTTCTTTTAGGGGCTACTTTCACGTGCAGTTCTCAGAATTGAGTCCTAAAATCATGTGTTGTACTGTGTTAGTCACAACCATCAGTCACAGTATTGTCATCACTACGGGCTGGATATGGAATGGGGGATTTTCTAACTTCAGTTTTCTGATCGTTATTCACTTGGGAACAACCAGAATCTCTCTTTGGAGGTCCCCAAGCAGCTCACAACGTCCGAAAGATCACTTGTGCCCCGGGCAATGCCACTAAACATCCGTTCAATGGTAGCAAATGATTGGAGGCACAATGTTCAGCAAACTAATTGGTATGCTATCACCGATGCGACTTTGGGAGTAGCCAGGCAAACCAATGGCTCCGACATTGGCTGATATCCGACACGTCTGTACATTGTCTGAACTCTTTTTACCGATATCGTACAAAGTTTCTTTACGACTCGTTAAAGGAGAATTTTATTTACTTTGCTCCGATTGCGGAACTCTGTTTCGGAGGTGACATCAAATTGTTATTAAAGAAACAACGAATTTCTCTTCAGATTTTCCTACGATTTACATTCAGAAATCTTTGAGAGTACCGTCGTCGAATGGACCATAATCTGTATGAGCTGTATAACGACATCGACGTAGTCAAGCGCATTCAAATACATCGAATGCGCTGGCTTGGACACGTTGCACGAATGGATGAAAGTGCTTCGACTCACAAAGTTTTGATCAATAAACTCAAAGGGCGGTTCCGGGAGGGCGACAAAACTTGGTTGGATGGACCAGGTAAAATAACTTTTACTAAAATTTGGTATGATGAACTATCTACGGAGAGAAAAAGACCGTAGCGCTAATAACCAATTACCTGCTAATAACATTAACTCCTACAATCCATTATGAGCAGGTCAACTCTCAAATATTATCAAATATTATCATAAATTTAAATATCCGTCAATCATAAACATTAATTGAAATTGAAAACTTTTCTACAGCCATTTAGTGATTATTGAAAATGTCAATTACAAAATGGGAGGAGAATGTAATATCTCCCAGTAGCAGGCGTTGAGTGATTCATGCTCTAACATATAGCTACGTTTACACCTTAACACCACAACACCATAGGGTGCAGGAGGTGCTCAACATCCAGTGTATTGTAATTTTATAAACTTTAACGTCAATATACAAAATTAATAGATTTTAGCTAAAAGATAATGTTTCGGGAGACTTAGCTGAGACACTGAACGCAATTTTGATGCCAAACTACAAATTGTGACATGGTGAGGTCGTTGGTTCGACCGCTCGGTCACTCGTTTTCCTTTCTTCATTTGTTGTTTACTGGAATGGAAATATTCAATAGTCACCCAACCTTAAAAAAAAAATAAATTAGGAAAAAAAACGACACCAAGAAACAAATCTCTTGTGGTATAAGGGCGTGTGTGGTAGTGTTCGCCGTTGGCCATCGCGGTCTGTCCCTCGGTTGGTTATGCGGTGTCGTGTTCTATTGATGGATGCATTTTATGGATTGGCTGGCTATTTTTAAAATTGGTGTTGAGGGCAAACAAAGAACACAAATAGACGCCCACATTGGAATTGAAAATGCAGGAAGGCAAAAAACCAGCAACAATATCAACAGCTAACAGCAGCTAATATTATGACCAAAAACTGACTTTGATTACAACATATTTTCCCGTTATTGCTAAAGCCATAGCAAGCATTATGTGTGTGTGTGTGTGTGTGTGCATTTCAATGACTACCATCGTGCAGTACATTCGAGGTTCATAGCCCAGACCAACAAAGTCTTAGCCCAGTGTTGTTATGACGTTTCACGTCTTAGACAAAACTATAAGCTACTATTTCAAGGACGTTATAAGCTTCCATTGTTAGACAACTGAATAAGTAGTTGTTGCCAAAGTTGTTGTTAATGTTTATAAGCATCATATGAACATGACATACTACGACTATATACATACATATGTATGTATGTAAGCATGAGGTACTCTGAACTTCTTATGCATTTCAAGCATATTTATCTGAGACGAGTGTTGGATATGTTATTTTCCATTCATTGCAATATGAGAAAAATCCATAAACTACAGTTTTTTGTTGTTGATATTTTAAGGAAAATTATGTACTTACAGTTAGCGACAATAATAAGTAATTCATAGGTTATACTGTATGTTATTGAGGAATGTTAAGAGGGAAGTTTTTTCGTACTAATTATTAACATTTAAATTTCAGTTTATAATAATTAGTTTATAAAAAGTTTATTGTTTTGATTTCCCATGAAAATTGTTTGTAAAAAAGGTTTTTTTTTTTAAATTACACAGTACAACATTTTCATTCAATTTTGAGAACTGCACGTGAAAGTAGCTCCAAAAAGAAGAAGTTCTGCATCATTCGTTTTGTCAAGTTACATGCCATAATAATTTGATTTCGATTTGAAGTTAGTAAGTATCGTATAGGTGAATTTGTAACGTTTTAGTATCTTTTCGAAAACATAATGTTTGCCTTCATATATCTTTTGCCAAGCCCATTCCGCCCACATATCAATGATAATATTTTGTCTATATTGCCGAGTGAATGTGTATAAAATATATATTATATTCGAAAATAAAATGTGCATATTTATATGAATAGTTGAAGTATGTGTAAATCAAATATTATCACTTTATTCCTAAAAACTATTTAGCGACGCCCTCATCCGTCCGATTCGTCTACATACAACCTCCCCTTTTTTCGTTAAAAAAATAAACTTGGTTTTGTCGTCGTTTATCACCAGACCAACTTCTGCCGACTGCTTCTCAATGCTCGAAAATATCTACATCATCGCCATACGTGACTAACATGTGACTTTTGTTAAAGATGGTATCGGTTGTGTTTACTGCAGTCTTCCGCATAATCATCTCTATTTTGATGTTAAAGATATCGCATGACAGACTATCGTCTTTTCTAAAGCCCCGCTTGGTATAAAAAGACACTGTCAGCTTCGCGGGTTTACTAAACTCAGCTAAAGCATCTAATAACTTCTGTCGTGTCGGACTGCTTTGTAATCGATAAATGATAGGTCTCGTTCTGCATTTCTTAGGTCTTCTCTAGGAATTGTCATAGTGTGAATATCTGGTCGGTTGTGGATTTGCCACTGCTAAAGCAACACTGTTAAGTTCCATTTAGGTTCGCTATGATGGTCTTTAACTTTTCACATAACAAACATTTGGATCGCCTTTTTAAAGCACATGACATTAAACACTCAGATGCCAATCATCGGGCATGCATTCCTGTAGCCAAATTGTGTTTATAAGAGATTACTATTTGTGTACCAAATTTCGTCTCTCTAGTCTCTATTGGATCAAAAATTCGAAATATTTATAGCCTATAATATATTTCCATTACATGACATTATAGAGTGGAATTAATAAAGAAAAAAATTAATTAAATTTACGTTAAGTGTATCAAATGATACATCAAATCCGGCTTACGATCAGAAAAGTGTTTTTATTTTATTATTTTAAATATTTTGGTCAAATTCAGTGTGTCACGCTCTAGGATGACGCGTTTCGAACTCCATAACGAGTTCATCTTCAGACCCCTTTGTGACCCACTGATGCACAATGGTACATCATCAGCTGTATATATATCTACAATTATGTCAAACATGTGCATGCGAAGTAGATATCAGCCGAAAATGTCCAGCACCAGTGTTGTATTTTTTGAATTTGGCCGTTAATATTCAAACATGAGAAATGGAGGAAATTCTCTCCCCACGATTCCCCTTTTTACCTTAAAGCTTTAGCTTCTTTACAAGGTTTTGTTGGTAAACTAAGATTACTTTAAATTTTTCTATGTCAAACGTAAATTTAATATATAAAACACGATCGACTAAAGTTAACTATCAAACAGTTTAAAATACTCTGGCACGGCACGGCCTAAAACTAAATGCCTTACTTTGACATAGAAAAATTTAAAGTAATCTTAGTTTACTAACAAAACCTTGTAAAGAAGCTAAAGCTTTAAGGCAAAAAGGGGAATCGTGGGGAGAGAATTTCCTCCATTTCTCATGTTTGAATATTAACGGTCAAATTCAAAAAATACAACACTGGTACTGGACATTTTCGGCTGATATCTACTTCGCATGCACATGTTTGACATAATTGTAGATATATATACAGCTGATGATGTACCATTGTGCATCAGTTGGTCACAAAGGGGTCTGAAGATGAACTCGTCATGGAGTTCGAAACGCGTCATCCTAGTGCGTGACACACTGAATTTGACCAAAATATTTAAAACAATAAAATAAAAACACTTTTCTGATCGTAAGCCGAATTTGATGTATCATTTGATACACTTAACGTAAATTTAATATATAAAACACGATCGACTAACTATCAAACAGAAAAAAATTAATTTTCAATTTTAGTCTAAATATGAATTTTTGATATTGAATTTTTGATTTGGTCGTAGAAATGGGCATGGATGGACAAATTTTCTTTTTCTAAAAACTTTACTTGGGCTATAGTAAAACTAAAGATCAATAGCACAGTACAACATTTTTCAGCTCATTGATTTGTAACTCACTTCTGAGAACTGCACGTGAAAGTTGCTTCAAATAGAAGAAGTTCAGCATCATTCGTTTTGTTATAATTTTATATCGACTTGAAGTTAGTAAGTATCGTATCATTTGTCACGTTTTAGGCTCTTTTGTTTGAAATAACTCGAAAACGACTAGTCCGATTTAGCTGAAACAAAATTAAAAAAATTAAGAATTACAATTCCTTTAACTTGTTCATATAACGTTTCCCAACATAAGCAACAGTTTTACTTTTCCATTCATCAAATGATTTTAAACTAGGTTTATTTTGGAACAGTTACAATAGAACTGTTGTTCTCCGTGGCGTATAATTTACGAGGATTATTACATATGATAATCATACGTTCCTAGAATTAAGTCCCAAATCTTTAAGCTGAAAAATGTTGTACTGTATAGTTAAACCACTCATATAACGTATGATATACACCAATTTGATTCATAGCTCATAAGCCCCAAATTATTCTTACAGTAGTGCTATTTCGGTTATGTCCCCTATTTAAAATTCCCTCTTTGGTTTTCTGTGCCACTTATTTGTCAAATGTTTTACGCTTTCCAAACCGTCTTTTATTGACGCTCACTGTATGATTTCTATGTTTTCCACCTCTGTTAGGCAAATACGTAAAACAAATCGTTTTGTCTGTCCATCCTTCCGTCCGCTGTCTGCACATATTGTATTGTATTGAGCGCGATATCTACTCTTGCACTTACCACCGCTCGTATAGTATGTGTTTGTGTGTGTGCGAGAGTATATTCAGTGGCTTATTACCGGAAATCCGATATTATACGTTATAATAGTTTCTACATAGAGACAAAATATGGAATTATCACAAAAAAATCACGTAGTTTTATGGTGTCTTTTTTTATTATTGTGTGTTAGCTTTTGTATTTGATATTGAAATGCGGAATAGAATTTACAAGTTACAAACACACTTCGCACACTATTCATGCAAGAAATTCATTTGGTTTCTTTCTTCTAAATTTGTCTTAAATTTGATGAGCATATGGGGAAAAAATTGAAATTCAAATATTAGCTAAATGAAAAGTGTATTATATATAGTGTTATATAAGAAATGCGTTCATCTACCGGGTTGTTCAAAGATATCAGGGCTATGATAAAATATGGTATATCATATTAAATGAATTTTTTTCAATTCAATTTAATCGTCGAATTCATCTATGAGCGTTTCTGCGTATCAGGTGAAAAAAAAAAATGGAAATTTGTTTTTAATTTTTCCTCAATATCAAACTCGATTGTATTTAAAAGTGTCTCTTTATTTTCCAGCATTTGTATAACACCCTCGTACTTTGCCACTATGCTATGTATCTAAATAATACGCGTGGGCGTTCTTCGTGCGACATTGGAAGAACGCAATACGATATCTGAACTTTTGACACTTATAGACAATAACAACAACTGCTGCTTTGGCCGCTCGCTCTCTCGCACTCTGGCAAACATTCAGCATACCTCCAGTGCATCCACCAAGCATTGTCAGGAGATTTACGAAAATTAATTGCTGTTTTTCTCATGTGTGTGTATGTTTGCCCTTCTCCCCCCTACAATAATTTATTGAATTGATGACATTAGAGACGAATCGATAGACGCTACAACTAAATATGTATTTGTTTCCTTGTCGTGGTTTCCTATAAGCTGCTTGTAGTTATTGAAAATTTTTGGCGTCTAGGGGTTTTCTATGCCTGCAATTCTCATTGATTTTGTTAGTAAATAAATCATTAACATTTTCTACTGAGTGATAGCGAACGAGGCCGTTTGCCATCGTCTAAGACGCCAGTTCATGTTAATTTTCTTTGCTGTTATTTTAATGCAGTGTAAACATTTTAATTAATCATTTTGTGGTCTTGTTTGTTAGTGTGTATGTGTGTGTCTGTTTTCAGTCGTGCGATCGTAACAAGATAAATTTGATTTTTTTCTTTCTTTTACTTTTGTGAAGAGTGAAAGTAAAATGTTTTCCCAAACTGAAACTGTATACGAAATTGTCAATCAGCGTTTATGTGATGATTGAAAATTCTTGGCATTTTTACAAAAAAAAACGTTAATGAAAGTTTGAGAGATGGTAGTGGTGAGTGCAAAATTAATACGGTAGGAAATGTGAGAGTTGTGCACATGCAGCTGTGCACATGAAACAATGGCAGGCAGTATTCATTATATTGAAAATTGGAAAAAGATAATAAACTAAAACTAAGGGAGTAGATAATAAGTTACTGAAGCTCAACCGAAGGCTCTCCTAGTGGCTTTGGCAGCCCCAAGAAACTAGGATCGAGCTCAGTGATTTAATAAACCACTTTCCTTAAATAAAAAAACTATTATAACAAGAAGTTTTGTCTAGTTACATGCCATAATAATTTGATATCGATTTGAAGTTAGTAAGTATCGTATAGGGGAATTTGTCACGTTTTAGGCTCGAGGCAATTGCAAGGCTTAAAAGCAATAAAGCTGCGGGAGCCGATTGACTGCCATTAGACCTTTTTAATTCCGGCGGCGATGAGCTTGTAACGTGCATGTATCGCATCATAAACACAATTTGACTAAAGAAATACATGCTCGAAGATAGGAATCTGAGTGTTGAATATCCTATGCTTAAGAAAGGCGATCCAAATTTGTATACCAACTACTGCACACAAGGTTCAGTCTAGCGTGTTATGCGGAAAAGTAAAGCCCATCCTAGCGATCCACGACCGACCAAATATTCACACTACGAATAATGCTGGAGAAGACCCAGGAAATGCAGATCGATACCTACCTCCACAGTTCGATACGACAGAAATTATTGGATGCTATGGCTGAGTTTTATATCACCACGAAGCTGATACGACTATGCGGGATGACACTGACTGACACGAAGTATTAAGTGAAAAAAAAACTTACAGCGAGGCTTAGACATGACGATAGTCTGTCATGCGACCTGATCGTGCGGAACGCTGCAGTAAATACGACTAATATAAACATTAATAAAAGTCACATATAGATATATCTGACCGAGGACTGTTTCTGCGGCTTTCTCACGAAATGTGAAGTGGAAAGTGGATCTGGTGATAAATAAGGACAAAACCAAGTTGTTTTTTTTCAACGAATAAAGAGTCTACTCGTTTGTTACGCTATGTAACGTTGACAACTATAACTTTGAAGTACTAGACGATATTGTCCACCATGGCTCCGCAGTTAACATAAATAATAATGTCAGTCTGCCGATAAAGGGGCGAATATTGATTGCAAACCGCTGCTATTGTACCAGACAGTTTTCCTACCCGTCTAGCTTTACAGCCCAGAATCCTGGTTAATAACACAAGCGAGAGAAAAATACTTCCCAAAATATTTGTATCCATAATCGTTAACGATAACAATACAGTAGTAAAGCGCGATGGCTTGGACACGTTGTACGAATTAAAGAGCTGTTATCGAAACTTGGTGTGACGAACTACACAGAAAAAAAGACCGGATCAATTTAAGAAAAATTCTTATTTTTTGCCAAAATCGTACTTAAAAATTTAAGTACGTTTTTACTTGATTCAAGTACAGAACGGGCTACGGTCAAACTATCAAGCGTAAAAGGGATTTAATTAAGTAAACAATACTTGAAATCGAGTAAACATTTCTAAGAATGAAAATTAATCTTAAAAATGGTTTAAAATAAGAAAATAGCGCTTATACCTAACTGTGAGAGTAAAAAAATAATGGCGAAACCAAAATTGTTATCTCAAACACTCATTGGTTTTGGGTAAGTGTGGATTACTTGATGTAAGCAAGAAATTCTTACTTTTAGTGCATAGACGTCCAAAATGAAATGAGTTGCTATTAGTGAGAGAAAGTGAGCCCGCACTTTAATAGTGTGTTTTGATACATAATGGCACTGAGAAGAAGAAAAGAAGAGTAAAACAATGAACAACAAGTTTAAATCACGCTTAATTCTAGTGTAAAAAGCGCTCATATCAAGTACAGAACATGCTTAAAAAGTACGGATCGGGTTTAAATGAAGAAAAAATATGGCTTAAAATAAGTACACATCTGTCTTAAATCAAGACCAAGACGGACTTAAATCAAATGCAAGTTTGCTTAAATCAAGTACACATCTGGATTAAATTAAGTACAGTTATTGCATAAATAAAGTACAGTTTAGGTTTAAATTAAGAAAATAAGTCTTAAAATGTCTTACTAGAATCAAGTATTTTGTACTTGGTTTAAGAAAACCCGTACTAATTAATCTTTTGGCATCGCTTTGGCTTGAAACAAGTAAAGGTTTCTCTATTTTTTGGCTGGTGTATGTACGGAACGCATTGACCGAAGCGCTTGGAAAATTATTTTCTACGTACGGCTACTGATAGAAGAATTTCTGTTGCTGCTGCCAAATTAGAAGAAGAAGGTATTTTCCAATAAGTCTCATTGTTATTGAAAGTTCGACCACACAGAACTGTGTTACTGTGAGAAGTCGCGTCAGACATTAAGTCGGTGGTATATTCCACATATAATGGCATACATGAACCTTTTAAAAAAGAAAAGAATTTCCTGTTTTTTTTTTGCATACCAACATTGACCCGCCCTTATTAAAATCGCGCTTATTCGCTCATTTTCTTTTATTGTCTTATCTGTCTTATCTTTAAAATTTACGCATTTATATACATATATTTGTAATCTTTACTTCTTTCTGTATCTAATACGAGTACTGTCATAACACCGAACGCGCCACTAAATCCTCTTTCAACGAATGTGTAAGGCTTCTTAACATTCAACACCATTATCCCTTCTATACAAGCTATTGCTTACTTGCTAAATACTTTTGTCAAATTTTAAACTTACCATCTCAATCACTCCAATGTAAACAACCAAGACATTACATATACATTCCCTAACAAATTTCCATGAAACATGTTCAGTAAGACACAAGTTAGTTTTAAAATAAAATGATTTATATGACAGCGAATGTCCAAACACTCAGAAACACACAAGTCGTCTATTCCCATTAGTGTCCACTTAATATGACCAATGGAATTGTAGACTTTTGTCAAATAGAAAAAATGTTAAGACTCCAATCTTATACATTTCATATGGGAACAAAAACTTAATCAGCTTATAAATTTGAAATGTTTGTCGATTTCTTGGGTTTTTATTTTTTCACTTTTTTTTTGTACTTTTTCCTACAACACAAGAACTTGACCAATTTTTTTTCATACATATTCCACATATGACAAGTTTTGGTCTTTTTTCCCCTTTTCAATTTTCTATGACCGTTATGTATGTTCAAATAAAGTGTTGTTACAAAAAATGTCTTTAAGTGTCTACTTAAAGTGATGTTGGTAGCGGTGGGGGTACATAGAGGCTTAATGGGGGGGTATTGTTGCAACAACACTTTTGACTACTAGTAGGAAATGTTGCTAGCGCTGTCGTTTTTACACGTTTTACTGGTCGTCATCGTCGTCGTAGCCGTTGCCATGTAGCACTTTAAGTTAACAATTGCCTAACATAATATTATGATTGGTAAGAAGCAGCCCATTCAGTTGTTCCTCCCTTGTTCTGGTTTCTTGAGAAGACTTGAAAGTGTGATTTTAAGTTTTGCGCTTATTTTTGCTAAGAAGACGACGAAGCAAAAGTTTATTCGCCGTCCACAATTGTGTCCCTTGGAAGCTAAACAAAGAAAGTTACTTCTTAAGAGCCACACCACTGCCCCCCGCAGGGGAAACCTCAATGTGCAACAGTAATACCAAGTTTTTGAAATAAATTTTTTTCCTGTTATGTTTTTTAAGCGTTCGTTTATTTCATTTGTTGTTTACAGAAAAAGAAGGTTATAACATTTTGTGGTAAAAACAATTCTCTGCATAGGAAAAGAGAGAGGGAGAATGGGAGTAATTCATCCTAAAGGGTTTAGGGATTTTGTTGAAGATAAAATCGCGAGAAAATTAACTTTTATTCTTTATAGTCGGTTATGGCGAAGTTTGTTAATTTCGAATATTGTAATAGCAATGACGGAATTTCGGAATAATTACTTTTTATTTCATTACACAGTACAACATTTTTCACCTCATTGATTTGGGACTCAATTCTGAGAACTGCACGTGAAAGTAGCCCCAAAAAGAAGATGTTCTGCATCATTCGTTTTATCAAGTAACAAGCCATAATAATTCAAAATCGATTTGAAGTTGGTAAGTATAGGGGAATTTGTTAGTAAATGTAACACATTTATGCTGAGCATTTTGAGTTTTTGCGAAGATTGTAATTTTTAAGTGTTGCAATAGCAATGAAGGAATTTTTGAATAATTACTGTTTTATTTGATTAATAGCTTAGCACTTTGAGTTTTTGCGTTGCTACTTCCGACTTTCGTTGGTCTCAGAATTGTGTAGCAGCATTTAATGTCGAGGTATAGGTGGGAGACCCATGAATCGATTCCTGTCTCAGTCATCTTCATTTGTTTCATCGACTTGCCGACAGCAACTTCGCAGTATAGTATCGAGTTAATAGTCATGTCTAGTTGAAGCTTCTCAAACAACTGACGTTCGCATTTATTTATAAAAAGGAGGTGCCGTCAAGTGAGACCCACAATAATGCGAGAAGATAGGATACCTACCTCATTAATTATGTGTCAAGGAAATTAAGTTTAGGTTTAGTTTGGTCTGAATTTATTCGTTATATGGTGTAGCTTTCATAACGCCCAAGCAGAGACTGACTGCTTTAAATCAAATATAGATTCACGTACGTGTGAATTAATATACTATTATTACCGGCCTCGCGAGGATATGGGGTGTCTGGAACTGATCTATGACAGTGGTAGGCATAATCGAAGGCACACACACAATTATATGGTGTACTTGTCTACAGACATCGGATACGAAATCGGGCCGATATCGTTACTAAAAACATATGGAGTGGTTGACACGGAGTCTGACCGACGCAGCTCAGGGAAATCTGATTTATGTATGAAATGTCGTACGTCTAAACGATTTCTGAATGTAAATCGAGGACAATTCTGAAGGAAATTTCGAAGTATCGTTACGATTTCGGGACGATATCTTATTAAATTTTTGATTGGATGTTCTTGCCGACGCGTCATTCCGACGACGCGTCTAAATTCAAATCGATATTAAATTATTATGTCATGTAACTTGACAAAACGAACTTTTTCTTTTTGGGGCTGCTTTCACGTGCAGTTCTCAGAATTGTGTCCCATAATCATGTGTTGTACTGTGTTATGCAGGTGCGGACTTTCATCGATAAAACTCGAGTCAAATGACTTCCAAATATAAAAATTCTCAGAATTGAGTCCCAAATCAATGAGCTGAAAAATGTTGTACTGTGTTATTCTGCGATGTTAGCAGTACTCGCCACTGAGTGGCGTTGAGGAAAGAGGTCCAAACTAAGGCTGCGTAATTGAGAATGGAGCGACCAAAAAAGCTTTCAGGACCTTATTCCTTAGACCTTCTGGTTGAGGTAAGAGGCGTGCGAAGAGAAGTAAAGGAGACTGTCGACCCCTAGGATCTTTGGGTTATGAACCATAGAAATGCTTCTTACTTCGACTAAGGTGTTTAATTCGATCCTTACTTCTTTTGTCTAAAAAGTGAAAAGGGACACAGTCACTCTTAGGAGTTGAAGGCTGAAGCTTGCGTTCCTTGAAAAAGTTCGTGATGGTGACCAGGTACTTTGTAATTTTGGCACAAATATCGTCAACATTACGCCAGACTTATACCGCCAGACGATACCATCGAGATACCTTCGGAGGAGGGGGAAGCTTAGCAAGATACAGGTTGAAGAGAATCTTTATCTTGCGGTATTTTGATTTTTGGCCTCTAAACTTCACAAATGCTTGTCTGCCACTGAGATAGTTCCAAGGCTATGTGATGTCACACTGTGAGTTGCCTGTAGTGAATTTAACATACTTTGCGGACTCTCACTCTCTCATATAGTGTTAAATTTTCTTAATGTAAACGTTCTCTCATTAAATTTCGCTTTGTTAAATTAAGAACTGTGTTTTAAGTTTATCGAATTCCTATCATTTAAAGTTCACAAGAGTTGTAAGTTCAGTCTACAAAAATGATTCGTTCCACACGAATTCGGTGTTTGGCAAAGCTCTTTGCACGAGTGCTTTCGAATGTTTTCTTTTCGACACTGTTGTTGGTGGTGTTTTCATTACTAGTAAAATGTGTTCACGCTGTCTGGAACGCTGTGAAGTCAGCAAGCCAAGCCGCTTCAGTCAGTCAGCCATCCAACTGGCAACTCATCCAGTCCGGCCAACCATCCATCCAACCATCCACATCTGTCCATTCCCCCTAAGCGGGGTGGCTGTGGTGCTAACAACCTAAAGAAAGCAAAACAATACGATTATGGTAAAGTAGTAAGAGGTGGAGGGGAGGGAGAGAGCATAACAATAATAGTAAAAGTAACGTAACGTAACCAACGTCATTCTCGAAACGTAAACTTGAATGATGATGGCAATGGCTTTAACGCTGATGATGATGATGATGACGTTGCTGTAAAGCGCCGCATATTGCTCTGGAAATGTTACACCTTATTTGCTGTTGCTGTCTTGTAAAACATGCAATAAATGCGACAGCTCGCTCCACAGCAGCAACCACTCATTTGCAACTTTTTCCCATTTATTCAACATTTCATTCATCTCAAGAGATTTGCTTTAATTTTTTTTTGTTTGTTTGTGTTTTTTTTCTTTCTTTCTAACAACTTAATCTTGAAATAATTTTTTTGTGTATACAAAAATATAGATGAAAAAAAAGTTGTATTACAAATATTATTTTTTTTTCGTTATTAAATTTTGCGCTAACGATTTGGTTGTTTTTAATAACTTCTTTTAGTCAACATTTGCAGTTTTACTATAATTATGTGGTGGCTTTATTTTTGCTTCTGTTGTTTTTGTTTACTTTCCTAATTATGATCTGGAATTTGGTTTGTAATTACTCTGGTTTTTTTTTGTTTTTACTACAAATATTGTTGCGTTGTCCATTGTCGTCGTCATCGTCATTGTCGTCACAATGGCTAAGAGGCGAAGAAAGAGGATGAGGGGGTCTTAAGAGTACTTTGGATCTTAATGGCTACATTAGCAGCTAGCTAGTGAAAGTTCCCATTGCGTTTGGTTGGGGAGGGTAGTGGACTGGACCGACAAAAACGACCGATAGTAGAATGACAGCTTTACTACTCCGTGAAGATATTTTGTATTTTCTTCATTTTCTTAGTTTGAATGTGTGTTTGTTTTTTTCTTGTTGGTTTGTACGTTTGTAACATTTTTTTTGTCATAGAATGTCTGTCTTTCTTTCGCCGGCTTAACAACGACTTTTAACGCTGACTTTAAAATTAGTTTACAATGAAAGTGTTTTAGGTATGTGTGACAGCTTAACACAACAAAGTGAGCACATGAAATCAGAGTATTTCATTCTTCTTCTTATACGGCAGCAGCAACAGAAAATCATTCATCAGTAGACGCACGTAGAAAAGAATTCCCAGCGCTTCGGTCTTTTACGCTACGAAAATTGATCATCACACCAAGTTTTGATAATCCTCCATATGTCGTAGTCACGTCGAATGTTGGTCGTGTTTAAAATATGGCATCGCTGATGTCTTTTATGAGACTGAAATACGATTGGCCTTGCTCGTATCAGGTTCCTCTTCATTAGATGATGAAAAATTCTCACCACTTAACATTTCTGAGAATTATCACTAATTTTGTTCAATTAAAAAAACAGTCGAATGTTGTCGAAAGTCGACATACGTAATAATTCCATGTCGTTCTTACAGTAAGGGAACCCTACACAGAACAACATTTTTCAGCTCATTTGGAACTCAATTCTAAGAACTGCAAGTGAAAGTAGCTTTAAAAAGAAGAAGTTCTGCATCGTTCGTTTTGACAAGTTACATGCCATAATAATTTAATAACGACTTAAAGTTAGTACGTATCGTTTAGGGCACTTTTGTTGACATAAAAACTAAAAATTACTATTCTTTTAATTTGTTCATATAACGTTTCCCTACATAAGCAACAGTATCACTTTTCCATTCATCAAATGATTTTGTCCTCGTTTATTTTGTGGCAGTTTATTTTGTAGCAGTTACAATAAAACTTTTGTACTCCGTGGCGTATGATTTACGTGGAATATTACTTGTGATAATCATACGCCACTATATAACAATATAACGAAAGAATGTGACAAATTCCCCTTTTGCGACCTATTGGCTTCAAATCTATATTAAATTATAGCATGTAACTTGACATAACGAATGAAGCAAATCTTCTTCTTTTTGGGCTACTTTCACGTGCAGTTCTCAGAATTGAGTCCCAAAGTCATGTACTGTGCTATTCAAAAACCTTTTTTTGGTGCCTTTTGGTAGAACTTTCGGGTGCAAAGGGAAATTAAGTTTTTTAGTTTATGTCTTATTTTGTTCATAGGTTATGTAGCATTACGAGAAAGTAGTAAGATTTAAAATTTTTTTCCGTTTTGGATATTTTATTAATTTTTTAATAGAATTTTTTAGTAAATTTTTTTTTTTCATAAATTTATTTATTACTAAAAAGCTGTTGATTATGCAGAGAATTTATATATAAAAAGATTAAAGGAATTTCAATTCTTAAATTTCGGGTTTTCGTTTTATCAAAATTGGAGTTGTCGTTCTTGTCCCAAAACGACACGGATTAACATATTTCAATCGTGCTCAAACTTTGGCTATCCTAAAATCTGCAAAGACTAATTCTAAAATTTGTTTTCCATATATAACTTCCGACCACAATTATCCACAAATTATGGTCCTTACAACATTTGCGTGGGTCATCAACATTTTAGGGGTTCTTAGGTTTCTTTCTTTAATTATATGTTTTTTTATTTAAGGAGAGTGACTTATTAGTCTACCGCGACCGATTCTAGTTTCTTGTGGCTGCCACCGCCACTAAGAGAGAGAAATTCTGGTCATTCCCAAGTAAATAAAGATCAGAAAAAGAAATTTTAGGCACCCCATAGCCTCGCGAGGCCGGCAATAATTTAATATTGATTTGAAGTTAGTAAGTATCGTGTAGAGGAATTATTATGGCATGTAACTTGACAAAACTTTTTTTGGGGCTAGTTTCACGTGCAGTTCTCAGAATTGAGTCCCAAATCAATGAGCTGATAAATGTTGTACTGTGTAATCGTCATCTTTGACACAATCCTTAATGAAAAATAACATATAAGATAGACAATAAAATTAATAAATTATGGAATTATTTAATAATGATTGGAGTCCTGTACTTCGAGATGGGTCCAATAGAACTGACATTGAAATTTTTTTTAAGGCCATGTTCCTCGACGTTGCACATCGGTCGAATCTGTAAAAAATCCGCCTTAATATGAAGGATACTTCCTATGGGCAAAAAACATGGTACTAAGGGGGTCGCTGATTTTTGTGATTTGTGCACCCGGCTAAACAAAAAACGCCGTATTTTCTGTTAAATCTCTTGCTTCTACGAACAACATACGATTCACAATGACCCTCCTTTCGAACATTTCCCCTACAATTTGCTTAAGCCTATGGAACCTAATTTTCGCGAACGGGTTGGTGTCTTTAACTATTATATTGCTCGAGCAATCTCTGTTTAAATATCGTTCCCTCTCAAGGACACTTAATTTAACATATTTTCAAATATCCTAAGTATTAAACCAAAGTTTGTTATATTGCTACAAATTGCTACAAAATGACAAACTTAAACAATTTATCTCCTAAAGAAACTAACAGAAAAACACCTAACAGTTATCACTAAATTGATCTAAGAGCATACGCTTTTACAACAATTTTAACAACTCACAGCAATGCTCTCACCTAAATATGCCTAGTCCTTCAGACTCATACAATTAATTAAGAGAGCTCTCAAAATGAAACCTTTTAATATTTATTGCCATCGATTGATTGCTTTTTTCTATGTTCTGACCCAATTTTTTCCAACACATGGTTATATGCATTAACTTCCAATTATACCTTATGGCACTTGACTGGCTGGCGGGGTGGCTGGCTGTCTGTTTTTCTATCTATACAAAATGACTTCTGTCTACATATCAGCTATATGCTAGTGCTGTGCGCTATATCTCATTCAATACCGATTTGAAAAGTGCGAATCATTGATTCAATGGTTGACTTTCATATTAATATAGATTCCAAACAGATTTCGCAATTCATCGTCGTCGTCGTCGTTTGTAACTAACCCCTTTAGAAGATGGAACAACAAACATGAACTCAATATGTTGCACATGAAGAGTATTCGTTGTAGCTGACTCTGACTGACTGGTGGACTACTACTCTGCTCTAGAAGTAATATTTGCACAACATACTTTTGAACTCGGCGAACAAATGGAACATACAACAAAAAAGCTAGTGACTGACTGACTGTTGAAAAAAAGACGACCAACCTGAATGTGAATGAAGAGTGAGTTGTTGTAAGTGTTGTCAGTGCGCGGTGAGAAGAGGATGCGACGGCGGCAAATCGTATGATAAGATATATTAGCATGAAAAAGTAGAACATAACCAATGAAGAAGCCAGCATAGATACATGTCAGCCAGCTAGCATAGGTACTTTCAATCACTTTGGATGTGAAAAGGATGCATTATTCAACAAATGCTAAAAAAAAACGAACAACAAGAAAACTAACGAAAAGTTCTTTCTCGCGTTTTATTAAATATTTAGGGATTCTTTTGCTATCTCTCGCTCTCTCTCTCTATCTATGTGAAATAACACTCAAAACACAAGTTTGTTTGTGTCGAAATTAGTAATGAGGACGAATTTGAATGTAGTCTTTTGTTAATGCTAATATATGTAAAGGTTGAAGTTGATAGTTTACTTTTGGTTCAAAGCTATCTTTTGATATGCTCTGCAAAAGGTAACGAAGATTTTAGACGTTGGAAATCAAAAGGGTCATACATGATTCATATAAAGAAATGGGTGTGACATATAGTTACGCTGTAGTCGTGGTTGCTCGAAGTATCTACTGCTTTAAGAATAATCGGTATCCTTGACACAATCCTGAAGACTGAATGAAGAGATGGTTCCTATAGAACTAACATAGTAAATGTTTTTAGGGAAATGTATTAAAAATAATTAGAAGTTAAAAATAATTAGAAGTTTGTATACAAAGTTAAAAATTTAAGGCGATATTTGTACGTCCATGTCGTGAAAACTTGTTTGTAGATTGCTAATGAAAAAAAAGGCTACCAACGTTATATTCACCATATCTTATTGTATTAAGAGAGACTAACATTTGCTTGATTACCCTCTACGTTACTGCAATTGCATTTACTACAGTTCTGTGATAACTTTGAAAATTGTTAACATGTGTAAATTATTAAAATTTCTATTACTTTTATACCATTTGATAGTTTACACAATCGAGACTAGGCATTATTTTCTCTCATTGCTCTCACACATTTGTTTTTTCTTTGAATGTATTTTATATGTGTGTGTGCGTGTGTGTATGTATGTGTATGTTTGAACATCATCCAATAAAAATATTCAATCATTTACGTTTTATTGATACATTTTTCAATTGCTTTTAAAATTTTTTTTGTCTAACTGGCTTTCTTTTAAAACAAACAAGTGCTTTTTATTATTATTAACTTATTTCTTAGTTTTTAATTTTTTGTATTTTTTCTTCTTCTCTTTTCTTTTTTGGCTTTTCTGAATTGCATTTAAACAAACAAACACGTTATGATTTTGCTGCTTCTTCTTTTGCTAACAACTAGAAATGTTTAAGCATTGGCATCAATCTTTAGACGATCATTACAAAGAATTGGATTCCACCTAATAAACGTACGACGACATAAGGACAACATCATCATCCAACAACAACATCATCAAATTTGTACAGCAACAAATGTACTGAAGTGCTTCTTCTTCATTTCTTTCTTCTTCTTAATATTTGTACTACTTTTTGGAACAAGAGGAGAGAAGAGGCATCATCGAGATCTCTGGGAGATTTGCTGCAGCAGCCATTTGTTTGAGCTTGCATTCCATCATTCCTCTAAACGATTACCAGAAATATTTTTTGTCTTGAAACCGTCTCCTCTAAAGCTAATTTAGAGGAGTTCTTGGAATGTTGGAATACCCTCAACGATTTGCGCGTAATATCCCCGAACCCTCAATAACACAAAACAACACAACAACAAACACAGCAACACACCATCATCAACAGCAGCAGCAGCAGCAACACTATCATCACCAGCAGCCACAACCACTGCCACACCAACACATAGTGGTGGGTTCACACTACAACCCCCATCCTTCGTCTACGGGTCAACAGGGCTCATCGTATCCCACAACACCTGCATCACCGGCCCATCAACGGTACAACACCACATCCCTGCAGCAGCAACAGCATCAATTGCCACCGCCTCAACAACATCAGCGAAATCTGTCGACTGCGTCGACGTGCAGTGCTCAGCATAAAAGTGTTACATTTAGCCAAGTAACGAGTACATCTAATAGTGGCGATTATAGCGCAGGCAGCAGCAGTGGTAATTCCAGTTGTGGTGGTCAACAACCAATGGCGGGCAACATGAAGCACGGTAAGGATAACGTTCGGCGCAAGTTGAGTATATTCAGTAAGGAACGAATGTTCAGTAAAAACCACAAGTACAAATTTAAGGTGACTTGCAGTCAATGTGTATGCTCCCGAATCTTAAACCCACTGTCCAATTTTTTTTTATTTTAAAGAAATTGTAGGTCAAACAAAAAAACATAAGAAAATGGACCAAATTTGCCCAACTTTGGAAATGTTTAGACTTTTTAAATGCCATTTAATATTCGTAGCGGTCATTAGTTTACATGATATTTTGAAGGATATATTTACAAAATGACATAATTCAGTAATATTTCTATTACCACAACTGAATCTGGGTCATTACCTAGATTTTGAAATTTCAAATTTCATAAACTGTAATGTGCTGTCAATTGCATTTGGATCAATCCCAAAGAATGCAAAATACCTTTAATATGTTTCTCAGATTATGTTAAGTATATTAAATCACTTAAAAGCTTCGACAAAACTTATCGACAACTTTGACTCACAAATTAGATCCAGCATTTGTCCACCACAACAAATTTTTAACACTGTCGGTCAAATAAGTTAGAAGTAACCAGTCTCTTGTAGTTGTTGTTGTTGTGCCAGTACAATGTACTAAGATGGCCGATGACTTGTCTTTTTGGCAAAATCCTGTACACAGATCGGACAGTCAAGGAGTTAAGATCATGAATCATATTTAAAGGCCACAAATTACCGGCAATATTAGACAACGTTCAACCCATTATACGAGTTGAGCAATGCTCAGTTAGTAATTTTTCAATAGAGACAAGAACCTGTTTTTAAATTGTCTCTTTTATCCTGACACAGATCCCACTCATATTTTAAAATCAAAGAGTCAACACTAAAATAAGTATGTAATTCCCTTTGCATTCCATGAGTGAGTTGTGGTAAATCTTTTTTTTATAATTCAGTGTACAAACACACATTATATTTCTAGACTCCTAGGCTATTAACATATCTCAAACGTCAGATTAAAGTTTACGTAATATCATCCATTAAATTTCTAAAAAAAAAAACATTGGTCTAATTGGTCGTTCCAAAATGTGTTGCCCTGTTTGTTTTGTATCTGCTATTCATAATTAGGTGGTTTTATGATTATATTATTCTGTATTCCTGTGATCCCATATTCTGCGAATAGGACTTATGATATAAAAAAAGAAGTATAACAAGTATAACAATACAAAACTATAATACTATTGTATTATTTACCTATAAAACTATTCCATATAGTAGTAAAGCGACATTTTTATTTATTATTATTTATAATACAAATATAAATTCTTTATTTAACCAAAAAGTTTATAATTCGATATTTTTATTAAAAATTTATATATTATACAATCACTCTATTAATATTTGTAAGTGATAATATAAAAATGCTACAAATTTCAAGTTTGAGTAAAAAATTAGAAGTTTTGTATGCATTTTTCGACTACATTTTTCGATAACTTCGAATTTTTTGATAACTGCATTTTTCGATAACTTTGCATTTTTCGATAATTTTGCATTTATCGACAACATTGAATTTTTCAATAACTGCATTTTTCGATAACTTTGAATTTTCCAATAACTGAATTTTCGATAACTTGCATTTTTCGATAATTGTGCATTTTTCGATAACTATGCATTTGTGTCAAACCGTACATTCGGTTCCGTATATAATACGCGTGTGATTAAAAAAATAAGGCGAAATGATATCCAATTCATGGGGTGTGAAGGTAAAATAACTTTTGTATGCATTTTTCGATAACTTTGCAATTTCCGATAACTATGAAGTTTTCTATCCCATACCTTTTCATCTTACGATTGAGAATGGAATAGCTTCTCGCTTTATTCTGAATAATCGCGCTTTATATTTTTAGACTTTAACAAACGGCATCTACTTGTTTATACACGAATGCGAACGTTAGTATATAGTCGCGTGTTCTAACCAACCCCTAGCCGACCCCTTTTCTATAATTATAAATTTTCCGATAACTTTTATAACTATTTATATATCGATAACTATTTATATTTCGATAACTATTTATATTTCGATAACTATGTATATTTTGATAACTATGTATTTTCCGATAACTATGAATTTTTCAATATTATTTAACAAATAAATATAAATTATAAATATTTAATTATTGAGCAGTTTTATGACACTGATTCTTCTTGTAATTGATGGGGTTAAAAGCAAAGTTCATTTCGAGATATTTGCTATCAAAGTTTGAAACTCTAGTGAAATTGATTGTATTACTCGAACTGTTTTTCGGCTAGATATCAGCACTAGTAATAAAAATTAATCTCATCTCAGACTTGTAGGAAGAGATAGTGTTAAGGAACAAAACTTCACACTTATCTCAATATTTGTCAATTTGCCACTTGCACCCCTTTGCTTCTAACACCCTCAATTAATATTTACTCTCAATAATTTGACATTTTGTTTAATGCCTTTGTCGTCAAAACTGAAATTTGTATACGATTTTATTTCGTTTGTCTCTCTCTCCTTATTTTAGGAAAATCACAAGAAGATGTCTGCTACGTTGTAGCCAAATACGATTATGCTGCACAGGGAGCTCAAGAATTAGATCTACGGAAAAATGAGCGTTATTTGCTTCTAGACGATACCAAACATTGGTGGCGTGTACAAAACAATCGCAATCAATCCGGCTATGTACCCAGTAATTATGTGAAAAGGGAGAAACCTTCACTGTTCGATAGGTGAGTAGAGTTATAGAACAATATGAAATCTATATATATAAATACATAAATTACTCTAATATCCTACTAATCCAAATCTAGCATTTTTTCGTTACATTTCAATTCCCTTTTATTTCAGCAAAGCTTGTTTGTATTTTTTTTTTTCATAGCATTTCAGTTGTTTGTCTTCCTCAATTGGCTTTCGTTTATTATATTAGTACTTAATTTTTTACATGCTCGTATTAGTTGTATGCATACAAATATTTTATGTTTGACACATGTATTATTGTATTTTTTTTCGTATATACACACTTACTACCGCCGTATGCCTAGAGAGTATAGTTTTTGAACCTTGTCGTATCCTTCCCTCCCTCCTTCCTTTTGCTGAGATAGATGAAACAAATATTTATTTTAAAATTTCTAATTCACTTAACATTTGAGATCAACACTACGTTTTCAGATTCTGCATTTATTGTTATTGCGTGTGTGTTTATGGAAGAGTTGAAATATATGCAGGATTGGGGTGTAATCTGTCGTTTCTTTAAGACGATGATAGGTGGTTTTTTGTGTAATAGTTTGAAAAACAAACTTATTGGGCCGCAGAAATTCGATTTATTAAGTGGGAAGTGAAGAGCGCATACAAATATCTAACCCTTTTCTGAAATATTAAAATTATTCAATATTTTATTAAAAAAAATTGGTAATTGTTAAATTTGATAATTCATAGACGCGGGATAATTCATAGTCATTAGACTTTTTTACTCTGTTATTTCCTAATTACTTCGTTTCTTTATTCAAGTTTGTACATTTTATATTAATTCCAATTTGCACAAATCCAAACCCTGATTAAACATTTCTCCCCACTGTACATACGTAGTACTACTGAGTATGTGGAATGTTTTATGATTTGGTTATTGCTGTTGTCTGTATTTTATGAACTCGCGTGGCAAAGTCATCAGCATTGGCATCGCCTTCAACATCATTTGAAAACTCTTCCCATTAAATTCTATCTGTGATGTTATTGTTGTTGTTGTTGTTATTTGAGGGTTTACGTAATATTTACTGTAATAAAAGTTCATTTGTGATAACATTCTCTCCTCATATTTCTCTTCCCGCCTCTCGTTAATATTTGTCGTGTTCGTAGTAATGTTGGATTGTTTGGGTTATTTGCTGCTACTATATGGTGTTGTTGATACTCTATTTATATATATTAATGATTATTATTTGAAGAGTCAATTTTGATTGTCACCTCCTCCCTTTGACTCCAAGCCCCCATTTCTATTTATGAATGTTAAAAAGAATATGTTCGGAAGCATTTAAGATGTTTTGTTAGTGGTGGTTGGGGATGATGATGATGGAACATGGGATATAGTGGAAAAGTGTAATGTTAGAGGCGGGTTATGATGATTTAGCATCAATTTAGTTTTTCTTAAGTTGTTTATGGATAGAATAGGAGTTGGAGTATACGCAAAGGGGAAAAAGGAATGTTAGGAGTAAAAAAGAAGAGTATTTTGAAAAGATTTCTGCAATATGTTGGCAATAAGTTCTTTAATAAATTGGAATGAAAAAAATATATAAAAATTACACATAGCCGGCCAAATCGGCACAGCGACGATATGCGAAACTTTAAGTGCCTTTAACTCATTAACTAAGCGTTCAATTGAAAAAAAGGAGATTTATTTATGATCGCCATACAATGTTTGGGAAATCACTCAAAAATAGTTGGAATGTTATGTTGAAATAGATTCGGATCCCACCTTAAAATGGCTGAGAAGCTGTCGATAGTCATATGAAAAACTTTAAGTGTCTTTATCTCCAAAACTAAGAGTCCAATTGTAAAACGGAGTTTAATTTGCGATCATATCGATTCCAGAGAAAATGTATACTAAGAGTACTGTTGAAGTATTAATGTCCAAAAATGTACATTTGTAAAGAGTAAAAGGTCAAACCATGCCCATACCCGCACATACTCGTGTATTGGTATACCCAACTACACGAGAAACCAGCACATGTAGTTACAAGTGTTGGGTGCTAGTTATACATGTCAAATTTATATTTCTGTTCCGTAGAGTATGGGAATATACAGGAGAACATGAGTACTCATGTCACTCGTAGTGCTTAGAAGAGTTGACGAAAAAAATAGTTTGTAAGCATTCTCTGTGTGTTAGGTATAGTTCCACACAAGTATACAAATTATGGGTATGTACTTAAGTACACTTTAATGCCGAGTACTTATTGTCATGTAGGAAAAGAGTTCAAAATTTTGTGAGTAATATAGATTTCATTTATATGCTAAATTTAAAGTTTGGAGTTTGGGATTGACTGATCAACCCGAGATTTAAATACAAAGGGGATAAAATTGAAGCAAACTGAACTGAAACCGGGTTTTTTTTACTATAATCTGTTGTCCTAAAGCCCAATTGTATTTATCGAATAAAACCGAAATTGGGTTTCTGAAAAATTAAATAAATTGAACACTATAATTGAAATGCCTTAACATACAAAGTGTAACTGATTAGTAACAGTTGGATATATCGAGATTTCTTATCTTATAACACCCTGAGTAAAATTTTCTAAGCAACATTTCGGTAGAAAATTTGAATGATGTAAACAGCCATGTTCTGGAAAACAATTCGGTTTAAAAACAGAACAAATTCGGTAAAAAGGTTATACTTTTTTAAATACATTTCTACCGATTTTGCTCTGTTTTCAAACCGAATTGTTTTCCAGAACATGGCTGAAAGTCTCATTTGCGGTTTCTTTCCCATTTGAGGACACATATGAAGTCGAGGTAGTTAAAATGTGGATTATGTTGGCTTGTGGTCTTCTTTGATACGATTTTCGCACCAATGTGTTTGGGGTTCTCGATGGTTCCTTGAAGCTTTTAACACTTAAGTTGTGATAATGTGTGGAGAAGGCACAGCAAAGGTTGCTGATGAGATAGTTTGGCAACTATCGAAATAGCTATCCGCTATCAACATAATCCATTTCACACAACTCTTGTAAAATAAAGTAAAATAAAAAAAAACAGTGGCCTTGAGCTTGAAATAAATTCTAAATCAATGTTCATACAAACAGACCGAATAAATACAAACACAACGATAATAAATTCTATTAGCAATAACAGAATAGATCTTGAACCGAACAATGAAACCAAACTCATTATTTACATACATAGATCAACAATACAAAACAACAGAAGTTAAAATATTGCACAAAAAACTTACTCCTTAAATTTTGTTGGAGACATCTGATATCGAAAATGCTCTAAAACATTAAAAAACACAGTTTTTTAGTCATACTTAACTAACGATAACTAAACTAAAATTATTTCGTCAGCTAAATTCATTTCGATAACCAAAATTATTTCGATAACTATTAGGTTTTCGATGACTTAATTTTTTGATAAGATGAATTTTTCTAAAATTTTGTATTGTTCGATAACTAAGATTTTTTTGATTAATAAACTATTAAAAATACGTTTTTCAATTACTGCGAATTTTTCGAAACTATTAATTTTTTTAACTAATAAATTTTCGATGACCATACATTTTTCGATAACTATTATTTTTCGATGACAATAAAGAATAGTTGGAAAACTAATTTTTTTCAATAACTATGCCTTTTTCAATGACTTTAAATTATGCGATTACTATGGCTATCCCGACAACTGATTTTGTTTTTAACGACGAATTAATGGACAATATATAAACAATTTCAAGCAAATTAAGTATTTTTGATTATTTTGTATTATATTTTGTAAATTACGAATTTTCAAATAATTACGAGAGCCGATACCCATGCAAGCTTGTGCTCATTAAACAGTTGTTTTTGTTAGATTTAATAAAAAATTAAATAATAAAATAATTACGAATTATCCACTCATGTAAATTTTTCGATAAGTATATGGGTATTTCCTAGCGTTGCGGACGCACAATCTTTTTTTATTTTGTAGTTTTTTCGAAAAGTTGAAATTTTTTGAAGATTTTGCTCATATTAAAAAATTTAGATTTTGGACAATACTATAATGTTGTTTTAATGAAACTTTACTTAAAATGTTGTATTCAAAATTATGGCTAACACAAAGTGCGTTACGAACACACACAATTTTCCATAGACACTGTGTCTATGAAAAATTGTAAAATTTAGCGAAATTTCGTATGTGATCAGTATATTTTTATATTGTAAAATAAAGAAGACATTTTGGGGTCTTATAAACAACTAACTTCACATTCAAAATACTTTTACCTTTTATGCTACTTCAATCTAAATGTGCGTTGCGGACACACGCATTGTTCTATGGATAACACAAAGCGACAAAGAAAACAATACCTGGGAAATTATACTATTTTTCTGTTAGGTGCTGCTGAGCACTACAAGAATCTGTTTTTCAAATTCCACAATACCCTGAGCTACGGTTAAAAAATCGGTTTTTCGTACTTTTAAGCACTTATAAGCCAATAACGCGGATAAATATGAACCGATTTAAGTTTTCTCAGCGGATTTGGAAAGAAGAGACTTTCCAACGATATATTTAGTGTGTTTTTTTAAAGTTCAACAATTTCATTATATGATTACAAAAATAAAAAGTTAAAAAAAACCAATTTTTACTATGAAATCGTCCGTACTTATATTATAAAAAGAAGATGTTTGTTGGCTGCATGTTAAGGGTAATCTACCAAACCACTCATCCAGTTTTAAAAATTTTTCACCGGTAGATTTGTACGTTAAAACTGAGTGATAAAGGAAATATTTTGTTTTAAAAACAATATTTTTTCTCTGCCAGTGTAATTATTTGTGTTCTCATCAAAAATAAATTCTTACATATATTTTATTAAATCGTACACATTATCTATTATTTACCTCATTCCTTTTTTAATTCGTACATTTCCTTTCTTTTTCTCTCGTCCCTCTCTCGTTTTTAGCATTAAGAAAAAAGTGAAAAAGGGTTCAGGCTCTAAGACACTACCCAATTGTTCGCCATCAAGACAAATTGAAAGTCCAACAATGTCACGAAGACTGCCACCCGATCCATCAGAGGCAATTGGCTCAGCTATAGTTAAGTACAATTATCAAGCCCAACAGCCCGATGAGTTGTCATTGACCAAAGGTACACGCATACTGATATTGGAGAAATCGAACGATGGCTGGTGGCGGGGACAAAGTGGTAATGCCGTGGGCTGGTTTCCAAGCAATTACACAACTGAAGATTGTGATAACGATGGTGAGATACACACATATGCAATGGCTGAAAATGTATTAGATATAGTGGTGAGTCCTCGATTGTACATATACAGTTTCGAATATCCATTAATTTGTATACTTCTTTTTCATTTGCAGGTCGCTTTATATAGTTTCAATTCAAATAACGATCAAGAGCTATCATTCGAAAAAGGCGATCGTTTAGAGATTGTCGATCGTCCCGCCTCAGATCCCGATTGGTATAAAGCTCGCAATAATCAAGGTCAAGTCGGTTTAGTTCCACGCAATTATTTACAAGAATTAAATGATTATTTAAGCACACCATATCGTAATAACGGTGGCGCAGCGGGTAATAATGGCAACAATGGTGCCCCTAATGCCAATGGCGATTCGATCGATCGCCGGAATGCCGATGGTATGCCACAAAATTCACCGCCACCCATGGAACGACCCAATTTAGCTGGCAAATCTTGGTATTATGGGGCCATAACACGCAGTCAATGTGATACGGTTTTAAATCAACACGGTCATGATGGTGACTTTCTAATACGTGACAGTGAAACTAATGTAAGTCCTGTGGTGAATCTAAGTTGTTATAGTAGATAACCAAATGGTTAAGAATTTATGTGTGTTCTTAGGGGTTATTCAAGTTTTATGCCATTGGTTGTATCATGAATTTGTTTTTAAATTTTACCACAATCCGTGCAAAAGCGATCGAGAGTAATCGTGAAATATAAAAGTGAAACATATAAAAATATATATATATATTACAAATATAAAAATGTCAAAATATATTAAAATATAAATAAATAAAAATATAAAATTATAAAATTATAATATTATGAAATTATAAAATTATAAAATTATAATATTATAAAATTATAAAATTATAAAATTATAAAATTATAAAATTATAAAATTATAAAATTATAAAATTATAAAATTATAAAATTATAAAATTATAAAATTATAAAATTATAAAATTATAAAATTATAAAATTATAAAATTATAAAATTATAAAATTATAAAATTATAAAATTATAAAATTATAAAATTATAAAATTATAAAATTATAAAATTATAAAATTATAAAATTATAAAATTATAAAATTATAAAATTATAAAATTATAAAATTATAAAATTATAAAATTATAAAATTATAAAATTATAAAATTATAAAATTATAAAATTATAAAATTATAAAATTATAAAATTATAAAATTATAAAATTATAAAATTATAAAATTATAAAATTATAAAATTATAAAATTATAAAATTATAAAATTATAAAATTATAAAATTATAAAATTATAAAATTATAAAATTATAAAATTATAAAATTATAAAATTATAAAATTATAAAATATAAAAATATAAAAATATAAAAATATTAAAATATAATAATATAAAAATATAAAAATTTAAAAATGTAAAATATTTAAATATTAAAATAGAAAAGGTAAAATGTCTAAGTAGACCAGTATTTAACAACAGTAAGAAGTTGTTAAAACCCAGTAGGGAAGAATACTAGTTTGGAACTAGTATACTACTAGTTCCTCATAGGGCAGTGAACTAGTTCACCTTCCATACAAGCAACTGTCTCATTTAACACGTAGTTGTCCTAGGATTGGGGGGATGGTCCCTTTTGTACTGGAATATAACTAGTCCAGAAAATCTAGTCGGGCGGTAGTTGATTGTCTCCTTTGAACTAGTATGGAACTACTTCAAGAAAGGTTAATAAGAACTAGTATTATTCTAGAAAAAATTGAGCTAGTGCTCTACTCGTATTTTGAATACGATAAAAAACATATACGACGTTCAAAATTAATTTTAATGTGGGTGAAAAATACGATATTGTAATTAAATGCATACAACAATCGATTTTTTTTATCTAAAATAATTTTTTTTTTCATCTAAAATTATTAAAAAATTCCCTTTTTCTTATTCATCGCCTTATAACGTTTAACTAGTTCAAAATTCGATAGTTTAGGAGTAGTTCATTTTGGGAGTAGTACACAATTCCATACTTTTGAACTAGTACGTTTTTGAACTAGTTTGACGATTCCCTACTGGGAAACAATAACCATTTTTCAAAGTAAACTATTTGTTTTGTTATCGTGGTCTCAAATAGCAGCACTTGCATTACCTCAACATATTGATTAAAACTGAAATGAAGCTATTTTTACCAACTGAATCAAAATGATTCATCTCAATCCAAGTAATCTGCTGAGCTATTTTCAGCTGAGAATAATCACAAATGATAACAAAGACGATGGTCTTGAGCTTGAATAACAAACGCTAAACGAGTAATAATGCAATAAGACCCTTAAGAAAAATCTTAACCATTGATTTTAATATAATCAATAAAATAATTAAATCAAACACACCTACCACTCTCTCTCCCTCATGTTGTATGTTAATAAATTAATTTCCTTTAACTCCCTTTTTTCCTCTTTACAGATGGGAGATTACTCAGTATCACTTAAAGCACCGGGACGCAATAAACATTTCCGCGTCCATGTGGAGAATAATATGTACTGCATAGGACAACGTAAATTTCATACTTTAGATCAACTAGTAGATCATTACCAAAGAGCGCCCATCTATACGAATAAACAGGGTGAGAAGTTATATTTAGTAAGGTCGTTACCCAAAGCCAACGGTACGTAAATTCCATAAGCCGGATAAAACATGGAACCCGAAACTCACACATACACACAAAGGAACACCTCATTTGAAAATAAAACAACAAAAAAACTCAGCATACTGAGTCAAAAAGGTATAAAATCCCAATTAAACCAAACCTTAAGAAAATGAAAACATATTCATATTAATGAAGAAATAATTAAATAACAATTACTTACTCGGAGAGATACCCCAATTTACCATTTACGCTAAATATGTTGTCACAATATCACAATTGTAGTTTTTTCCAAACAAAACATAACAAACATGAAAAAGAAAAATTCATCTCATGAGAAACGTGAAAACAACCAACTGAAATAATTTCATATTTATATATATAAATATAGTATATACATACATAAAAAATAAATAAATAATAGAACGCGAAAATATAAATAAATAAAACATAATTGTCAAATTACATTTACATTTCTATTAGCTATATACATACAACAACAAACAACATCAACATATTTAATAATACCACATAACAAAAAAAATCACATTTATAATTATACAGAAACGTGAAAAGAAAATTCTTTAGATTTTTTGCTAAAACAGCTTAAAAGCGTGACCATTCTAAAAAAATAAACAAACAAAACCAACAAGAAGACACAAAAAAACTTAAATTAAAGCAAAGATAGAGAACAGAAAGAATCATGATTAGTATAAAATTTCATTTGGGGTTGATGTGGAAGGCATTGTATTACTTACATAATGGTTTGTGTCTAAACCTCCTCAAATTGGCAGCTAGAACTTTAGAATATTACCATTATGTAATCAATCGTCACTCGATTTCAAATGAAACAGCACAACAACGAGGTGAAATCATGATAATGGCAATGATGATGATATGATAAATATAATACCTAAAAGATTTCTCTGAACACATGAAACATGACGACTAATTTATATACTTACTTATATAAATTATAAAAACCTTGCATATTCATTATTAGTATATAATAAATCCAATTCAAAGTATACCATTTAACATAAACATAACACATTGACACACACACATAACATACACGAGTAATCTATACAGAAAAAGATTCTTTTTCATTATTTACCATAAAAACTTTTCTTGCAGTCTATTGCAATTAATAGTAGAAGAGAAAAAAGGGGCAACAAATTGAAATTTGTTTTTATTTTTTATTTTTATACTCTATGATAAATAACTATGTAGATACTTTTGCAACAAAAAATTTAAGAATCTTTTTATGTTATCATGGCTAACTTAAGCGGGATACGCCCTTGTAGGGTTTTTATATTTTATGCCGTTTTAGCTGGCAATATCTTTGTTTGTAGGGATTTTATCTTTACTTGTATCTTATTGTATAATATTTATTTTTCTTTTCTTTACATCTTGGCTTCTTTTCAAGGAAGAAAGCAAAGGTACAGCCCGATAAGATAAAGCCTTTACTTTACGGCTTTACCTTATTTAGCTGGAATTTTTTTTTTTTTTTTACTTTCATAAATTGTTTTGAATATGTGTTTGTGTCCTGACTTTTAATTTGTTATCCAGTATTTTTGTATATTCTATATAAATATATAAAAGAGTAATCTCATTTTTATTTATAAAATTTCAAGAACTTGTAAAGAAATATCAATTTATTAATATATCTGTGCTTATAAGGAAAACGTACGATACTATACGATATTATTGACTTTGTAAATTATTGAATTTTTTTAAAACCTTCGAAATATATATAATTTTTATAACTTTTACAACGTTTAAAGAAACATATTTTTTGACACTTATCCCTGTATAACATTACTACGGATAAACGATGAATCTTTCTTCCGTAAAAAAATGATTTTTATCTCTTCAAAATGTAAAAATATCTAGCTTATTATTTCGCAAAGCCTTTCAAACTGTTTTCCTTTGTGACCACAGATATTTTTTTATTATTAAAATTCTTGAAAATTTACTGTATATTGTAATTCAAATAAAAATTATTCAAAGATTTGAAATCCCATACATACATATTACTGCACATGATGATTTTGCGTTTGATGTCTTCAAAACATTTAGCGGGGAAATCTTTTTTAAAATTTCCCCATTACTTCATCACTGAGATGTGAAATTGTCAACATTTTTTAAGTCCTTTGTAAACTCTTATCTCTAGTTATTTTTGGGCACTATTATTGTATTAAAAAACACTGTCACTTATTGCTATACGTTATCCGTATAAACTTCATATATTGAATTTAAAAACTGTGTATATTTTTTATTAATTTAAAAGTTTTGTTATTTTTTTATTTATTTATTTTTAAATTTTCAATAAAAGCTGCTTAACGAAAAAATATTTGTATTCCTAAACATCGGCTTTAGTAGGTTGTTTATTGTCTTGTGATTTCCTTTAATGAGAACCACCTCAATATTTGTTTCTTCCAAAAACGGTTTCAAAACGCCAGACATTTACACAGGCTTTCTTAAGCCCCACCATCATTACTACCACCACCACCACCTCTTCTTCCTCCTCACCACCTTCCGCCACACCAGAAACCATAAACTTTTTGGGGTAAACTTAAATATTTCCCCAAAAACTTGTAAACACTTTTCTGCAATAGTATAACTGCAGAATTATGCAAAAAGCCATCATTGATAATGGCCGCCCCGTAATAACATTATTGCAAATGGTTGTTCATATCATAAGTATAGTTCAAGAAACAAGGTTATTTGATTTACTTAACTATCTATTGTTAACTTTACTACACTTAAAGTCTGCTTTTTAATGTCACCCTCATATGTATGTCTCTTTTGATTACTAAACACTATTCTGTCTTATGTGTAAACTAATCACCTTATCACATATACAAGAAAAGGACATCATGACTTATGTATCAAACTTATGAATACGTATACATTTCTTTTAGACCACAGATTTTTTAAAACCAAACCAACAACTACAACAAAAAGAAAGAAACAGCCAACACAAGAGACATCTAAACTACTACCTACAACAAAGAAATTAACCCTCCAAACTAAAACAAACAAACTTTTCTCACAATGCAAGAAAAAACCAACGTATTATATAAAACATAATACAATAATAATATAATATAGGAAAATAAACAACAACACACTCATTGATATACATATAACGAAAACACAGACACACTTGAAAATATCGGAAATAAATTTGAAATCTAAAAAGTATTAGAATTTAGCAGCTTTTAAACAAACATCGACATAGTCAAAAAATAAAAAAAAACATCATAGATGAGTTGAAAGTTTTAGTCATGAACAAAATGGACAGAGTTTAATTGAACTCAGCTATATTGTGTGTAAAGTAGAAGGCAATTTATAGAAAGACACATTTAAAGGCTTTTAAAGAATATTCCCCCACCACATCCCCCCAACCTGCCATTAAAGTCATGCTATTAAACAAATCACAGTCACATTCTTCAAGAGGGATGTTTAATTATTAATTGCGCAAAATAGGAGGAGAATTTTATGAAGTATTAGTGTATAGAGAATCATAAGTAGTGTTTGATAAAATAATATGCATTTTGTTCGATAGAACGCCAATAACAACTCAGCATCAAAATCGAATTATTGTTGGTGTAAGGTGAACAACATTTTTTTAAAACTTTTGCTTTTAACATAAATTGTTCTTGGTTTGTAGAAGTCTTCATGGATGTTATAAGAAATGGGCATTATAACACATGGGCTGGATAGTCCCGGACCTAACACATATGGCGCTAGTTTTTTTTTTTAAATTCGTCTCATGTGACGCTTCTGTTTTGTTATTTTCAAAATAATGGAAAAAACAATTTCGTGTTTTAATTTTACATTGCTTCTTGGTAGGCTGACTTCAAACGTGGTCGTACAGAACGCAGTGGAAATCCAAATAAGGCGGTAACACTAGAAAATATTGAAAAAAATCCGCAAAATTGTTTTGATTGATCGAAAAATGCAGTTGCATGAGTAAGCTGACATCGTAAAGATAACAAAGTACATGTTTGATTTATATTGCATAAGCATTTGTCCATGAGATACTCTTCATGACTTAAAGTTCGAATAAACGCCGATAAGATGTGAAGATGTTATAGTGAAATTGAGGCTATTTTGAGACAAAAAATAAATCGTTCTAAAAGATTAGTATTGAAATGTTAGAGCGGCATTGGAATAATTATGTTGCTCTTGATAAAGATTGTATTGATAAAACTGAGACATTTTTGAATGAAAAAATTCCTGTTTATTTTAGGCCCAGCACATAGGTTGAGGTTGAGGACATGTCATGACACAGCGTAATACCATGCCATTACAACACTCGGAGGCTGTTATGGTCCATTACGATTGTCCTGACTTAAGAAAGGAAAAATATAAAGGAAAGAGTATTTTACAATATAATAAAGAGTACACAAGAATAGTACAGTGGAAGAGACATAGAAGTGCTAAAAAAAATAATTCCGGTGTGTTCTCTCCTTCAACTTCATATATCGCGACATAAAGTCATAAAGGTTGTAAGTCAACATTTTGCCTAAATGTAATTCTTGATGTAGAACGCAAGATAAATTGAAAACGCATCTGGCTTGAAAAAAAACCACCAAAAATATTTGCATTGTCACCTTTCATACACATAATTGCATTAAAAGTTTTGAGAAAGGAAATAGTAAAGTTTTTTTTGTCCCTCCTTTAAAATTTTTCATTTTGGAATTACACCCTATACAAGTAGTGAAATTGCGTGGGACACCTTGGTCCTCTGCCCTTAAGCCAGTTTAAACCATCAGTGAACTTCACCAGATTGCTCTATGTTGCATGACGACAGTGCAGTGAGACTAACGAAGAACCATTTCCCGAGGAATTGCTTCCTTCTTCTATCAAGAGCTCGGCAATGGCATAGCAAATGCTCAATGGTCTCAATTTTCAGTAATCCTACTGTGTCGTCTCCAAGTTGGATGTAAATGCTTCACCGTCGCGTGTCCCGTGATTACTTTAATTAGTCGTCCAGTTCCAATAGTGATCTGGTACGTCTTCCATTCAGTCTTGGCCAAATTGCTCGTGATACCGCACTGTGGGTGCGATGTTCCCAGGGCAATTCACAATTCGTTATATGTAACACATTGGTGGTCGCACTGATCCATCCGACTAGCCGGGTCCCAGTACTGAGCCTTTCCGCGCCAATTCATCCGCTATTTCGTTTCCTGAAATGTCACTGTAGCCGGGGACCCAACAGAGTCGAACAATATTCTCCGGAAGTTTTTAAAGCGCCGTCCTACATCTGTACACTAATCTCGACTCTATAGCCTTTAAGGCCGCTTGACTGTCCACGTAGATTGTGACGATCTTCTTCAAATTCCTTGCCAGTATTTCCCCCACCGATTTCATAATAGCGAAGATCTCCGCCTGGAACACACTGCAATCGTCATCCAATCGGAAGTGTTGTCTGAAATTGAGATCCTCGCTAAATATACCCGATCATACCCACACATAGGATCCATGGTCCAATGCGCCACCTCTAACTTTATTATTCATTTTCAATATTTGGAGAACATAACGATTTCTTTATTCCAGTTGTGCGTATGCTTCTAGATATGACGGACACATAGGACATATTCCGACCAGTACGCATTTTTAATAATTTCACACCACCACATAGGAAATTAAATGAAGACTTTGAGCTGCATAGATTACATTTCATTCCACGAAATTCATAAAATTGTTCCAATTCTACTTAGAGCAAAAATAATTTTTAAAACATCCCTCTCACATTAAAACGTAAACCAAACCCAATAAAAATCATTCATTAACAAAAGAGAAGAAGAAATAACACACATAGGACATATGTCATTTCTTAAACATCATCATATACATACAAACTATAGCATATATACATATATACAGTTCACTAAACATGAAAAAAACAAAAGAGAAAATTCGAGATATTCATCCTATTTTCTACATACACTCACCGTACAGGCATACACCGTCATACACCTTGCGCTATCATTATATTGTAATTCATCACATGTCATAAGGTTATTTAATATATATACAAACACACACACAGTTTTGTGAAAACTTTTATGAAAATTGAAAAATAAAAACCTTAAACATAATAATTAAAGGAAATGTTCTTATTATATTTGTGTGAACACATTTATATATATATATATACTCATTCTGTTATTTTTATATTTATAATTATAAAAACAAACAAAACATACACACTAAAAGAATGGAAAACAACAACAAAACCCCCTCTAAACAAACTCTGTATATGTTGCCTAAAACAAAAGTCTTTATATATAGTCTATATATATATATATATATATATATATATATATAATGTATGTGTGTTTGTGTACAACTGGTATAAGAATTTTCTAAAATGATATTTAAACAAACAAAAAAAGAAGAGAGAAAGATAGAAAAAAAAACAACTGGCCAATTATTACAAATTGATATAGAGTATATAAAGTAAAGTGGAGAATATGATAAAAACCGACGACAGTAAATATTTTATAATTATCGTAAAATAACATTTCAATTTTGGTTTGTGTTGTAAAGCTGCTCTTGTTTATTAAACAATATCGCACATATGGATATTGCAAAATATGTACATTTTCCTAGTATTGGTTTGCAATTTTTTTTTATTTTTTTGTGAATCGTTTTAGTCATTGTCATGATTTGCCAAATTCATCATCTTATCTCATTAATTATATGTATGTATATTTAATAACTGTACTGAGTAATGTTATTTAGTACTATGTATTCTTAATGTTATGTGTCTTCATAGCGTGGATTTATGATAATGGAGTATTTTTTGTTTTAGATCAAACTAAAATTATTAAAAAATTGAAATATTTGTTAAATTATTGAAATGAATCATAATTTTATTAAGATTTTTTTTTGTTTTATTTCATACACTAAATAATCCATAAATATTTAGAATATTAGAAAATAGACTGTTTGAAGTAAGAGACTTCTATTCTAAAAAGTCTTGATTGGGAGAAAAGAATAACAAGAGTGATAAATTTCGTCTGTTTTGTTTTGACTAAAAATTTATATTTTGAAAAATGTCAAGAACAACAAAACTTTCTTATTCAATGAAAGTACTTGAAGATAAAATAAAATAACTTTTTGAATAAATGTATTTTTTGTACGATAAATTAAATTTTTGCACTTTTAAATTACTTGGTACAATAAATATATTTTTTACAAAAAATAGTACATATTGTACAATAATAGTACTTTTTAGTAATATAAAAGTACTTGTTGGCACAATAAAAGGTACTTGTTGGCACAATAAAAGTACTTTTTACTAATATAAAAATACTTTTTGGTATAATAAAAGTACTTTGTGGTACAATAAATTACTGTGAGGTACAAATAAAGTACTTTTTTGTACAATAAATAGGCCGATAGTAATACGATGGACATAACAGGTGAATAGTACATTTTGTACAAAAATTGTACATTTTGGGAAAATAAAAGTACTTTTTGGTACAATAAATGTACTTGTTGGCACAATTAAAGTACTTTTTGGTAATATAAAATTTCTTTTTGATAGAATAAATGTCCTTTTTATATCAAAAAGTTCTTTGTGAAACATTTTGGCACAATACAATTAAAGTAGCTTGTTGTACAATAAATGTACTTTTTGGTGCAATAAAATTATACCATAAAAGTACTTTTCTGTATAATTAATGTACTTTTTGGGACAACAGAAGTGCTTTGTAATACAATAAATGGTACTTTATGGTACAATAAATTACATTTAGGTATAAATAAAGTACTATTTTATACAATATATGGGCCGACCGTAGTACGATGGTTAAAAAACACGACCATCATGCGTGAGACCAGGGTTCTATTCCTGTCTGAGTCATCTACATTCATCGGCGGAACTATCGATGTTGTCGACAGCATGCCTCAGTCATGGGATGTAGCGGGAAGTTTAGTTTTGTTTTTGAAATGTTCTCTTTGGTAAAATAAATGTATTTTTTGGTACAACAAATATACACTTTGTACAATAGATTTACAGTTTGATAGAATAAATGTGCTTTTTGGAACAACAATGTACTAAAACAAGTTTTTTGTATAATAATAGTACTTTTTGATCCAACAATAGTACTTTTTGGCACAAAAAAATACTTAGTGAATACATCAAATCAATTTTTTGGTACATAGTTATAGAACTTTGCGGTACATTGGAAGTACTTTTTGGCAGACTTTTCTCTTAGTTTGGTAAATGTTTTGCATTTTATTAAATATCTCAAATTGGAATTGGAAGGAACTAATATTAGCTGAATTGTTCCCAAAATTTGTCATCAAATTCTCCCCGTAATTTTTATTCGTAATAAGTACATATCTACTTTCTTCCAATTTTCGAGGTTCGTTAAGAATAAGAAAAAAATCTGACCGAGATTATTATTTTTTAGAATGTTGAAGAAAATGCCACGAAATTGTTTTTAGAATTAGGATCCATATACAAATATTCAACGTCAAATGTCTAATATTATGTCGAATTTTCACCCCACACATCTCAAACTATGGTCCATTATCATAAATCACAATTTAAGACAAATATTGTACTGAAAGCTTAGATATCACAGTGTTCTCCTCCTAACAAACTATACAAAATGAACTTTAAACTTGTAAAGTCAAATAAATAAAAAAAAAAATGTAATTGGAGAAGAATAAAAGTCTTAATAATAGTTTCTTATGTTTCTTTAATTTTTCGATCAATTTAAAAAAGTGATATCTTGTCTGCTTCGCTGTTTGTGCTCTATTAAAACTAAAGCTGTATTTAACCTCATTTTCTTGCTGAACAATGCAGTCATCATCGTATACTGGTAGTAAAAATTTGAAATTATTGTAATAATTTCTTTAAATTTAAAAAAAAAATATGTACGAGTACATTTTGTAGTAGTATTTTTTATTTCAATCTACAACAATATTGTAAACCTCAGACAAACGACATAGATTTTACTTGAAGTAAATAAATAATATAATATAAAACTGGTTTATTTATGTTAATATCGTCTCAGCTTTAGGAAATTTAAGTCGACATGAAATGAAACCTCGAAGATCAATCGCAACAGTGATGTTGTGTTTTTCGAGTCGAGCTGAAAATCAGAACTGCTACGACGATAGTTTTGGATTTATTAACTATAACTCTATTTTTAATCTCATGTAGTAGTAAATACTTATTATATTGTAAGACAAAGAGAGCGAGAGAAATGAAAGCAAAACAAATAAAAGTAATTTTTTAAGATATTTGTAATATTAATTAGTTCTTTTTTTAAATATTATTATTAGCAAACCCCACTCCAACCGACCCTCCCTCATATAAATTATTTATTAATTTTAAATTTTGTATTAAAACGCTAAGAAAACAAAAGAAAACACAAAACTTGTTATATAATTTCATTAATTTAGCTTACTACGTTTTTGTTTTGTAAAGATAAACTATACATAATGTATTTAATTTTTCGTTTGTTTTCACTTTTAAGTAAATTTAATCAGTTTTAAGGTTTTTTATATTATAAAATAAAATAAAAACACAGAAATGAAAATAAAAATAAAAACATAATTAAAACAATGAACGAATGAAGAAAAAAAGACGAAATGATATGAAGAAACAAAGCATATATATATATATACATTTACTCTTTATAACAATTTCAAAAGAATAAGAAAACAAAACAAAAAACAACAGACACAACACACAAGGTAATGCTAACTAGTAATTAATTTAATAAAAATAAATACTACAAAACAGAAAAACAAAAAATACAAGAGAACATAAACGGAACGATTATAAACAAAACAAAAAAATGGAACAAGACAAAAATGAAACAAAAAACAACACTAAAAATAAAAATTATAAATTATACCGAAGCAAAAATAAAAATTATAAATAATATTTAAAAATTCATAAAAAATTATTAATTCTTTGTTTTATTTTTAAAGGGGAGAGGGGAACATTTGCGATGTTCAAGACATGATGAGATGTAACAATATAGTCGAACTTCTCTATAACGTAGTCACTGGGTATCACCGAGGTTAAAATATGTGAAAAAACGTTAGGAAAAGCTGTGTTTTAAAAAAAAAATCATTATAGAGAGAAATTCGCTATAGAGAAGTTCGACTGTATTATAAGATAAAGTAAATTATACAAGATGTCAAATAAGACTGTGGCAAAATGTAGTGTACTTACGCCCTTAAGTAACACTCTAGTAGATCGGTACTGAACTGATAGCATGATATAAAAATCGATAGAAATAAAAAGCATATGCACTATTTTTTGACTCGACAGCCAAAAAGGTAAATGTATCATTTAATCTGCAGTAAAATTTCATAATTTTTATTCTTAATTTTAGCATATTCACATCTACCAACCTACGCTCTTCTTCTTCCAATCTAAGGTCTTCTTCTACCAACCTACCGTAGTGTTATTTAATGACCAAAACAAGCAGTTAATATACTTCTTCTTTAATTAACGTTCTTTGACGACGTGTATTTTACATGTGTCATGTCAGTTTTCCCAGTGTAAAATTTATACATTTCGTGTGACCCCTTTCAAACACTGCTTCTGTAAAACAATGTGTTAAATAACATATGTATACATTTCATTTAGAGCGAGCTCTATTTTGATATGTAATACATATCGGCAATCAGCTGCAACAAAGCAACAAAGCGTTTGCTGACAAAAAGTTTTAAAAGGATAAGTATTTTATTTCAAATCGTTAATAGAAAAATTTATGAGTGTTTTTCAACATATTATTAAGCTACGCACAGACGGTTGCCAGATCTTACAATATTGCCCCAAAAATTTGCAGAAAATATCCAACAACCGTGTGTACTTAAATTTTGTATGGCAACGTTTGCAGAAAAATCATTGTAACACAACAATATTGCCAGACATCCGATAATCGTCTGAACCACAAAATGTTGCCACTTCCAAATTTTTGTAAGATAATTGCAAAAGCTACGCACAGACGGTTGCAAGATCTTACAATATTGCCCGAAAAATTTGCAGAAAATGTTCAACAACCGTGTGCAATTTAAATTTTGTATGGCAACGTTTGTAGAAAAATCATTGTAAAACAACAATATTGCCAGACATCCGATAATCGTCTGAACCGCAAAATGTTGCCACCTTCAAATTTTTGTAAGATAATTGCAAGCACATTTAATTTGCAGATGTGCGAAGTTTATGCATCTGCAAATTTCACCATTTGCAGAGATTAATTATGTGGCAACACTGTCCATGTCAGTACATTGCCGGTACATTAGCAGATTTGACAAAATTGATATTTCTGGCAACCGTCTGTGCTTAGCTAAACACATTTGATTTTCAGATGTGCGAAGTTTATGCATCTGCTAATTTCACCATTTGCAGAGATTAATTATATGGCAACACTGTCCATGTCAGTACACTGCCGGTACATTATCAGATTTGACAGAATTGCTATTTCTGGCAACCGTCTGTACATAGCTTAACTTAACATAATTGTGGAATTTGCAGAAAATAGATTTTTCTGAAATTACTTAATTTGGCGGCAAGCAGCTGATTTATTTTGGTATTGTTGTTTTGTTATTTGCAAAGTTTGGTGGGAATTTGCAGCCATTTGGAGAAATTGGAAAATGAACGATGAAAAGTTGATTTCTAATGTGCAAAATGATATTTTTTGTACGATAAGAGAACGTCATCGTTTTAACATGTATTTATGGTCCTTAACTCTTAAAATGTCAATGATGACAACTTTTGAACGTTGTTACGTTCTGTCAAAGAACATTATTTATAGAAGAATCTACTACGGTAGATTGGAAGAAGACGAGCGAAGTGTAGTGTACTTACGCTCTTACACAACACACTTGTCGATCGGTACTGAAATAATAGCACGGTATAAAAAACGATGCAAATAAAATGTATATCCCTTATTTTCCGACTCGACAACCACAGCGATAAATGTAGCATTATATCAGCATTAAAATTTCATAATTTATTTTCTTAGTTTTTGCATATTCATATTTATCAACTTACGCTCTTCTTTTCCAATCCACGCTCTTTTACCAACTTGTTATTGAATGATAAGAAGGAACAACGATTATACTTCTTCTAGTATCTATGTTCTTTGATGTCAACCCTGTCTTTTATTTTCATGCCCTCATCTCAAAGTAGATACCAGTGCCAAGAAGAAGAAGAAGAAGAAGATAGGTGAATGTTGCACGTTGTTTTTCTGTTGTTTTTTGATTTCCCTTGTTTTGCTGCGTAAATTTTATTTTAAAATAATGGCAATGTTAGCAGAGCCCCGTCAACGTAAAAGGTATAATTTGGTACCGAGGGGTAAAGCCCTGTACGAAGGTATGTAGTAAAAAGATATTCAATTTTTTAGCAACTAACTACTAACTTCCAATTCTAGATGATTCCCGTTTTGGCACAAAAATGCTTGAAAAGATGGGGTGGTCGAAAGGTAAAGGGCTAGGTGCTAAAGAGAATGGATCGCTAGATTTTGTAAGAGTAAAATACAAAAATGATATCGAGGGATTAGGCTTTGAGCAACGGGACGATCAATGGACGCAACATGAAAGTGGTTTCAATGGATTATTGAGCTCTCTAAATGGAAACGGTTCAATACCCCAGGAAGATAATTCCGAGTCTAATGACGAAAGTCCTAGAATTGGCTTTGGGTTTCAGAATAAATCCCTTAAATCGGAGGGGGTGAAAATGAAAGAAAAGATAAGTGGTGTGTCATTGGAAGAAAAATCGAAACAAAGCAAAGCCCGAGTACATTATAAAAAGTTTACTCGAGGTAAAGATCTTTCCCAGTACAGTGAGAAGGACTTAGCCAACATATTTGGTAAAAAATCTACTAACGACCAAGAGGAAGGGTCCAGCTCACCCAATGATATCTATGACCAACTAAATAAATATATTTGCAATGGTGCTGACCCTAAAAAGGAGGAACATCAAGTCGACACTGTCTCGGAAAACTTTGGTGGTGTACAAACAATAAGTACAGGACTATCCGTAACCGACTATTTCAAAGAAAAGATGGCTGCTCTAAAAAATCGAGGTCAAAGGACACAAGAGGATGTAACATCTGTTCAGGTGGTAGCTGAACAAGCAAGTAAGCGATCGTTTAGCCAAAACAAAGAGGAAAACACTAAAGTTGAAAGTTTCGATATAGCCGATGATGATGATGGTATTGCGATACAGGCAGATTTGCGGAAAAAAGACGTAAAGAGGAAAAGGTCGAAAGAATATGGTAATACCATAGGTGTAGATACTGTACGGTTAGAAGAATCTATGGGAGATTTGGATACAAAGCCCGCCAAAAAGAAAAAAAGGAAAAATTCTATACATATCGAAGAAGAGCCACAAATAAAAGAATCTAAAAGCAGCTGTAGCGACAAAAATGTTAAAACAAGTAAAAATATGCAGGATTTAGATTACTGTGACTCTAATAAAACGAAAAAGGCAAAACAAAATAAACAGCCAATAGACGATAACGGGTTGGATAGCAACAAAGAAAGAAATAAACCGGAAAAAAAGAAGAGAACAAAGAAATTAAAATCTTTAAATAATTCAATCGATAATCCACAACCTGAAACTGTCGAGAGAACACATCAGATTGGCGTAAGTGGTCCTAAAGCCGATATTGCTTTGAACAGTAGCAAAGATATATCTTTAAAAGACCTCGCTACACAACTAAGTTTATTTAATGTCTACCAACTTTCTTCATTTTGTGCAGAAAAATTTCGTAACCTCAACTTGAGTTTTTTCCCAGAGGCTTCCTTGGCAAATATTAAAGGCTATGGTCTCAATCAAGACTTACAACTAAAAATTGAAACTATAAAAACCGATGAAATGCGCATAACAAAATTATGGGATAATACATTGAGTAAGTACGCTCTCATGGAAAAGGATACAAAAAAGACTTACCAAAAATATGTTAAAGAAGCCTACAAAGCCAAAAAATTGAAACAGAAGAAACCATCTTTGCATTTTAAAACGTGGAAAAGGAAAAATGCATTCGCCGTCATTTAAAAGTAATTTTATCATTGTATGTAGATAAAATTAATATTTTAAATAAAAAAACTAATATTTAAATATATTTTTACTAAAAGAATTACAAAATAAACCTTATTAAAAATTAAATAAAAACTTTCAACAACCACAAATTCATAGCCAGTATATTAAATGTAAATTAATGAATGCAATACGTTAGAAAAGTCAATTGTGAAAATAATAAGGTAAAGGGTATGTGTTGAATACTATTTACACTAAAGGTTATACACTGCATATTGTCTTGCTGGATGATGTAATCTGTCTTAGACCTATTAACCCTTAAGGTTTGTATTTGAAGTGGAGGAGTCACAGGAAAGGGCGCTGATGATGATAGTTTAGCAAATATCGCAATAGCTATCCGCCCTGCCAGCTGTCAACATAACAAAAACACTATTGGCATTAATTGCCAATAGTAATAATGATGTTCAACCGAACTATGAACAAAAGTGTTATTGCTCTTCTAATATTTAAAGCATTCTTATACATATTTAAGTTAAAACAATTGCCCATATGACTGGGAATAATCTGCAATGAACTAATTTTCCACCTACCGAAACTTTTTTAATTTGTTCCATTAGTACGTTCATAAACTAAATAATAAAAATAAATTTGTTCTTTTTTTTCGCAAAAACATCTTACAAAAATAAAAAGAATTTAAAAACTGTTGTACGTGATGCGATATTAGAAAATAGGGGAGATATACAGACTTTCTTCTTCAAAATGGCGTATCAATTTGGTTACAGTTCGAACAACTTAAGATGAGAAGTTCGATTTTTATTTTATTTTCCAGTTTCGGACCTATTTTGTAGCAAATCAAAAATTTCTATTTGTGCATTACAAATCAATCAGAACAAAAGATTTCAAAAACTAAATTAAGGTCGGGATCAAAAATGTCCAATATGCTAAATGTAGCCCTCAATTAACCATGAATTACGATATGGGCCTCGTTTTGAGCGGTTATCAAATGTCGATACAACATATTAAATACTAAATCGGGGGTCATAGAGTGCACATATTCGAAAAAAAATTATGTCCTTAAATTGTCTTCAGACAAACTACAAAACTCTATCTAGTATACATGTCTAGTTCGCAGAATCAAAGACATCAAATATGTTGAAAAGAACACTTGTGTAGAGCTCTAGTGATCACTTTAAATTTAAATGCTCTGAAACGAATTCATTCAAAATTTTGTGAACACGGCATTAGTTACTTAAGAATAACAATAAAATTTCTTTATCGATTTTCTTAGAAAGTGCTAAAATGAACTCTTGACCGTTTCTGACTTTTAATGAGTGTTTTAAAATAAAAACGTTATTGTAGATAAAACAATTTCGACTATTTTTGTAATCCAGATACCACACTTTTTCATTTTGTTGCATATTGTAATCAGATACTACAAAAGCAAGTAAATACGTGATAGCACATTGAAATCCTTGATGGCAAAAGTGTAGGCTTCAATTCAGCGGATGTTTGTATAACGCCAGTTTACTTTTGTTTTGCTCTTGTTTCTATTTCTTTTTTTGTACTCCTTTTACTTACTTTTCTTGTTACTTGCTTTTTTTTATTCGAAATAAAATTCATTTAGTTTTTCTTGTTCTTTATGGTTTATGGTTTATTTGCACAATTTTAGATTTTGTTGTTGTTTAGTTCTTTACATTAGGAATAGTATGTATGTATAAATGAGAATAGAAGTTTGAAATATGAAAATTTCCAGTTTTGTATATATGTATATAGTTTTATAATTCTGTTTGTTTTTGTTAAGTTAATGTATTATTTTTGTTTGTTTAATTAATATGTATAAGTATATACTTTAAGCAGTTTTTCTTATTAATTTATATCTCTTAAAGATTTTGTTGTTTATGAAACTTATTTTTGATTTTATTTTTCTTTGAGTGTATGTTTACACTATATTTGTATTTAGTTATTAGTAATCATATATTTTTTTAATTGTATTATTATATTTTTTTAATTTCAATTTAATATATTTTTGATGTCTTAACATAGTTTCTTTATTTATAGTTTTGTTAAATGTAATTTTCTTTAAGTTTCGATGAGCATTATAAATAATACATTTTCGTTTCGCGTAAAATATGAGTTTTTGTTTGTTTTCATTTTTGGTTTTTAGTTTTTGATTGATTGTTTTTTTTTTGTTTTTTTGGAATATGTTACATATTTTCAATACGTTAGCGCACATTTAGGTACAAAAATCGGTTTTAGTTATATTATTTGATAAAAAACCAAACAAATTTATTTTTAATGTTTAATATTATTAATATTATATATTGGCATGAAAAATAAGGCCTCAAAATTCAGTATTAAAAAGCAGTAACACAACTTAGGTAATTTGGTGAAAAAGCGATGAAGCACGTGTGTGTTAAAAAGGAGATATATTAAATATGATACAAATAAAATTAAACCAAATATAAAAATTAAATAAAAAAGTATTAATTACATTAAAAGCATTGGTTTTAAAATAATAATTTGAAAAAGGCATTCGTTGGCCCTGCCAAATTTTGGTAAATTTTGCACATGTCCAGTTGTTATATTTTGACCCATAACTACCATAATTCGGAAATATCTAACGGTAAATTAAATAAAACCAAAAAAAATATACATACATGCATTATTTTTTTTTTATTTTATTCCTTTTTTAATTTACAATAACAAATTTCCGAATAATGCCTGCTATGGCGCAGTGGTTTTTCGTGTTTTATACCATCTGTTCCACTTCGCTATGCGAGACACTCTGTGTTTGTTATTTCGATGTTGGTTGTCTTTGCTAAACTCACAGAGTTACTTCTATATAATATAACATACTTTTAGGCTAACTCATATTTTAGGTATAGAAATAAAGTTCAAAGGAAATCTACATGATGGTGGACCGTTTTACAATTCCTAAAGATCTTAATTTAAGGCTATGATGCTACAGTTTTTAATGTAATAAGTGTTAGGCAATTCTATGGTTTTCCCAATCAATCCCTGAATTCTCAATTCATTTATTCAGAAGAGCAAAATATACAAATTAAAAATTAAGTTTATCGTAAAACTTGAATAATTTAACCATTTGTAAACCGATTTTTACAAACAAATATTCGTTTTACTCATGATAGCGTGCACTATCTGAATAAAATGATAAACATTAGGATATCCTAATAAAATAGTGGATAAAAACGTATTCAAACATAAAAAATAGTGAAACAAATTTAAAGAGTTTGCGGTTGCAAGGCAAAAAACGCACAGGTATGTCATGTATAAAAATAAGATTTTTCTTTTTAAAACCGGCGAGAAATCTAAACTCGATTAACAATTGAATAAATCCTAAGCCTACATTCGTTCTTCAATGAAATATAACGAGAAGTTTTTTGTAAAACATTTAAATTCTCTATTTTGACACCTTACGTGTTCTTTTCGTCCTTATATCGGGGAAATTCAGAAAAGTACCTTAAAATGGGTCATTAGTACATTCGTATGTTCTTAAAAAATTTTGCCTACAAAATTTTAACTGAGAGTGTTTTAAGATTAGACATCGATGTCTTCAACTTTTTCTATTCATTTTGTTTCACTTTTGAATCACTGTGTGCTAAAATAATCAGAGTATATATGTTTCTTGTTGACTTGGTGCATTTTCGTTCTCAGATGTCTTCAATGAAATTTAACGAGAAATGTTTTTGCGAAACAATTAAACTCTTATTTCGAGCAAAGCCAGAAAAAGACCTTTAAATAAGACTTTACAATAATCAAATGTTCTACAAACTGTTGTTCGGAAAATATTTCTTAAAGTGCTCTCTTGTTGATTTAATGTATTTTCGATATTAGATGTCTTGAATTGAATTAAACTAGTATTTCTTTGCGGAATATTTTAACTCTCTATTTCGTTTTCCTTTTCGTCCTTACTGCGAACAAAACCAGAAAAGGACCTAAAAATGGGACTTTACAACATTCTATATTCTACTAAAATGCTGCTAAGAAAATTTTACTTGGAGTGCTCTCAGACTAAAATTCGATATCTCTAACTTTTACTAATCATTTGGGGTCTTTTCGAAGCACTGTGTGAACAGCGACCTAAAATAGTCTGAGTATGTGTCTTATAACCTTAGTGTATTATCGAAATCAGACGTCTTTAAAGACATTTAACGGAAAATTTGTTTGTTGTACATTTAAACTTTCTATCTAGAATCCGTCTTCGTCTTTTTTCGGAGAAAGTCAGAAAAGCATCTCAAAATGGGACTTTACAACGTTCAAATGTTCTATAAAAATGTTGATCAGAAAATTTTACACGGGTTGTTCTAAGTTACGATATCTTCAACTTTTACTATTCAGTTTGTTTTTTTTTGAAGCACTGTGTGAATGTCGACCTAAAATAGTCCGAGTATCTATGTTTCTTGATGATTCGGTGCTTTTTTGATAACAGATGTTTTCAATGAAATTTAACGTGGAATTGTTTTGTGGAACTACCTCTGGTCCTCACAAGTCCGTTTCTGCCTCATTTCGTGGAAAGTCATTAAAGAGCCCTAAAATGGGACTTTACAACATTTAAATGTTCTACAAAAATGTTACCCTAAAAATATTACTCGGTGTGCTCTAACTTTACTAATCATTTTGTCTCCCTATCTCGACTCCTTACGTGTCCTTTTCGTCCTTGCTTCGGGAAATTCCAAAAAGTACCTTAAAATGGGACTTTACAAAAATCAAACGTTCTACAAAATGGTGCTCGGAAAATATTACTGGAGATCCTCTAACAAAAACAATCGATATTTACAGCTTTTACCAATAATTTTGTCTCATTTCGAAGCACTGTGTAAACAGCGACCTAAAATAGTCAGAGTAAATATGTTTCAGCGCATTTGCCTTCGACGAAATCTAACGAGGATTTTTTTTGTGGAATATTTTAACTCTCTATTTCAGCTCCTTGTTGTTGTTGTAACAGCTGGAGGAAGTAGCTGGGGTGATATAATTGTTTATACCGATTTTTCAATTTATCGGCACTTGATCGGGCATGTAATCCGATTATCATACGAACATACGATTCTTGGCAACTCTGTTTTGTTCCTTTGTAGATAACAAGGTTTTTGTGTCAAGGGATTAATAGGTATTGTTGTTGTGAGTTTTAACCGTCAAATTCCTCTAAAATCCAGCTGATTTTATTGATTTATTAAGCGATTTTGATAAACCACTTCCTTTTTCCTTGATTCTATGATGAGTTTTGTTGTCTGGATAACTCGGAAGTATTTGAAAAGTAATTTTCCATCGATGTTGAATTGGCCAGTGCCGGCCGGGAATCGAACCCGGCACTTTCGGATTGCTAATCTACGTCGCTTCCACTGAGCTATCGAAGGCGACAGCTCCTTACTTGTCCTTATTATGAGTAAAGTCAAAAAAGAATCCAACAATGGGACTTTGCATTATTCTAATGTTCTACAAAAAAATTACCCAGAAAATTTTATTCGGGTCTTGGTTTTGAACATTATATTTGTAACGGACCACATAATCATATCGCGATACAATCATGTTACAGTTGCTCAATAGCAACTTTTCATTTGTTTGAGAGATTTCAAATGAAATACAGTCTTTTAAAATAAAAAAATACTAATTATAATTAAAGAAAATAAAAAAAATTCACATTTTGTAAACATTTTGGTATATAATTAGTTTATTAAAGAAAAATATATTAAAAACTAAAATGAAGTGTTTTTTTTTTCAAATTTAGTACAATAAAAAAAAACATAAAATACAAAAAAAAAAAAATAAATCATAAATGTACAAAAAAATTATGCCATAGAATGTAAATTTATGATAAAATTATTTAAATAAAAAGTAAAATTTTAATGCGTATGAGATAAACTAAATTTTGTTAGATGTTTCTTTCTCTTGTTGTTTTCTTAATAAATATTTGTTCTCGATTTGTGTGATTGTTTAGAAAATTGTAATAAGACACATTTGTGTTTTCATTTTTCGTAATATCGTAAAAATTTCGCAAAATATAAAATTACAATAATAAATTTTAAAAATTGAAACATAAAAAATAATGAAATTTCAGAAAAAACAACACAATGTAAATGGTGATAAAGTTTTGACAAGTAAAACTTAATGAAAAATAATGTATGTATATATGTATAAACAATGGATAATAGTAATCATAATAATAATATTAATAATGGTAGTAAATAATAATATACACACACATACAACGAAATAAAACTTAATTTATACAAGCAAAACAATTTTCAAAAAATTTAATGTAATAATTGTCTAACTATTTTTGGAAAATAAAAAGAAATGAAATCAAACCAAGCAGAGAAATGTTCAAGGTATGCTTAAGGCCAGGGAAACCAATACTAAACAAAACAAAGTGAAAGCAGAGTTTTGGTACTAATCGATGAAAGCAACTTTTAAGATTTTATTTTTACTTTTTTTTATATATTTTCTTTAAATTTTATATATAGGAAGTTTATCTAATTTCGTTTTGTGCTTAATATCTTTCAATCGAATGAAAGTTAATAAGCTTATAGAGCATATATTTGCCCAAATTTTAAATTTCTATTTGATGCGGTTCAATTTTTTTTTAAGATTTTTAAAAATTTATACAGTTATTCTGTAAAAAACGATACTATTTTATAGACCACAAATTGCATTTAGTACAATTAAGAAAAATATATTGGCATAGTGTTCAAAACTGCAGAGAGTATCTTGTATGTTTTCATTAGCTGATTTTTGGAAAAGTTATCGAAATGTTGTTATAAATATATTAGTACGCATGTATGAATAATAATATGTACAGATTTTTGACTTTAAATTAGCTAATAAATTTTTCTAGTGTACTCAGTGTCATTGTTTGAAACAGATGTTGCTTTTTTTACTCTATTTTATGAGATGTTTATTAAAAGTTTCAAATCAATTTTATTTCTTGTCTCCGTCGTTACGGTAAGAGTTTCCTTTTTTGTAATCGAATTATATAAAACCTTTCCTATGTTACGCAACCTTTAGTTTTGTAACAATTGTCTCGATCTGTGTAGATATTGGTTTCCCTAAGACCAATGGTGAGAAAATATTCGATTCAAAATTATTTTAAACAACTTAATTTTCAGTTTATTAATTATACAAATTTATGTTGCTGTATTCATTTATCGTGTAAAATTGCTGTCACCAAAAATGTCATTGTCAATGGAAAGTTTTACACAATGACCTCAATAATTTTATTACCCTATGACCAATTACAGCAACATGTGGTAAAATTTATTGGAGTTTATACAAAATTGCCAAAGGAAAATCACAGAAATTCTGGTATAAATTAAAATATTTTGCAAATTATAATAAAAACTGAAAAATTTTCTGTAAAATTAATTTCAAGCTATAAAAAACTCAATCAGTTTAACTAATTATATTATTTAGATTTGAATGAATTTAAATTCGGGATAACAAAAAGAGTTAATCTCAATGACAGAATTAATAACTTTTGTTAGCCAATGATAGAAGTTTGTCGAAAAAATTAAAGAGCTGATGATAAATATTAAAATTAAAAAAAAATTATACATATTAAAAATTAATTTATATTCGAACTAAACAAATTTGCAAATTATAACAATCATACATTTGATTTTCTACAGTCAAAACAAAACCAAAACTAACCGCAACAGATTTTATATTTTTTGCGCCAACTTATTTTTCTTTGAAATATTTTTAATGATTTTTAGCTTAATTTTTTTCTCAATATATAAGAAACATTTTTTTAAAAATTTTTCTAAAAAACTAAACCTGAATTAAGAAAATAATAAAGAACGCGAGAAATCGAAAATTTATCGTCGGGGGGATTTGTGTCCCTCAAGAACAATATGTATGCAGATTTAAAAAAACAAAAATGTATCGATTTTGTTTCACTATTAACATCAGGAATATTTTTTCAATAACTTATCGAGTTATGGAACAGTTAAATTGACTTTTTTAAATGTTTAAAATTTTTTACGAGTTTTATAGTAAACGTTAAAATAAGAAGAAACATCAGGTATTTTTTTGATGATAATCTTAGTTTTTGAGTTATCGGTCGATAACATCGATTTTCAGAATCTCGTGATTACAATTTATTTTTTTTTTAAAAACAAGACTTGAAATAAAAGAGTAATAATGAACGCGAGAAAACGAAGAATTAGTCGTCGGGCGGATTTGTGTCCCTCAACATCTAAAACTAGGGCCTCAAAATATGTAAATTTTTTAAATAAAAATTATGGATTTTTCTTTGACTCATTAACATCAATTTTTTCGATTACTGCCTATCGAGTTATAGAACAGTTAAATCGATAATTTTAAAATGTTTAATTTTTTAACGCGTTTCATAGTAAGGGTTGAAGTAAGAGGATAAACTAGAAATTAAAGGACCTCGCGATAGATGTTTTTTCCAACTTTTTTTTTTTTTAAATCAATACCTGAATTAGTGAAACTATAAAGAACGAGAGAAATCGAAGAATTAGTCGTAGGGCGGATTTGTTTCCCTCAAAGTCCAAAACTAGGGCCCCAAAATATGTAAATTTTTTAAATAAAAAATATCGTTTTGTTTTGGGTCATTACTATCAATTATTTTTCGATAACAATCTTAGTTATCGAGTTATCAAACGATAAAATCGAAATTAAAGGACCGTGCGATAGAAAAAAATATGTTTCTGAATGTTGTGTAAAGAATGCGTAAGATGAATTTTCTAATGAAAAATATTATTTAAATTATTTTATAGAAAAATATTTCTAATAACGTATGCTTTTTGCAAGAAAGTAAGGGAAAAAATAAGAGGAAAGCATTAAGTATATTTTTCGTTAACCGCCATCTATCGAATCAATCTATTTATCGAACGCTTAAATCGACTTTTTTAAAAAAAAAATGTTTTACTAATTTTAACGCATTTTTTTCTCCGATAAATAACCTAATTATCGGGTTATCGAACGATAAAATCCAAATTTTGGGAAACACACGATAGAAAAAAACATTTCTCTGGAAGTTGTGTAAAGAATGCGGAAGATATAAGACTGAATTAGCTCAGGAGGCACATTACTCACAAAAAAATTGCACGAATTAAAAAAAAAATTATTTAAAAAAAATTCTAACTATATAAGAGTTACTACCAAAAAGGTAAATGAAAAAATAAGAGGAAAATATAAAGATTTTCTTTCGATACTGACTTAGTTATCGTATTATCGAACGAATAAATCGTTTTGTTTTAAAAAAATTTTGAAGTATTTTTAACGCGTTTTATTGTAAGTTTTGAAATTAGCGGAAAATATCAAGTATTTTTTCAATAAATGCTTTAGTTTTTGAGTTATCGAAAATTTAAATCGAAATTTCATGATCGCGAGATAAAAAAAAAAATTTTCTGCATGGAGTTTAAAGAATGCGAAAGATGTAAGACTGAAACAGAGCAGTAGGCTTAAGACTTATTTAAAAAAAATTGGACGAATTTTCTAAAAAAAATTTTAAAATTATTTTAAAAAAAAATTTCTCCCAATATATATTCGTTACTAGCAATAAAGTCAGGGAAAAAATAAGAGAAAAATATAAAGTTTTTTTTTTCAATACTGCCTTAGTTATCGTACTATCGAACGAATAAATCGTTTTTTTTTTTTTAAGAAATTTTTAAATATTTTTAACGCGTTTTATAGTAAGTTTTGAAATTAGCGGAAAAATATCAAGTATTTTTTCAAAAATTTTCATATTTTTTAAGTTATCGAACATTAAAATCAAAATTTCAAGATCGCGCGATTTATAAAAAAACTATTTTTCTGGATGTAAGACTGAATTAGCGTAGTAGGCAATTTTTTGATAAATATCGCTCATTTTTTTTTAAAATATATACAATTTTTTTTTTTTGTAAAATTACTCGATTTTTGTTTTTTTTTTTTAAATTCTACTTTGTGTGAATTACTTTTGTTTAATCGATTATTTAAAATGTGTGTTGAAGTAAGAGGAAATCATTACATATTTTTGTGATAACTAATTTCAGGAATATCTTTCTAGATGTTGTTTGGCAACATGCTGAAAATGAATGACGGATTTAGTGCAGTAGCAAATAATTTTTTTTTTTTAAAACATCGCGATATATTTCTAAAAGAAAAAATAATTATGCAAAAATCACTCGATTTTTATAAACAATTTTCTACAATGTATGAATAACTTGTAATACAATGTATACATTATTCCCTTTCATATGAATACACACACTTTGCGTATTGTTCTAGGTCTCTGATGTTGGGTCTCAAAGTCCCCATATTATATAGTAAAGGGTCCCTAATTGGGATGGGCTGAATTTGTGAGACGAATACCTTTTATATTGAGTAGCCATACATAAGCATTCCCAAGAATACATAGGTTTACCGATTTTTGGGTTCCTGTGGGCCGCAAACATAGGAGCACCTAACAGCTAACTTTTTGATTTCTCGCATTCCTAAATTTTTCTTTTATTTCCGTTCTTGTTTTTAATAATTTATAGATGTTTGCCTCTTCCTCTGGCCGGTTAACAAAGTTAAAGGCGCCTTCTTGTTGCAATTTTAGTTTCGGTTTTGTTTATTTCTTTGCCTTATCTTCTACAACATTAAACATTTTGATTTCTGTTGATTCTCTCAACTGTTTCTGGCCTTTCCAGTAAAATATATGTGTTTGCATGGACGTGTTAGGGGAGTTTGATTGTTTGGTTTCTTACCACATTTCAAAATAATAACTAATTACATTACATGAAGTTTAAAGCATTTCTCTCTCTCGGTTGTTGTTGTTGTTTTGATTTATATATATACTATAATCATTAGTTTTATCTGCATTTTAGTTGTAAGTTGTATTTTGTTGTTTTTTTTTTCTTTTTTAATTTTGTTAATTAGTTTTAATAATAAAAATATGTTGTTTATTGAGAAATTTTTAATGTTATCTTTCTTATCTGGTTGTTGTTGTTTTTTCTTGTTACGATTTTATTATTAAGAAAAGTTTTTATTTTAGAGAGTTTAGAGTTTTGTTTTTAGATTGGTAAATTTTTGTTTTTGTTGCTTGTTTGTTTTTAGTATCGTTTTCTTTTTGTTTGTTTTTTATAATGTTAAGAAATATGTTATTATTATTATTAATATATATATTTATAATTATTATTATTTATAACTATTGTTCATAAAATGGACTATTCTTTTGTTTAGATAAGGCTTAAGTTTTTTTTCTTTAACAATTTTCCTTTTCTTTTTCTTTGATTTTTTTTCTTCATCACCGACTTCTTTTCTCTTCTATGCAGCCAACCTATTTGTATAATCCTCTGGTTGATTTTCAATAAAATGATAATAATTATAATAATAAAACGCTATTTCTAAATCGAAATCCTTGCATCGCTTGTTTAAACATTTAAAAATATAGAAAATATAATAAACCACAGTTTTGTTTTGTAAGGGATCCTCTTTGTTGGTCAAAACTTAATAATGTTTCTATGTACGCGGCTTAGGTGCGCCTAAGCATTTCATAGTTTAGCAAAGGATCTTGGTTGAACTTAAGAGCTCTCATATCTCATAAAAAAGGATTATTTGAGTTCATAGCTCCACTAGCCTAAAAGAAAGAGAGAAAAAATAATAAAAAACAATAAATTAATAAAACACCCACCAGCACATTTATTTAGTTTTCTACTTACTGCAAATGGATTATTGAATGTATTCGCTGCTGCTGTTAGCCCTGGACCCGTTGCCGCTATTTGCTGCTGCAATGTCCCAAACCCGAAACCACAGCCATTTGGTCCTCCGGTGGTTGGCATTGTCGCAGGATACATTGCATTCGAATTATTGGCGGCATTTGTGAATCCATTGGCTGTGTAGTTGAAGAAACCCCCATTGGGCTGCTGCTTCTGAGCGTTCAAAAAACCATTTGCTGCTGCGATGCCATTTGGTATCAAAGTCATTTGACCAAACAGTTGTGTGGTATTCTGAGGATTGTTTTGGTTGGCAGCATTTTGAAATGGATTTGCTACAGCTGCATGTGTAGCAAAAGGATTTACTGTGCCATTATTGGCTGAGAAAGAGAACAAATATGAAGGAAAATGAATGAAATGAAAATAAAAAATATCTATTAAATTGGCTCAATTTTTTTTCTCGACCTAGCGGTTATCGAAATTTTAATTTACAATGAAATCTAAGAAAATTTGCCCAAGAAACCACAGATTTAAAATCAAAATCGAGCACCTGGTTTTTAACGAGAAACTTTTCGTAATTTACATTAGGGGAGCGATAGTGCTGATAGTGAGATCCATAACACAGTACAACATTTTTCAGCTCATTGATTTTACTGTGTTTTTTTTATTATAATAACAAAATTTGGATAAGGGTCACTCCCAAAAGCCTGAGCCAATATTTTCGTAGTCAAAGTTGTTGGGGGAAGAGACAAACTTCCACATTAATCACCGCAACTGCCCCGGAGTCGCTCCTAGAGGAGCATTATTCTCGCTACTCTTTCTCTAGCATTATTAAAAGAAGAATGCGGTGGGGGGCATGCTCCCCCGATAAAAAAGCTTAGTTCAGGTGGTAGAGAGACAGCGTATTTTGTACAAAAAATGGGGTATTTTTCTTCATGCAAAATGGCCCAAAATCGAAAAACGAAATTGTACCTTAAATAAACGAAAAACTACCCAAAATTTAAAATTAAATTTTTGCATATGAAAAATTCCCCAATTTTGTCTAGAAATTTTTTGGGGGCATTTTTCATAGAGCCCTAATTTTTACCTACTAACTTTTTTCCGAACATACTTACCCCCTACCTTCACACCCTAAGGGAGCTCCCATACATTAATAAAATTTTTACAAATTATTCCCCATATACACCCCCTAAAGGGGCTTCTGTACAAACATACAAATTTGATCCCACCCCACTTTGAACTACCCCAAAGTTGCCCCTAGTTAACAAATAGAAGACTTATTTGGAACTTGTAAATTTAGGATTATCGTCATTTCACTTAATTTGCTATAGAAACATTACTTAACGAAGTGACCAAGAAAAACTATAAGTATCACTGTACTCTATAGACCCCAGTCTAACAGAAATGCTACATGAGAACCCTGTGTATTTTTTTCCTTCACTTTTTTATTACTGTGTAATTTAACAGGCAGCATGCCCATATAGATTGCAGTGACTATAGCTTTAGCCATTTGTTTTCAATGATATTTAGTATCAGTTTCAGTTTCATTCTTGCAGTTTTATAATTCTATAAGTAGCATGCCCATATAGATTTTAGTGATTATAGTTTTAGTCGTTTGGTTTGAATGATATTTAGTATTAGTTTTATCCCTTCTGGGCTTTTTTTAAGCCCTAAAAGTACGTATACCGAAAAATTCGTTCTTGCAGCTTTATAATTTTGTAGACAGCATGCCCATACAGATTTTCGCGATTATATCTTTGACCATTTCATTTGAATTATTTTTAGTATTAGTTTTATCCCATTTTGAGGCTTTTTTAAGTCCTAAATTTACGAATTCCGAAAATCCGTCCTTGCAGCTTTATAATTGTATAGGCAGCATAGCATGCCCATATATTTTTAAGATTAAAGCTTTGGCCTTTTATTTGGGTCCTTTTTAGTCCTAAATGTAAGAATTTTGACAAATCGCTTCGTGCTCTTATTCTATATAGAGCATGCTCATCTATCTCGTATCACGACTATAACTTAAATCGTTTGGTCTAGGTTGGGTCTTTTTTTTACCCCTAAAGGTACGAAATTGCAAAAATCCCTTCTTAGCTGCCGTCTACTCAAATTTCATCATCCAATCTACAGCCGTTTAGTTACGGCGCTATTGACCAACCCAGTCAGTCAGTTACCAAGCAATTTTATATAGTATATCGCTCATTTCTCGCAAAATAGGCATAAATCAGTCATGCCAGTTCATACGACTACCACGGTGTTATTAATACTAACAACAGTTAATAATTTGTTGATAACATAATTAAATACTTACGATTTCCAAAACCAGAGTCTACCACATTGGCCGTTACAATTGAGGCAGCTTGGGCAGCAACCGCTTTACTTTCTCTCAATTGTTCATCTAAATCTTTTAAGGCTGCATAACGATCCTCTGCCGGTGCTGATGTATTGTTGTTGTTATTATTGTTGTTGTTAAAACTATTTGTTGTGGAATTTCTATTGGAGTTAATGCCACCATTAGACATTGGAAGACCTAAAAATAGATGAAAAAAAGGAAAATAAATAAATGATGTAAGATTTTTTGATATTGTTTTGTGTGTGTGTGTGTGTGTCTGTGTTTTAGGAGTTACAGACTATTAAGTTGCATTTATTTATAAAGCTGTTATTTACGAAAATTAAACGTTATCATACAAACTGTTAAAATATTGGCGCAATTGCAATATAAAAATTAGGCAAAATTTATTGAACTTGAAGCATAAACAAATAAAGAATCAAGTAACTGCAGCAACAATAGCAGAGCTTTCAAATGTGTAATAGTAACAAACAGCGCTCAAACTACGTAGGGGACTTCGCACTACACCCATACCTCGATATACGGCCTAGATACGTTCCCAAAATGTTGGCCGTAAAGCGAAACGCTGTAAAGCGAGGTAATACATTTTATACCTACTTATATTTACATACATACCTATTTATTCCTACATACCTACTTATTATTACTCAAGAACGGAATAATGTCCAAGAAAACTACGACCTTGCGATCAGCACAAACAAGAGACTGCTGCATCAACACTCGCTGCGCTTGTGAGTGAATACTTTTGTTAGTCTCTCACTCTTCGTAGAAAAACGGTGAAATTTGCTTTTAGCCGTATAGCGAGGTAATGTGCGCCGTAAAGCGAAGGTGTTCCAGAATTGAAAAAGGCCGTTATAGCGAAATGCCGTAAAAAGATTGGCCGTATAAAGAGGTATGAGTGTATTAGAAATATCAATAAAACGTTGATATGCTAACTTCAAACGTAGTCGTAGAGACATTGTTGATGGAGAACGCAGTGGACATCTAAATAAGGCGGTAACTCTAGAAAACATTGAAAAAAAAACCACAAAATCCTTTTGAATGATTGATAAGTGAAGTTGCATGAGTTAGCTGACATCGTAAAGAACGATATCAAACGAACTTGTTGACTTTATATTGCAAGAGCATTTGTCCATAAAATACTTTGTTTAAAGTGGTTGCCGCGCTTGCGTTTCATTAAGACGGTGCCATAAGTCATACAACAATGTCAAAATTACATGGATTGAAGTTCAAATTGCTTTGGCATCTACATTTTGATCCCAGTGACTACTGGCTATAAGCAGATCTCATAAACTGCAAGCCGGTATGAAATTTTGCTTGGACAAAAACAACTCAAACTTCCCATACAAGCTCTCTCTTTTTGGGGGTTAGAAAATTCATAAAAATATTCTCAGCTCATCGAAAACATTTATGTTCAGTATTTATCATTTCAGTCGTAATAAAAATCTGGATCATAAAAACCCCTATTACTTATATCACCATATGATGAAGGAAAGCTGTGTTTCGGCATAGCCGAAGATAATTATTTCATTAGTTTTCTAATGTTTTAAAAAGTTCTTACTTTTTTTAAAAAAATTTAAATTTTTGAAAATTTTAAAGTCAAAACAAAACAATGTAAAAGTCAAAAACAATTTATCGGATTGTATCAGTAAACATAATAGAAGTTTCTAATTTAAGATACTTTAGTTTTATGTTTTTTTACACTGATTAATAGTTTGGAAGTTATCTAAAACGTTGAAAAGAAAAATTATGTTTTTCGACCAAAGTTAACAAAATTATTTTTTTTAAATCCATATAATGGGTGAATGCATTTCGATAATACATACTTACAATTAAGTAAAAAGACATTATTTTAAACAAAAAATTAAAATTTTTGTTTGATACCGCTTACATTTTAAGTGATCACAGCAAAATCGACTCATATCTTCAATTTTGATGAAATTTGGTATAGAATTTGTGGTAACAATAATTCCGGTGAATTTTTTTTGGAAACTTTCGAAATTCTTATAACATTATTCACTTAATTGCCATTGTCGAAATATGCCGAAAATATTTCGAGCTGAAGCATTTTCGTCCATTCGTACAACGTGTTCAAGTCAACGCATTGGGACTATTTGAACGCGCTTGATTCCGTCGATGTCGTTAAACAGCTAATACAGATCATGGTTAATTCGATAACGGTACCCGCCGTTAACTAAGTATTTTTCTATCTAAGACTTCGCTGCAGACAAAGACAGGTAGGGTCAGTGTCTAACTGAATTGGATCTTTGTTAAGCGAGAGATGGTTTTGCCTTTTAATCGCTTGCTTAGCTCGTCTCTTGATCTCTAAAGTGGACTTTTTTGTTAGATTTTTCAAAAAACCGGATAAAATTATCTATCACTTCAAAGTTAGAGTTGTCAACGTCCACACAGTAAATAACTTGGCTTTGTCCTCATTTATCACCAGGCCCACTTCTGCCGACCGCTTATCAATGATTTAAAACGTCGCAGTAACATCCCGTAGACCTCGGCCAATAAAATCTATATCTAAGGCATACGCTAGCAACATGTGACTTTTATTAAAGATGGTACCAGTCGTGTTAAAGAGATCGCATAACAGACTATAGCCTGTCTAGAAAATGAAAAAAAATGGCTCTGTCACAGTTTTGCCTATTTTCACTGAAAATTTTGCGTCACTCAGTGTCATCCTACAAACTCATATCAGCTTAGTGGGTATGTATATCAAACCCAACCATAACATTTAATAATTTCTGTCGTATCGAACTGTCGAATGCAGCTTTGTAATCGTATCGATCTGCATTTTTTATCGTAGTCGGTGGAAGATTCAATTAGGTTCGGTAGGGCTAGGGCTTCGTCTTTCACATAACGCACTAGACAGGACCTTGTACGCGATGGATAAAAGACTAATACCACAATAGTTGATACACACACTTGAATCTCGTTACTTAATCACAGGACATAGAACACTCAGATTCCAATCATCGGGCATGCATTCCTTGAAGACGTCGAATCTCTTCGTTTACGATGATGAACCCATATATTTTACGGAGTATTTTTATCTCGAGTACTGCCAGAACCGATTCATCCACTTCTGTCATAACCCAGGATTATGAACCATGCATCAAGACAGATAGAACAAGTATCTGGTTTGTCGAGAGAGGGCTCTGTCATTAAATCGCTTGCTTAGTCCGTAGTAGCATTTATTAGCAAGCAGGATTCTTCTCTGGATTTCGAGGATGACATTATTAGTTTTGTTAAAAGCGGAGCCTAGGTAGATAAAATTATCTACCACCTCGATATTATAGTTGTCAATGTTCACGCAGTTTTCCAAACGAGCAGATTCTTTGTTCGTTGAAACTAATAACTTCGTTTTGTCCTCGTTCACCATTAGACCCATTTTGGCTGATTCATTCTGTATACTTGAGAAGGCTGCAGTCACATCCCACAGTTTTGGACCGATGGTGTCTACGCTATAGCGTACGCGAGTAGCATGTGGCTTTTGTTGAATATCGTGCCACTCGTATTAAGCTTTCCTCATTATCACCTCCATCACTATGTTCATGAGGTCACACGATAAGTCGTCGCACAGTGGTCCGTTTCCCTGATCTAGCGTAACGAAATTAAAATTTTCAACATTCGAAATCTACCAAAATTTGATTTCCCGACGATAACTAACTGTTCATTTAGCAAATCGATAACTTCCAAATTTATAAATTTGCTATAATTGATTAACTGTCGGCTTTCAAACACAACAAATGTGAAAACAGATGCAACAAAAACGTTTTAGCGCGTTTTTACAAGTGTGCAGATTGTGCCTAAAAATTGAGAAAACTCATATTGCTTAACATTTTTTGGATTTTTTTAAAAGATAAAGGTATGTAGTTTACAAAAAAAGTGTATAGTGACCTGTGCAATATATGAGGTGCTAGAAAACTGTGGTAGAAGTCAACACTCCCTTTTTGTGACCGAATTTGAACTTCTGTAGAGTATAACTTAGTTAGCCGGTATCGGCCGGTTAAGAGACTGTTCTTTTATGTTAATATATTTCGGATACTTTATGAAATGTCTAACCTTTAAAAAAAATAAAAAATATTTTAAAGAAAAAAAAATAAAAAAAATTTTTTAAGAAAAAATTTCAAAATTAAAAAACAAAAATTTTGGTGAAATTTTAGTTCCTTAGTGTTATATTATTGTAAAACAATTTTCCTTTTGACGAAAATTGTATTATTTTTTATGTTATTAATTTCGTTACGCCAGATCAGGCAAACGGACCACTGTGCGTCGCCTTGTTTTATGCCTCGTCTGGTATAGAAGGGCTACGTAAGGTCCTTCCCAATCTTCACTGAAGACTTCGTGTCAGTCAGCGTCATTCCGCAAAGGCGTATCAGTTTCGCTGGAATACCAAACTCAGCCATGGCTTCGAGGAATTTCTGCCGTATCGGGCTGTCGAAAAGATGTTTCTTGTCGATCTTTTCCAGAATTTGTCGAAATGTGAATATCTGGTCAGTTGTTAATTTACCAGGTCTAAAGCCACACTGATAAGGCCTGATCAGGTTGGATATATATGTGCTTAATAAAATATGTCCTTAGAATTTAAAATGTCGATCAAATTTATATTTAGGGAACCGTAGTACATCAACATGTTATTGTGATTATTTATTGCAATTTCAGCTGTGTATCAATTATGATATGATTGAAAGCACAAAATTAGTTTTTTGCTGGAGAAATCTAAAAGCTAATCTTTACTAAGCCTTTGCCTTCTATTAAAACGGATTTACATGGCATTAAAAAAATAGAGGAAAATTAATTTTTAGTCCTTTTTCATTGACGTTAATATACATGACAATTTTTTATATAAGTGCGTGATCAAAATTTCATTGTCAGGCCTGAGTTTTTGAATTACAACCGAAGCTCTTCGGAAGCTTTTAATCTGACCTTATCATGGTTTTAAAATTGCTTATTTATATCTCGTAAAAGATCACCACTTTTCTATTCGGCATCTATTTACACCCTTTGAAGGTAACAAAATACTACAATATGTAGAAAACCAGAGAAAATATAAAAATCAACAGCAGTAAAAACATGTTCAAACCTTATCATGCAATCAAAGGCAAAAAATACATAATAAAAGCAACAAACAGCCAACAGGCAACAAGAGAAAGAAAAACATACAGCAAAACAGCAGAACAAACGGAAACGGAAATTAGCAAAGGCGGCAGGCAACCAAAATAATCGATAATTTCTTAATTAAACGGAAATTAAATTAAGCAAAATAAAACAGAAAATCAAACGGAAAATGGAAAAATAAGTAAACGAAAAAGAACAAAAAAGAAAACAAAACAAACGAATAGAAACTCAAATGTAACTAACTAAACTTAATCGAACGCAAAAAAAGATAACACAACAACAAAACTTACGCCAACTATTATTTTCATAGATATTTTTATTATTGTTTTCATTGTCATTATCAATACAATACGAATTGTGGTTGTTGTTCTTAAAGCTGTAGCTGTAGTTGTTGTCGTTGTCGTTAAACTTTGTGATGGCTGTCGAGGTGGGCGTGGTGGCATTTGATAGTTTATAACTGTAAGTATGACTTGTCGTACTACGCCTGTGATAGAAATCATCAGCGCCGCCAACATTGCCAATTGCATTGAAATTTGCATTATCATCAACAACATCATTATCATCATCATCATTACTACGCCCAACATGTGTAAGATGGGCCACAGGTGGTGCATGGGAAGGACGAAAAGGATGAGGTAGTGGTGGTGGTGGTGCAGTATCAAAAGCAGAAGAGGGATTAGTATATGGCACAGGAAGATGACTAAAGTTTGAAGAAATTAAAGTTGTATCATCATTTAAAGAGTCTTGAGTAAAAGGATTATTGCGGTTTTTTGCAATTTGAATGTTGTCATTGGCCATATATGGACGATTGGTATTGTTAACGTTGTTTAGGGGATTGTTGTTGTTAATATTATTATTAATTAAATTCGTATTGTCGTCGGATTGAGACAAAAAATTATCACCACAATGAAAATCATAAATTGAAGAGTATTTCGAATTTGAATTTAAATTTGTAATAAAATCATAATTATGTCTAGTATCTGCATTGAAATCAACATTGTTGTTAAAGTTATTATCATTATATTGCATACGATTAAAAGAATTATCAAACAAATCTGTTGCATTGTTATCATTAACATCAAGATGCGCATTACGAAATGGATTTGTATTTGAGTTTGACCTACTCGTTGTTGTTGTTGTTATTGTATTACAGTTTGAACCTAAGGTTGGTGCGGCTGGTGAAGGAACTGCCGCTGAGTTTACAGTGGGTGCAGCTGTATCGAATATGGATGCAGATGAATTGGCTGAAAAGGGTGAGGAGGCATTGGCAAAGACATTGTATGAAGAGTTGTTCGAGGTGTTGGTCAACAATTGCTGTTGCTGCCGCTGTTGTTGTTGTTGTTGTTGATGATAATCCAAAGCTAAATTTCCCGTCACACTATTAGCTAATGAGCCATAAAGCGGCCGCTGCGGCTGTTGCTGTTGAGGCTGTTGTTGTGCTTGGGCAAATGTTTCTGACTGCCAAGGTGCTGTTGTCGTGGCCATAGCCAAAGGATTTGTCTGTGGCTGTTCCTGCAGAGCTTTCGAGTCCGTCGACCATACATCCCATTGCGAATTTGCATTGCCGCCACCGGTGTTAGTCAAATTGGTATTAAAATGATTGGCATTACCCAAAACAGCCATGGCTGTGGCATGAGCAGCCAATGCTAAGGGAGTAAATTTCGTCGTTGCTACGCCGCTATCGAAACCACTCTGCTGCTGTGTCTGTTGATATTTTGCTTCATTTTGCTTTAAAGTCAAATACTTTTCAAAATCCTCCAAGATATTATTAAAGTCCGTCGAGTCTTTACGCTGCTTGTACACTTCATCTGAAAGCGAAAATTCCATATAATCCTTTTGCTGCTGCTGCCCCAGATCCTCAAGTGGATTATCCATTTCCAATATATCCTTGAGTTGACGTTCGTTTGGTTTAATTGTCAAGGAATCTGAACGCAAGGACTTCTTTCGCACTGCATTCTTCCGCACAAATTGATAATTTGATTCCTCTACTAATTTCCGTTTATTTGCAAATTGAGCGTTTTCAATGCGAATCGCGAGCGGCGGAGACGGAAGTGCGGTAGTGTATCGAAGAAATTGTAGTAGTAGTAGTAGTAGTAGAGGAGGAGAACAAAAATTGTGGAAAAGAAGAAAATAAAATACAAAAAATAGTAATACGTTTAGTCCAATCGTTTTACTTGAGCAATGTGAAAATAATAAGAACGAACAGCGAAAGAACATTTAAAATAAAACCAAAGGAAAAAAAAACATTTCTCAAGTTTGAAGATGATTTGCAAGAATTTTGGAGAGAGTGAGAGAGTCCCTCTCTCTGCAGATATGAATATGCATACGTGGCATGTATCTATTTTCGATTAGTAGACAGAGAGGAGACACGGCAATAAAACAATTAAACATAAAATCAACAAAAATTTAAGCGTTGCAATATTTCAACAGTTTTTTAGATAGTTAATTACAATGTGAAACATTTTCGGGGTCATTGTCCTGGGGGTTGAAAAATTCCCTGAAGGTACTAGGTCAGTATAGTAAAATCCCAAAAGAGTTTGGCTTTCTCATGCCAAGTTGGACTACATATGTACAGTACAGTACTTGGATCGGGTCGTCATTCAATCAGCATCAGCAATGATCAGTTTGTCTTTATACAATACAACATTTTTCAGTTCATTATTATAAAACTCAATTCTGAGAATTGCACGTGAAAGTAGCCCCAAAAAGATGAAGTTCCGCATTATTCGTTTTGTCAAGTTACATGTTATAATAATTTAATATAGATTTGAAATAAGTAAGTATCGTGTAGGAGAATTTGTCACGTTTTACCAATAGTCCGATTTAGCTAAATCGAATGGCTAAAGGTAGAAACGTGAAATATACGTTCCATTTATGACGTAGGCGCTTACTAAGACGGATTTTTTGGAAATTCGGACTGCCAGGGTGTAGAATGGGCGTGGCACCGCTTCATACATCTCGAATTTTGAAAGTACTGTATTTTTTAAACGTATATCGGTCGTATAAGAACAAATACTTTGTTTTTTGGAAATGGGAGGTGCCACACCCCTTTTTCGAAAATCTTTATATGGACAAAATAAATGGACCGATTGCAATTTTAGTTTCTTTGTGTGATACTGTCCATAGGACGTCTACCATAGGCTACATGAAAACATAGTAGGACAATGGGGCGTGGCACCGCCCACAGAAACTAAAGTTTAAATCGTTCATATCTCCCGAGCCATTAGAGATATGAAGATCAGATTTGCTACACATGTTACTGGTACAAGGAAAATTGCGCTTCCCTGGGAAATGGGCGGTGCCACGCCCTTTTGAAAAAATCGTTATATCGGATAAATAAATAGACCGATTGCAATACATTTTTCACTGTGTAATACTATTCATTAGGCATATAATCATCACAAACAAACAATGAATATCACCTTTTTAGGTTATTTGGGTTTAAAAATGTTCCGCACCAAACCCGATTTCTGAAAAAAGTCAGATTTTTGTTTTGAATATTTTTAATTTAAAAAACAAATGTTTTCAATTTTGGTATGAAATAAATTTTAAGTTTAAAGTATGTAAAGATTAACAAAATGGCAAAATGTCTTGCATAATTTTAATTGCACGCTCAGCGCAGATGTTTCTCCGCTGAACTTACTGAATAGCTGATGGTTTTTTGACCCAATGCCGGAGAAAAAATTCATTTGCTTTTGTAAAATATGATCAGAAAAGTATGATTGTTAAAAGTATGATCAGAAAACCCAGGTTAGATGACGTTAGATGACGTAGTTCGTGACAAACGTCAAAAAGAACTGGACTGCCACCTCTATATCTGCCTACTATGACGAAACCTTTGTAGCAAAACCTTGAATGACTATATGATTTAAAAAATAATAATTGCGTTTGGTGCGGAAACTTTTTGGCAATTCCGAAAAAAATAAATAAATAATACTTTTTTATGCTCTATTCGACTATGCTATGCCATTTTTCCTATTCGCAAAAACTGTATAAAGTTATATGTCTACTATTCATTTGGCCTCTATCATAGGCTACATGAAAACAAAAGTAGACAAAGGGGCGTGGCACCGCCCACACAAACCAAAATTTTAGTCATATTTTATGAACCATGTAAGGTATGAATGTGAGATTTGCTACATATATAAATGGTACATTGAGGATTACGTCTCGCTAGGAAATGGGCGGTGCCACGCCCCTTTTAGAAAAATTCTTATGTCGGTCATATTAATATAAATTGCGTCTAAGAGATTAGGTGAAATGACTGTAGATAGGATGATGAAATTTGGGGTGGTTGTTCCTCTTTTCGAGTAAACGTCAGCTAAGAATAGATTTTTGGAAAATTCGTACTTTTAGAGATAAAAATTACCAATAAGGAATAAAACTTACACCATTACAAAGATCAATCGACTAATGCTAATCGCGAAAATGCTCAATATCAAATTGGATTAAAGGTTTCATTGAAATCCGATATTTCTGGGGGAAACAATGAAAACAATGAAAATGGATACAAATTATACTGTCGCCCAGACCAAACTGTTAATGATATAATATCGATAAATCTGGCACTAAATGGCTAAAAGTATAGTCGCAAAAATTGAAGTAAATATTTTAGTTGTGCGATGTGAAGTAATTTTTCGAAATTCGTACTTTAAGTGTAAAAATACTGAAAAATGGATAAAACTGGTACTCTGTCCAGACCAAATGCCTAAAGGTAGAGTTACAATGTATATAGAATTGCTTCCTTTAGAATTAGAAAGTCGCCAGATGGAGATTTTAGAAATTTGAACATTTAGGGGTAAAAAGGCCGAAAAGGGGAAAAAACAGGTGCCATCACACCAGACCAAACGGCTAAAGCTTTAATCGTATATGAGCCAGTTTTCTATAGAATTTGAGGGGGTACCAGTCCATTTTAGTCGTGCGGGACGAAAGTTTATATTAAAATTCGTACTTTTAGGCGTGTGTTTGTTCCTTTGCAGTATACGTCTACTGCTTAAATTCTTAAGAGGATTGGATGAAGCAACGCGAGCCGGGAAAGCCAGTCTGTTCATATAACGTTTCCCTACATAAGCAACAGTTTCACTTTTCCATTTATCAAAAAATTGTGAACTGGGTTTATTTTGTAGCAGTTACAATAAAACTGTTGTACTCCGTGGCGTATGATTTACGTGGAATATTACTTATGATAATCATACGCCTCCATATAGTATTTATGTAATGTCAAACAAAAGAGCCAAAAACGTGACAAATTCCCCTTTTCGATACTAACTTCAAATCGATAATAAATTATTATGGCATGTAACTTGACAAAACAAATGATGCAGAACTTCTTCTTATATTAATGACAATTTTTAGAAGATAACATTTGATAAAACAAGTCCAACTTGATTTTTTACATGGATATATTAATATAAATTATTTATTTAAGCCTTAGCTACAATTCTGCTGAAGAATGATATGAGAAATCATCAATGGTTTCTGAGGTTTAGCTGAGAAACTAAGCGAAAACATCAATATAAGCAAAAATAGAAAAAATATCATAAAAGTTATTCGCCAAACCCTTTGGGGGTTTTACTGTACTGATCTAGTATCTTCACCCAGACTTGGAATTTATTACCCCCCTCCCCCCCTAAGATTAGCTGTGGCACTGTGTTATATACAGTGGTGTGCGATGAAATAGAGTCGCGCATAACAAAAATTTTCAAAGCATAAAAAATTTACAAAAAAATATTTTTTTATGGAAATTTTACCTATATTTATTCAATTTCAGTACTAATCTAACGAAATCGAACATCAGTGTGGTAGTTCCAAACTTAAACTGGCACAATTATATTAAAATATTTCAAATCAAATTTTGGCTGTGAACAAAAATAGAGTCAAATAATTTATCGACCTGAAAGTTAATAAATAAGTGAATTAAACTAAACAAATGATTTAGTTATATCTTACTTTACCTCATTACTTAGTAGAATAGCCATTATTTTTAATTTCTGTTGTGGAACGATTTGGTAACACTCCACTAACTTTTGACACGTCTGTATTAGAATATTCTTCCACGTTGCTTCAATTATTGCCCATAGTTCATCCTTTTTATAAGGATTCTTTCCTTTAATATCCATTTTTAACTTCCGCAACAAATTCTTAATAGGATTTTGGTATGGCGATTGTGCAGGCCATCTTAAAACTTTGATTTTTGTGCAAAATGTAGCGTCCATTTTACCACTAACGAAACGTAAAAAGAAGATTTGAATTCGACAAAGAACATGCGGATTGACCAGTAACCAAGTAGCGGAATATTTTGTAGTCTGATGAAACGAAAGTAAATTTTATTAACTCTGACCGCATCGTGATTCCTGTACAAAGACCCCCCAACACCGAATACCGTCCCCAATACACCATCAATACCATAAAACATGGTGGTGGGAACATACTGATATGGGGTTGCTTTTCGTACTATGGTATTGGGCCTGTATTTCGGTTTGGGGGTAAAATAGACGCTACATTTTTAACAAATATTTTGAATGGCTTTATAATGCCTTAGGCTGACTAACAAATGCCACTTCGATGGGTGTTTCTGCAAGGCAACGACCCGAAACACACATGGAATTGGCTAAACTAAATTTCGAAACCAGAATAATTTAAGTTTGAAGAAGGCCAGAACAATCGCCAGACCTAAATCCTTTTGAGAATTTGTGGCAGGAGATAAAAATGGCTCTTAAAGGGAAGAATCCATCTAATAATGATGAACTATGGACAGTGGTTTAAGCTGCATGGAAGAATATTACAATACGGTCGTGTCGAAAGTTAGTGGAGTGAATACCAAATCGTTCCACAGCAGTAATTAAAAATAATGGCTATTCTACTAAGAACTGAGGTAAAGTAAGATATAACTTAATCATTTTTTTTTTAATTTAAGTTACTAACTTATTTACTTCCAGGCCGAAAAATTTGTTGACTCTATTTTTGTTCACAGCCAAAACCTGGGAATTTATAAAATTTTTATGTGTTTGTTCCATATTAGGTCTTGAACTACCACACTGATATTCGATTTTGTTAGATTAGCATTCAAATTGAATAAAGACAAGTAAAAGTTCCATAATAATATATTTTCTTGTGAATTTTCATGCTTTATCAATTTAGATAAGGTGCGACTCTATTTCATCGCACACCACTGTATATCTGCCAAAAATGAACAAATTGATAAATAATAACGATCGAGAAAATGTTTCAGCGATTACAAACATACCATTGCCATATCTTTTACGATTTCAATTAAAATTCTCCATTTGGACTCGATATAAACAACCACCACTTCATTTACTTCGTTACATCGCAATTACAATATCAAATCCATATCCGCATGTGATTCAATTCATTAAATATTAATATAATTATCATTAAACACAACATTGCACTAAAAATAGTGCAATAGTGTGTGTGTGCGTGTATGTGTGTGTCGAAGTGCTTTTCGACTAGTAGGCAACATTAACAGCTGATGAATTCCCTTAACAAACAGACAACAACAGAAGCTTAAAGGGAGGGGGCAAACCTCAAACCTCAGTCTATTTCTACTGACAACGAAATAGATGCATGGCTGAGACTGATGCTGAATGACTGATTCAATGATAACTTATTGGAATGTCACTTGGAAAAAATTTACTCGCACTCACACACACATTCATACATACATAATCCAATGGGGACACACTGACAATACGACCCACATTGTTGTGGCATACAAATTTACAATGAAAAACACTTTGAACATTATTTAAAAGTCTAATGAATTCTTTAACAGCTCCATCTACGACACACACACACACACGCACACCACATCCAAAGGTGCTCCTCCACTAGTGGTCAATGTTAGGCGACAAGAGAAATGTGTAAAAATTTAAACCAAAGAGAAAAAACAACATTCAACAACAACAAAAAATGCAAACTGAAGACGATATAAATCACAGCTGAATGTAAAAAAGAAGATAAGACGGTAACAAAATTAATATTAAGTCATAAATCCTGTTCTTTAAACCGACTTTAGCATAAATCTGCAAAAGCTGCATTAGGTTGCAAGAAAGACAGGAAAAAACCAAAACAACGAAACGCTGAGAACAAGTTTAACAAAAAAAAGTTCAACAGGAAATATGTTTGGTTATTTCTTAACTATTCTTTGAGTTGCAGAAGAGATTCTTGAGAGGGGTAGACAAAAAACGAAATGTAGGTTAAACATTAAAAGCTGCAGTTGTAAATAAAAAGGGTAACAGGAGCGTAGTAGCCGGTTGGATGTGAAACAATAAATTGCGATATTTGATAATTTTGATATTCTTGATACTTTTGATCATTTTAATAATATAAAGCATTTTAATAATTTTTAAAATTTTGATAATTTTGATAAATTTGATAATTTAAATAATTTTTATAATTTTGATAAATTTGATAATTTAAATAATTTTGATAATCTTGAGTATATTAATAATTTTAATTATTTTGATAAGTATAATAATTTTGATATTGTTGCTAATTAAATTTACGTTAAGTGTATCAAATGATACATCAAATTCGGCTTACGATCAGAAAAGTGTTTTTATTTTATTGTTTAAATTGTTAGATTTGAAAGTTATTTATTGAATGAAGAAAATATTATTTTACATTTGACATTTTCAATTTACGTACTATGCTTACTATGATCTAAAATGAGAAACAATACAAATTTACCAAGTATAGAAAAACATACATGTTGTACAGTAGATATTTCCAATACCCTTCCTCAACATGGATGCTCCTTTACAATTAAAAAATGTTTTAATTTAAACCTAAAGATGCTACAAAATTTACATGTTTAGATTTACTTAGATTCTTTGTTAAAATGTCAGCTACCATCTCGTCGGTTGGGCAATATTTTAACTCAATTATTTTGTTCCTAACGACTTCACGAACGTAATGATATTTTATATCTATGTGCTTTGAACGGTTGTGGAATACCGGATTTAGTGCCAACTTACAAGCACCTTGATTATCAGCATTCAATATAATTGGACCAATGTCACCATTATAAAGTTCAGCCAACAATCTTCTCAAGTACACAGCCTCCCTTGCCGCATTCGACATGGCCATGTATTCCGCCTCGGTGCTGCTGAGAGCTATTGTCTTTTGCTTCTTGCTCTCCCATGATATTGGACAGTTGTTTATAAAAAATACATAGCCGGTATACGATTTCCGATCAATGGCATTACTGCCCCAGTCTGCGTCAGCATAACCAACCACTGCGCCATCGCCAGCTTTATAAGTCAAACTCAATTGCAATGTCCCCGCCAGATATCGGAGAATATTCTTAGCTGCCACCAGATCTTCTACACGAGGGTCTGCATTTCTTTGAGCTAACTTGTTAACCGAATGTTGTATGTCAGGACGGGTCGTGATAGAGAGATATGTTAACGCACCAATAATGGACTGGTAGTCTAGTTGATTTGTTTTTCTGCTTTCTACGTTGTCTTTGACCTGATAGCCAGCTTGTAATGGTATTGCAGCAGTTTTACAATTGTTCATCCCATATTGCTCCAAAATATCCTTTATGTACTGAACTTGGCTCACTTTGATAGTACCGACATCACCTTCTCGTTCTATCTCCATACCTAGGAAATGTTGGAGTTTACCCTTGTCGCTTATATCAAATTCCTCAGCAATCTTCGCCTTAATCTTGAGTATTTGCGATTCATCCGTACAGCCAATTACGATATCATCCACGTATACAGCAATTAAAACCAAAATATCATTAATTTTCATTTTATACAGGCAGGGCTCATTTTCGCATGCTGTAAATCCAAAATTCCTCAACACATTATCGAGTTTTGAGTTCCAAGTCCTTCCAGATTGCTTCAGGCCATAAATTGATTTTCTGAGCTTGAGCACTTTTCCATCTTTTAGATTGAATCCAACTGGTTGCCGCATAAAAACATCTTCCTCTAGATCGCCGTTTAAATATGCAGTACATACATCAATATGATGTAAATACATTTTCTCTTGCACTGCTAAAGCCAATAACATTCTTAGCGTTGCGTACCGAATTACAGGCGAAAATGTTTCAGTGTAGTCCACTCCAAAACGTTGACTACATCCTTTTGCCACCAAACGGGCCTTATAGCGTTCAATTTGTCCATCTTTATTACGTTTCAAAGCAAACACCCACCTGCATCCTATGGCTTTACATTTCGGCGGAAGATCAACTACAGACCACGTCTTGTTTTTCTGTAATGATTTTATTTCTGATGTCATAGCTTCTTGCCACTCATTGGAGTTTTTGCTAGATAACGCTTCTTCCACTGTCCGGGGTATCTCTTCGTGTTGCATTCGGTTTAATACATTGTACTGCTTCTTTGGTCTTCCGGGTTGTCCAGTTCGAAGAATTTTTGGTCTTCCAGGTCCAATTTTCACTTTTTTGTTGTCATCAGAACTAGTATTTTCATCCGCTGTATTGAAATCATCTTCAACGCAACTTCCGCCTTCAGCACCTTCATCGCTTTCAACGCTAATTCTCCCATCTTCCACATTTTGCAGGTCAATTTCTTCGGAGACGTCAATTTCTTGATTGGGCAACGCCTGCGAATCATTTGTTACAGTTCTTTCGAAGTTTATCACCACATACTCCTTTTCTGGTTCAGAGATGTCATTTAAATAGAGCTTGCCTTCGTCAAATACCACATCTCGTCTTTCGATAACCCTTTTTAGTCGTTTGTCATACAGCCTGTATGCTTTGGAAACCAAGGAATATCCCACCATAATATACTCTTCTCCTCTGTTTTCAAACTTAGTCTTATGGCCTTTCTTCAGCGCTACGCAATATGATCCGAATGTCCGTAAGTGATTGACGTTGGGTTTTCTGCCGTGCCATGCCTCATATGGTGTAATACCTTGAAGATGTTTAGTTGGACATCTGTTCCGCAAATAAGCTGCCGTCATAACCGCTTCCGCCCACAGATTTTTTTCGGTATTCGCATGAAGCATCATGGTTCTTGCCATTTCAACGAGTGTACGATTTGCGCGTTCAGCAATCCCATTTTGCTGAGGTGTATGTGGTACTGTTAACTGCCGTGTAATTCCACTCTTCTTCAGATACTCGTCAAACTTGTTGTTAATGTACTCACCCCCGTTATCACTGCGAAGAAATTTGATTTTGTTTCCAACTTGCCTTTCAACTTGACTTTTAAATTCTTCAAACTTTTCTAATACTTCATTTTTTGATTTTAGAAAATATACAAAAATCCGGCGTGATTTTTCGTCTATAAAAGTCAAGAAGTACTTGGATCCCCCGACTGATGGAACATTAATCGGGCCGCAGACATCGCTATGGATTACTTCAAGTAGTTCAGTTGCATTCGTTTCCGATTCTTGAGGAAATGGAAGGGTGTGTATTTTTGCCAACATACAGCTTTTGCATTTCCTATTTTCAAAATCATGACCAATATCCAAACCATATACCATATTCTTCTTGGAAAGCTCAGCCAAACTTTTATGGTTCAAATGGCCGTACCGATTGTGCCACACATCTTGGGTCATTGCAAAACAATTCTCATGTTCAACACATACCATGAACATGTTATCTATTTTCCTGGCTTTTAGAATAATTTCGTCACTTGTATTAGTAATTATTGCCTCTGATTTAGTAAACGTTGCTTTAAGACCGTGATTAACTGCTTTGCTTATCGATATGAAGTTGGCCTGAAGCTCGGGTGAATATAGGACATTTTCCAGGGTTATTTCAAAATCATCTGATTTTATTTTTACATCTCCTCTGCCAACTGCTCTTATAAAATTCTCACCAGCTAAAGCAATGCGTTCATTGTGGTCCTCATATCGATGAAAAATGTGCCTATCATTGCACATATGTGCAGTCGCCCCACTATCAAGATACCATTGAGTCTTATTCAGCTTACCTGCCTCTGCTACAGCAATCATTGTAAACGACTGATGTTTCTTCTTTTCTCGATGTTGACATTTACTTGCATAATGTCCAGCCTGGCCGCAACTGAAACATTTACCTTTAAATTTCTTCTTCTTTTCTAAGTTTTCTTTTGTTCTGCCCACCGATTTTGCTGAAAATGCTTGTTGTTCACCTTTTTCCTCTCGTTCCGTATTCTGGCTTCTTCTTTCTCCTTCCTCCAAAAGTTTCTGCTTCAACGTGGAAAAACTAGGCAATGAATCCCTAGTCTCAATGGCTACAATGAAGTTTTCATATTGTTTGGGAAGGCTGGTTAACAATATAATCGTCAAAAGTTCGTCCTGAATCACAATGCCCATCTCTGCCAATTTGTCAGATGTTTCGACAAAAGCATTAATATGTTGAGACATGCTGGCATTTTCATTCATAGACAGGTTCAACAACTTTTTATATACCGCAACCTTCTGAATTGGACCCTGAGGCTTATGAACAGCTTGAAGTTTCAGCCATACTTCCCTCGATGTTGCGCAACTCTTAATTAAATTAAGTTGCGACGGCTTCACACTAAGGCATATGGAAGCAAGCGCCTTTTCATCCTCACCAACCCATCTTGCTATATCCGCAGCTTCCTTCATGGTTTCGAGCTTCGTATCTCCATTTACAATCTTCCATTGTCCGCTGTGAATGAGAACGCTTCTCATCTGGATACACCAACTCTCAAAATTTCCATCGTCAAGCTTTTCTATCTGGCACATAGAATTCATTTCTGGAAATTTCTATTTTCAACGACTCAACAAAAAACAATTACTTCAAATGGGACTGGGCCCATAACCTGTTAGATTTGAAAGTTATTTATTGAATGAAGAAAATATTATTTTACATTTGACATTTTCAATTTACGTACTATGCTTACTATGATCTAAAATGAGAAACAATACAAATTTACCAAGTATAGAAAAACATACATGTTGTACAGTAGATATTTCCAATATAAATATTTTGGTCAAATTCTGTTTGTCACGCACTAGGATGACGCGTTTCGAACTCCATGACGAGTTCATCTTCAGACCCCTTTGTGACCAACTGATGCACAATGGTACATCATCAGCTGTATATACATATATCTACAATTATGTCAAACATGTACATGTGAAGTAGATATCAGCCGAAAATGTCCAGCACCAGTGTTGTATTTTTTTTTGAATTTGACCGTTAATATTCAAACATGAGAAATGGAGGAAATTCTCTCCCCACGATTCCCCTTTTTACCTTAAAGCTTAAGCTTCTTTACAAGGGTTTGTTGGTAAACTAAGATTACTTTAAATTTTTCTATGTCAAAGTAAGGCATTTAGTTTTAGGCCGTGCCGTGCCAGAGTATTTTAAACTGTTTGATTGTTAATTTTAGTCGATCGTGTTTTATATATTAAAATGTTGCTAATTTTGATAAATTAATAATTTTGAAAATTTTTCATAATTTTGTTAATTTTGATAATATTAATAATATTGATAATTTTTATAATGTGGCTAATTTTGAAAATTTTGATAATTAAAAAATATTGATAATTTTGATAATTATGATAATTTTGAAATGTTGATAATTTTGTTAATATTGATAATTTTAATAATTTTGATAAATTTGATAATTTAAAAAATTTTGAAAATCTTAATAATTTTGATTATTTTTATAATTTTGATATATTTCATAATTTTGATCAATTTGATAATTTCGATAATTTTGAGAATTTTAAAAATTTTGATAAAATTGATAATTTTGATAAATTTGATAATTTTGATAATGTTTAATATTTTGATAGTTTTGATAAATTTTAACTTTGTTATCTTATAAATTTAATCGTTTTGATAATTTAAAAAATTATAATGTTGATAAATTTCATTATTTTATAATATTAATAATTATGATAATTTTATAATTTTTATTATTTTATGAGTTTAAAATTTAGATAATTTTAATAATTTGAAAATTGATAATTTGATAATGTTGATTATTTTGGTAATGTTGATAATTTTTCTAATGTTGATTTGTTTTGAAATTTTGATATTTTTGATACTTTTGAAAATTTAAAATAAAATATCGATTATTTTGATAATTCTGATAATTTTGATGATTTTCATAAATTTGCTAACGTTGATAATTTCAATTAATTTGATAATTCTGATAATTAAGATAATTCTAAAAATTTTGATAAATTTGATAAGTTTGATAATTAGATAATTTTAATAAAAATTGATAATTTTAATAAAAATTTATAATTTCAACAATTTTGTTAATTTTGATCATTTTTATAATTTAGATAATTCAAAAATTTTGATAATAACAATAATTTTGTTATTTTGTAAATTTTGATAATTGATATTGATTGGCAATTTTCATAATTTGATAAATTATATAATTTTATAGTTTTACAATTTTACAATTTAATAATTTTATAATATTATTATATTATAATTTATTTACATTTAACGATTAAAACATTTATTTCTGACTTCTCCCCCCTTTTGCCTCTTCTGACTACGCTCCTATGCTTTACACACAATAAACGACTAAAGTTTTATTTATCTTCTTCTCCTTCTTCTTAGACAAAATAAAAAAAATAAAATAGTAATAAATAAATAATAAAAAAACATACAATAATTAACATTTAGAACGTGAAAGATAGCCAGATATCAAGCCATGAAAGATGCTCAACACTCACCTGCTGCATTATAGATGGGAGCATGATCAAAATCAGCAAAATTCTCCGTGTTGCCATTGCTAGCCGGCGATGAACCAAACCCGTTGCTGGTGCCATTCACCAATAGCCCATTGCCGTTGTTGACATTTCCTCCGTGGCCATTCATAAATTGTTGATGAGCTGCTTTTAGCGGCTGTATTTTCGCATAGCCGTTTGTGGACGCCGAGCCTATCGATGAGGCCGGGCTACTGGCCACCGTAGCATTGAAGATGTCAGCCGAACCAAAGTCGGCAACAAAGTCGGCCTCTGCACCGAATCCATTGGCACTGGCGCAACTGCTCGTGTCCGACAGAGCACCAGTGGAGGCTGAGCCCACCGATGTGTTTAGGCCATTGTGGAGGCCAAAGGCGTCTGTGTGTGAGCTGCTGACGTTAAAGCCATTCTGCTGTGGAGTGCTGTGGTGTGGACGACTTATAGCGGATGAGGAGGATTTATGTAGACCATTGGCTGTGGTCCGTTGCGAAGTAGGCGGCGTTAACTGTATTTGTGTGCTGTTGTTGTTATTGTTGTTGCTGCTGCTACTACGATTATTATTTGAATTTGATGACGACGATGATGAGGACGCTGATGTGGCGGCGGCGGCGGCTGTTGCTGAACTTTTAAGATTTGTGGCATTTGTTAAGGACTTTAAGGGACTAGCTGGCTCTAAGTAATAACGTTTACGTTCATATTTGTCAATCATCAATTCACGCTGATCCTGATGCACAGCACGTTTGGGATCCCATAGGCCCAGCCATGTCTTGGCGCAGACATCATTGCCATGGGCTTTGAGAAAATCTATTTCATCTTGTGTAAATGTAGCCATTGAAATGGACTTAACCCGGTGTGGTGGTGTAAGACCGCGTCTGTAATAGATAGAGGAAACGAAGGCAAATCAATACAAACGTATGTGTAGGTATATAAGTAATTGCTGCAAATGTAAGTAACAGTAATGTTAGGTTGTTTGTCTCTAGCCATGGTGGGGACGAAAACATAAGGGAATTGTATTTTTGTTTAATGTAAGGGAAAAAATGTGAATTGATAAAATGAATTAGATTGGAATGTAGGTGCCTTTTATGATTTAGGGCTTGGCACCGCCCCATACAACTCGAATTTTGAAATGGCTGTACCTATTATATCATTATAGTTAAGAAGTCGAGATTTCGTACGAATATTGGTCGTATAAGAAAAATACTTTGTTTGTGGAAGTGGGCGATGCCACGCCCCTTTTTAGATAATGGTTATTTAGGCTAAATAAATGGACTGGTTGCAATTATATTTTCTTTGTTTAATACTGTTCATAGAGCCTCTATCATAGGCTACATGAAAACATAGGTAGACAATGGGGCGCAGCACCGCCCACACAAACCGAGATTTCAATTGGTCATTTCTCACGAGCATTAGAAGTATAAAGATAAGATTTCCTACATATGTTACTCGTACAAGGAGGATACCGTCTCGAAGGCAAATAGGCGGTGCCACGCCTATTTGAAAAAATCGTTATCTCGTCGAAATAAATGGGCCGCGCCCACTTGATATATCATAAATGTAAGTACCATATTTTCACCACCGACCTTACAGCAACATTCTGTGAAAATTTCAAAAAGATCGGTCAAGCGATTACAAACTCTTTTTAATATAGGTGTGACCTTTGACCTCTTTGGGGCACGGCTTAAGGTTGTCCGATGTTGCTCAAATGTTGACCATAGCCGTTTTATAACAACTGACACAATACTTCTCTCGGGCATTACCGAAAATCCAAAGTTGAATTTTCGCTACCACCCTAATGTACATATATTAGATTTTGTCAATTATTTTTCTCGACTAAGCGGTTATTAGAATCGTAATCTACGATGAATTCTAAGAAAATATGTCCAAGAAACCATGGGTCAAAAATCAAAATCGAGCCCCCGGCTTTTAAAGAAACACTTTTCGTATTATGGAAAAAATCAGCAACAAGTCACACAACTGCCCCAGAATCGCCCTTAGAGGGTTCAAATGTATGATCAACACCCAGTTATTTTCTCATACTAAAATTTTTCCCAAACATACCTACACCCCCACCGCTCTAACTGCCCGCAGTCGCCCCTAGAGGAGTCAAATATATGACCAACTCTGCAAATTTTTTCAACTCCAATAATTTCTCAGATCATATCTACACTCTATCTTCATCCTTACGATGGATGGTCCCAATAGATTTTTTTTTATTTTTATAATTTTTTTATAAAATCAGCTCCTGCTGCTCCAATGGTGCTCCCACCTGAGTAAAATGTATGACAGGCCTTCACTAGTATTTCTATCCTAACATCTTTTCCAAATATACCTACCCCCTATCCTTGGCCTTTAAGGGGACTCCTATACAAAATGCACTTAAAACGACCAAAACACAAAAATTCTCCAGAAAATAATATTTCTGTTAAAATTTTTCGTATTTATTGAAGTTAATTAATATTGTTTCCCATTTCCCGAGAAACGGTATTCCTGATTTTCCCGGAACTATACCGGTAAACCGGGATTGATATATTTCTCGGTAATACCGGGATTCTCGGGAATTAAAAAAATGCACAGAATGGCTTAAAATTTGCAGAGATCATAAACAGATACTTCGTCATTTGATGGAACGCTGTTCAAACGCCGGTCCGAGAACGAAGATATTTATATTATTTTAATACATTGTTGTGAATTTTTTAAGCTTTCATTGTAGACTATGATTTTGTAAAAAGCTTGTGGCATTTATTTGCTTCATACAAATTAACCCACCCAGACACAGTCTCTCATTTTCAGCTCATTGATTTGGGACTCTATTCTGAGAACAAAACATGAAAGTAGCCCCAAAAAGAAGTAGTTCTGCATCATTTAACCCTTATCCTGTATTAAAGGGTCAAAATTGCCCAAACCGTTTTTGAGTTCTTATAACTTTGACCGTTCTGAAAACTGATGCATGAAATTTTCTGACAATTATTTTTTTGGCCTAAATTTGATCTTAAAAGTTCAATTAAGTTAAATACTCTTTTTGGATGTGCCCTACGAACAAAGTTACGGATACTGCATTTATGGGTCAATATTGCCCAATACAAATATCAACGAAATTTTGAACTATGTTTTACTTTTATAGCGATTTAGGAATATCTAAGTAAAATATATTAGCTATGAATTTCTTCAACAGTCATTATATCCATTCAGTTTTCAAGAAAACTGGATTCTGGTAGACGAAATTTCAACAAAAGCATATTTGGGTGTTCTTCTCTAAGCTCGTATATATTTCGATCTCGTGGTGTGGCTAGTAAGATAGTGAGATGATAAGAAGGGCAGACTAATATCGAAGGCATCGATTTCAGAATGTACTCCGAGTTCTCCTTTCGATAAAAAGTCAGACAGAAATTTAGACGAGGGCGAGATATACTAGCTCTTATACGTGACTTTTGGTATCGCTGGAAAGGTAATTTTAGAATAATGTGTTATTCCTGGCGAAAGCACGACCGTAGGTGAACAATTAGTTACATACCGTGAACTTAGCCCTTTCATGGAATATATACCTTCTAAACCCGGCAATTATTGGATAAGAATCCGGGCTCTGTGATGTTCAGATAAATTATACATGGTTGTTGCAAGCAAACCCATATACATAAAGCTGTAAACTGAAAGCTGGAACAAGATATTTGCATCGTTTTGGATTTAGTTAAAGATTTGAAATGTCGAAAAGTTAAATGGAACAATTTAATTACATCCCAAGGATTTCGAAATTAACTACTCAAACGAAACCTTACTATGGTTCTCTAGTCCGAAAAAATAAAACGTACCTTCTGCTAGTAAAATTGGACATAAAATATATACCAGAAAACTGTTATCAATTCTTCTCGATAAAGAAAATAAGACAACCATTTTCGCATTTGTTTTCGTACACAAACAAAATAGGTTTGTTATTTTAGTAAGCACATTATATCATACTAACGCCATGATACGAAATCAGAAATTAATAAATTAATTGGCCCGAATTTGCACTTGCAGGCGCAGATCTAATTGATGGCTCTCAACCCTATTCCACAAAATGTTGGACATTACAAAATATAACGCTTATTATTTATTTACTTCAATAAATGAAGACTGGAATAAGAAAAATAATTTATGACGTCTTATATTTTTGAAAGAATTAGGCAGGCCTCTTGTTCAACAGGAAATATCTCGGCGAGATCATAGTTCTTCCAGAAATTCAGCTGAAGCAATCGTACGCAGTTTAAATCCTGTTGCAACAAGCGAACTGCAAAAGACAAACTCTTCAAGCAACCGTTGCTATATATACCCCAAATGTTCAAAAAGTACAAAATACTCAGGAAATGTTCCAAATGTGCAAAGTTTGTGTTCTAAAATCATTGTAATAGCATAATTTCTTTTAAAAACGGTCGAACTATTTTAAAAAATTTAAATATTCAAATAAATATGTATTGGGCAAAATTGACCCATAAATACAGTATAAGTAATTTTTTTTAAGTACAGGATAAGGGTTAATATCGATTTGAAGTTAGTAAGAAATGAGTCCCAAAATCATGTGATGTACTGTGTAATATATATATATGCATGCATATAGTATGAGTAATACTACTATTATGAGGATTGTATATCAATCATACGCACTTCGTTTCAATATTGTGGGATTATGGTACGAGTATAATAACAATGACAAAATTGTAAAAGATCTCAGGCGATAAAATTAGTCCAACCTGATTTTGTACATGGACCGAAAATGTTCCACAGTGTTATATCCAGATCTTTTACATGATCATAGTTCATGTGCATCAATGCCCTAGTGGCAGATACCCAAAAACTACACAATTTTGCTAAATCAATCGTTCAGTTTTATACAACATTCAGAAATTGAACTTTGATCGCTGTCTCCATAGCAGACAGAACATTCTATCATACTACCAGCATATTCATGCACTTGGCATCACAATTTCTCTCGACTACACTTACATAGCCGCGTCATGTACATACACAGAAAATTGGCTTTGGGTACGGGTAGAAAGCATAGTAGCTAGCAATTGCCGCCGTATTGACAATTTGAAATTATTTACTCGACAACACATTTCACAATTGCCGTTGAGCAATTGAGCTGCGCACAGCAAACATAGTAATTTACTTTCATTTTTGTTGTTGTTGTTGCTGCCGTGTTTGTATGCATTGAAGTGGTTTTCTTTTGACGAAAAACGAAACACAACGCGCGGCGGTTATGACGCTTTTGACAATTTATCACACTTTAGTGCATTTTTTTCTTGTTAGCATTTCCCAACATTGCTTTTCGATGGAAAAATTACAACAAAGAACATGCTACAGACATACGGTGAACTCTCAAAGCTTTAGTTGCCTGCCACCACCTCAAACACCCACAGCCTTTGTTGTACTTATGTCGTCTGTCATATACCTATGGCTGGATGGTAGCGTGCCTGGCCGTTATGTTGTGGTGTTGCCATAAATTGTTTACATTTCACAAAATAACAACAACAACAATTGCGTTTTTGTTTTATAACCAAGCGAGTGAATAAAAATTTGTATATATTCTTTTGTTCTGCTGTTGGGCGTACAAACACACACACACAAACAATGTCTTTGTTTTTCTAAAGGTTTTGCCATCTCTGTCGTCGTTCGTTTAGGTTTATTTGTCGCGTGTTTGTCGGGAGTGTTTAAGCGCCTTCTTCTATTTGTCCTACATGGCGAAAGTAAAAAATCTCCAAATGTAACACATGTGTGCCTCCCTCCCTCTCTCTCTCTCTCCCTTCACAGCACAGTGCTATGACGTAAAGTGTTGTTTTGGTTGTAATTGTTGGGCATATGCTATGTATGTATTTATGTAGCTACGTCGTCAAAAAGTTAACGTCATTTGAAATTTAAGCCAAACTCTCGACGGCGGCTGTTTAAGGTTGTACTTTTTCTTCTCTGTTGCTGTATGGACGTCGTCGTCACGTTGTAAATGTAAATGAATTCGTAGAGTACTGAGTATTTGACGTCAAAATGGAAAAATGTATTTTAATTAAAACATATGAGTGTAAAGTGATGAAGTGATGTAAAAAAAACTATGTATGTTGTGTACCTTCAACCAGTAAAATGTCATGATGATGATAAATTGGCTAGTCTGATAAATTTAAATTCATGTTAACAATATGTCAAAACATTAGTCGTTGTAAGGCTGTGCTGACATTTCGAGGATAAAGCGAGTAGAAGAAACCTTTGAATGTCATAGGACTATGTTCATGCAGATACAAACAATGAATGTCAATTATACTATATTCCTATCACTATTTATATTATAAAAGTGAATGTTTGTGGCTCAATCACGTCTAAACGGCTGAACCGATTTCAATGAAATTTTTTTTTTAATTTTTGGCCCTATGGGCGGTGTGGGCGTGACCAAAGGTATTTTTAGAGCTAGGGAGATAAAATTTGATACACAGGTAGTGCTCGGCAACATAAATATGAATATGTGGACGAAATTTGCGTGCCAAAACTGTACTTTAGTCCTAGAGAGATCAAATTTGATACATAGATAGTAATCGGCAACATGAATATGAATATGCAGCCGAAATTTGTTATTTTGGATCAGTGTGCAGAGTGGGCGTGACTAAACTGTTTTTTAGCCCTAGAGAAATAAAATTTGGCATAAAGATAGTTCTCGGCAACATGAATATGAATATGCAGACGAAATTTTAATTTTGAATCGGTGGGCGGAGTGGGCGTGCAAAACATATTTTTAGAGCTAGGGAGATACAATTTGATACACACATAGTACTCGACAACACGAATATGAATATGCAGACAAAATTTTAATTTTGCATCAGTGGGCGGAGGGTGCGACAATAAACTTTATGTTAGCCCTAGAGAAATAAAAATTTGTAAACTGATAGTACACGCCTACACGGATATAAATATGCAGACGGAATTTAAATTTTGGATTAGTGGGCGAAGTGGGCGTGGCAAAACATATTTTTAGAGCTAGGGAAATACAATTTGATACACAGATAGTGCTCGGCAACACGAATATGCAGACGAAATTTTAATTTTGGATCAGTGGGCGGAGTGGGCTAGGCAAAACTGTATTTTAGCTCCAGGCAGTTAAAATTTGGTACACACATAGTACTCGACAACACGAATATGAATATGCAGACGATATTTTAAATTTGGATCAGTGGGCGGAGGGGTGTGGCAAAACCGTTTTTTAGTCATGGAGAGATAAAATTTGATACACAAATATTACTTGACAACACGAATATGAATATGCAGTCGAAATTATACTTTTGGATCAGTGGGCGTGGTATATTAGCACCTGGAGATACAATTCGGCACTCAAATAGAACACAACAACAAGAATATGAAAATGTAGATGACACTTTTATTTTGGATCAGTGGGCGGATGGGGCTTGACAAAACAGTTTTTTAGCCATAGAGAAATAGAAGAGAGTAAGTTAAAAATGATACACAGATAGACACGACACTTCAGGTTCAAATTTGCAGACGCAATTGTTATGATCAATCAGTGGCCGAAGAGGGCGTGGCAAAACTGTATTTTAGCCCTAGAGCATTAATATTTGGACTGAAGCGCAAATATGGGGCGGGAGCTCAATTAAAACTAATATGACATTCTCTTCGTCTTGGTCCCCAAACATTGGAATGGTATGTCTAAGTAGCCGCTCAGGCCCTTGCGGCCCGGGGGGGTCAAAAAAGGGGCCCCTTAGGTTTTATGATGACCCCCCATGTTCGGGTACTCAAAAAAATTTCAATTTCCGGGATATACCAAATTTTCTCTCACATTTAATACGATATTTCATTTTTGTAGAATTTTTTAATTTATTTTCTTAAATTTTACTAATTATTTTCATGATTTTTTAACTATTTTTTTTATTGGTATATCCCTTAAATTAAAATAGCTCTAACCAGGGGACATGTAGGAACTTCAAAATAACCCCGTTGGATTCGTCTCGAAAATATCGTTCTTTTGAGAACCCGCACATGTAGAATCATCATAGAACCCAAGGGGCCACTTTTTTTCAAAGTAAATTTGTGTACTAAATAATATTTTTATTGTACATAAAAGTGCATGTGTTGTACCAAAGAAAACATTTATGGTATCAAAGAGTACTTTATTGGTACCAAAAAGAAGAATTTATTGTATTGAAAAGTACTTTTACTGTACACAAAAAAAAAACCAATTAATTGTACCACAGAGTACCTTTATTGTACCAAAAAGTACTTTAAATGTACTATTAAGTACTTTTGTTGTACCAAAAAGTTCTTTAATTTTGGTTTATACGTAAAAAAAAAGTCCTTTTATTTTTTACAAAAAGTACTATTGTTCAAGCAAAGAACAAGGACTAGAAGAGCTTTATTCATAAATTTTTAATATTTTAAGATTTTATATTTATGCAAATGCTTGATTTTTTATAACGAGATATTATATGCACCTATTTGTTAGAGCATATTTTTGCATATTCTAACCATTAAGTCATATTTTAGCAGTTTTCAGAGCATATTTTCAAAACAATTTACTTTTTTAAGCATATTTCATATTTTTTAGAGCATATTCATAAAAAAAATATCCCTTTTTAAGCATATTTCGGACTTTTTAGGCGCGTTTTTGTTCAATAAAATACAAAACATAAAAAATTTAAACGATAAGAAGTAGAAAATTTGTTCGACTTAAATTTTTTAGAGCATATTTTTTGTTGATTTTAACAGCATATTTTATGATTTTAAGAGCATATTTAGATTTTTTATGGCATATTTTAAGCGCATAAAATACGATTTTTATGGCATATTTCCGGTTGCCCTGGTAATGAGCCTTTATAGTTCTCGGCAATGCAGACAAGAATATACCGACAAAATATTTATTTTCGTCCGGCGGGAAAATGAAGGCGAACATTTTATTTTCGACCGGTGGGCAGAAGGGAAAGTGGGAAATATTTTTTAAGGGCTATATATATTAATTTGTGGATGTTAATTAGCAGGCGGATGTTCTAATATCGGTTGGTGAGACGTTGTTAGTTTAATCAGATTAAGAAGTAACATGGGGTAACAAATTGTTTACAGAGCGTAAAAAATCGACGCTTAAGCTTAACCCTTTAAGTAGGTTAAGCATATTATAAATATTCGTCAAGTAAGCAATAGCGAAGCATTGCCTGGTCCGCTAGTACTGCATATGAAGGTATGTTGAAATTTAAATTGTAAAAAAAATAAATCTATACTAAATAATATATTAATAAATTTCTATCAATATAAAAAAATTTCTATCAATAATCGAATAAAGTTACCCATATTTGTTAATAGATTTGGGTAATCTATAAGCTTTACTGACCACTTCCCATTAGTTCTCAGAGTTACAGTGTCACGTTTTAATTTACACTTTACGATTTATCACTCTGAAAAGCTTTATTTAATTCCGGGCAAGGCAATACAAATGCATTGTGTGTTTGTTTTTTACATCAATGAAAAAAACAGAATCAGTAAAACTAAAAAACATTGAAATTCCATTTAGACATATGACCATCTCCTCGTTGTCTATCTGTCCGATGACCACCGTCCAGTATTCTTAAAGCACATACAAAAAAATATAATTTAAGAACTGTGTCAAGATTTTTATTTATGTTTCTCTCTGTGTGTCTTTTATACTTTGTCTCTCGCTCTTGCAACATTAAGGTGTTATTTTTCATTCCTTTACATGATGATGTGGACGTTGTTGTCATAGCTGCGCAATGCCTTCGTTTTCATTATCGCATCGCATTTACGATATGTTAGCGATTTCTGTTTCAGTTTCAATTTCAATTTCAGTTTTTTTCTTCAGTTTTGCAAAGTCGAGTCTTTTGTGAATTGAAAATTCACAAGAATTTTGTATCTGCGAAGACCTTTAGACAATTTATTTGTTTGTTTATTCATTGCGCTGTTTTTTTCACCTTCTTTCATTCATTTTACAAATGACTTAATCATAAAGTCGTCTCATCGTCATCGTCATGATTTTCATAACGTTTTTGCGATACCTTGTGTGTGAAAATGTAGGTCAGGTAATTTAATAAAATTTCTTAAGGAAATCTTTGCTGCTGTGTAGACCTTTTATGCTTTTGTTCTTTTTGTTGGAATAGGATGGCATGCAAATGATGTGTTTGGGGGACGGGGGGGATGGCTATAGAAACGTAACAGAATAATGAAATCAGTCGAAATCAAATTGACGATTGGTAGAAATGTTGATCAAATGCCATTAGTTGCAATTATGGTAAAATCAAGGTGAAATGTTGGTCGTTTTGTGATATTTTAGCCTGTTAAATAACACTAGTTTACAGTAATTTTGCTGCAGAGTTCTAAATATTTTTTTTCTATAGATTTCAGCCTCCTAAACATGAATATGAGAATTAAAAATTTTTCCTCTGATTAGTTTTCAAGATATGAATTTTTGAATTATTTTGCAAATTTTTTATGAGGTGCATCAGCTTATTTTAGAATAATTCGTAAACTCGTCTTACGATTTGAACAAGAGTAGTCTTCAATTAAAGGTAATGTGCTCCCCTAAAATCTTTCTATACAAGCTTTTAACATCGGTTGGGTAGTTTTGATGGTAGGAGCATTTAAAGTTTAAAAAACTAATATTTTTGTGCAAAAATCACGGTTTTAAATTTATAAAAAAATTATAAAAAATATTAATCGCAAAAATAAATCCATTTTCATAAATTGAGTTTAAAGATTATACCTTCCCGAGCAAAACAAGCCATCGTTTATATAAATTGGGTGATAAGAGGAAGAGTAACACGTTTTTTAAAACGACACTGCAAATGGTAAATTTTTTGATTTTAAGCATATCACGGTAGGTTTAGAGCTAAACTTCAGGTTGCATGAAAATGACAATAAAAAGTGAAAATGCCACTGTGTTCTGAGTTGATCATGCATCACGAAAATGTTTAATTTGAAATCCTAGGTGATCTTTTTTTGAAAATATCGATATTTTCAATTTCTGCCGACTGGACCAAAAGTCTTTTTACTTTTTTAACGATGACAGTAAAAAACTGGACCAATGAGATAAATACTGTTTATTTATTATCAAAGTATACAAACAGGGAATCTTGTATGATCATTGATTATTTTGACATTGCTTTAACCTGGAGGCTTGAAGTGCATTTTAAGCCTACATTTTTAAAAAATATCGATATTTTCAATTTTTACACCGCGTAACCGCTTAAGAAGAATTTGTTCAGTATTAGAAAAGTGGAATATTTATTAATTGCAATATATGTATATAATATGATTTAAAAATGAAAAATATAGATTTTTTTTAAAAATATAGGTTTAAAATGCACTTCAAGCCTCCAAATTGAAGCAATGTCAAAATAATCAATGATCATACAAGAATCCATGTTTGTATACTTTTATAATAAATAAACAGTTTTTATTTCATTGGTCCAGTTTTTTACTGTCATCGTTTAAAAAGTAAAAAGACTTTTGGTCCAGTCGGCAGAAATGGAAGATATCGATATTTTCTAAAAATGATCAGCTAGGATTTCAGATTAAACATTTTCGTGATGCATGATCAACCCAGAATACAGTGGCATTTCCACTTTTAATCGTAATTTTCATGCAACGTGAAGTTTAGCTCTAAACCTACCGTGATATGCCTAAAATCAAAAAATTTACCATTTGTAGGGTCCTCTTAAAAAACGTGTAACTCTTCCTCTTATCACCCAATTTTTATAAACGATGGCTTGTTTTGCTCGGGAAAGTCCAATCTTTATACTCAATTTATGAAATTGGATTTATTTTTGCGATTAATATTTTCAATAAATTTTTTTATCAATTTAAAACCGTGATTATTTCACAAAAAAATTTGTTTTTTAAACTTTAAATGCTCTTACCATCAAAACTACCCAACCGATGTTAAAAGCTTGTATAGAAAGATTTTAGGAGAGCACATTACCTTTAATTGAAGACCACTCTTGTTCAAATCGTAAGACGAGTTTACGAATTATTCTCAAATAAGCTGATGCATCTCATAAAAAATTTGCAAAATAATTCAAAAATTCATATCTTGAAAACTAATCAGAGGAAAAATTTTTAAATCTCATATTCGTGTTTAGGAGGCTGAAATCTATGGAAAAAAATTATTTAGAACTCTGCAGCTCACAAAAAATAAAGATTTGTAAACTGGTGTAATTGAATCATTTGGGGAAAATAATTGTTTCGTTAACCAAGGCAAAGACAGCTGATTGAAGGTAATGAACTGTGAGCTACGAAGGCAGCATAATGTTGAGTGAAGTGGCACTAGTATGTTACTATTATCAGACATGCCGATGAAGTCGACTACTTGGAAGTTGTAGGTGACATATTCGAGAAGACCGTGGATCATAGAAATGTACATGGTCCTAATCCAGTTCACCCGCATGTGTGAAATAAACAAAACAATACGAACTTTAAGTTAGTCATAGGCATTCCATGGCCTCGCGAGGCTGGCAATTATCGTGTATATCACACAGACAGGATCAGCAATTTACACGAACTCGAAGGTTTGTTTGATTCAAAACAGTTAGTCTCTGCTTGAGTGATATAAAATTAACCTCACACATGCTTGTTTCGATTTCAAAACAAAAATGGAGAGAAGTACAGAAGTACAGAGGAACAATGTTCAACGATATGAATATGCAGACGAAATTTTAATTTTGGATCAGTGTAGGAAGTGGAATTATTGGTGAAATGGGGGCGTGGCAAAACTGTATTTTTGTCACATTTTAATACACACATAGTACTCGACAACACGAATATGAAGATGACATTTTAATTTTGGCTCATTGGGAGCAGGGAGCGTGGTATTTTTACAGTATTTTAGCACTAGAGAGATACAATTTTGTATGATATAGCACTTTTAAATATGTTATCTGATAGTCTACTACTACAAATGATTCAGTGTTTTGTCCTCGTACTGCCAAAAGTATTTTTGTTTTATCAAAATAAGCTTTACTTAAAGTACATTTTTTGAATCAAAAACTACTTTTACTGTACCAAAAATAACTTTTACTGTATGAGAAAGCAACTTTGGTGTACCAAAAAGTAATTTTATTTAATTTTTTTATTTTTACCAAAAAGTACTTTAAGTGCACAAAAAGGAAATTTTATTGGCCCTTGATGTACTTTTAGAGTACAAAAAAGTACATTTATTGTAACCAAGAATAAAATTTCCTTGGTATAACTTCCTATTTTTATACCAATAGTACTTTATTGTATTGTGGTACTCTACAAAAAAAGTACTTTTTAATTAAACCAAAAAGTACATTTATTTTACCACAAAGTACTTCAGTCTTATATAAAAGTACATGCAATTTAACAATAAGTACTTTCATTGTACCATAAAACGATTTCATTGTACATTAAAGTACTTATGTATAACTAAAAAATATATTACTTAAAGTACTTTTATTGTAGCAAAAAGTTATTAAACTACTTTTATTTCACCACAAAGTACTTTAAAGTGTACCAGAAACTACTTTTTTGTACCAAAAAGTTATTTATTTGTATCCAAAAAAACTTATATTTTAACAAAAAGTACGTTACTTGTACAATAAAGTATTTTTAGACAACCAAAAAGTACATTTATAGTACGGAGAAGTAAATTTCTTCCGCTAAAACGTACAGTACGAGCTCGATTTTCGCAACTACCGATTATTGCAACACCCCAATTTGCGCAACCGCTCTTTTTTACACATGTGTCTTGATAAGTGCAACACGTTCAAAAAAGCAGTCTCGATGAGCGCAACTTTTCAATGTATTCGCAGAAATTATATGTTTTTTTTATTTGCATGCTATGTTACGCCACTGTTCAATGTGAGTGAGCAAATGACTGTTATAGTACAGTTTTTTAGTGACGTGAGGCATTTTGCTCAAAGTAAAATAACAATTTTCAATAGAGGTTCGGTAAGCGCAGCAATCTCGGTAACTGCAACCGGCTTGGGCTGCTATCGGTTGCGAAAATCGAGCTCGTACTGTACTTTTTTATACCAAAAAGTACTGTATCTCAAAATACTATTATTGTACCAAAAAGTACATTTGTTTTACCAGATAGTATTTCTGTCCCATCTTCTATTTTCACAAAAAGTACTTTTATTGTACCAAAAAGTTACTTTTTTTCTATCCAAAATTACTTATATTTTAACTAAAAGTAAATGTCATTAAAAGAACCACAACGTACATTTATTGCAACACAAGGTGCAATTATTGTACCAAGAAGTGAATTTCTTTTGCCCAAAATTAGTTTTATTATACCAAAAAGTACTTTTACTTTTATTGTACCAAAGCGCGCTTTTATTGTACTTAAATTTCTTTAATAGTACCAAAAGTATTTTGTAGCTAAAGTACTTGTTAGTGCCACCAAAAGTAATATTTTTTGTGCCAAAATGTTTTGGTTATTGTATAAAAAGGTACTTCAATTGTACAAAAAACAGGTTTATTGTATCACAAAGTTCTTTTATTGTACTATCATAAATTTAAACAACCATAAAGTAAATTTATTATAGCACTTATACTTTTATTGTACCAAAAAGTACTTTAATCGTATCAAAAAGTACATATATTTTACCAAAAAGTACTTTTGTTCTACAATTTCATTACTAAAAGGTACTTTTGTAGAGCAAATTTATTGTAACAGTAGTACTTTTATTGTACCAAAAAGTACTTCTATTTTACCAAAAAGTATTATAATTGTACCCAAATATAATTTTGTTGTACCAAAAAGTTGTTTGTTTTAACAAAATGTAAGATTACAGTACTAAATGGTACTTTTACCGTTAAAAAAAATAGTTTTATTGTACCAAAAAAATTTTTACCAAAAAAGTACTTTTTGTGACAAAAAGCGCTTTTAATTGTACCCAACAGCAACATGTTTTACCAAAATACACATTTATTGCACAAAAAAGTACTTCCTTCAACCAGAAAGTATTTTTTATCACCAAAAAGTTATTTCATGGGTTTAAAAGGTATTTTATTGCACCAAAAGTACTATTATTGTACTAAAAAGTACTTTTAAATGTACTAAAGAGTATTCTTTTATGTGCAAAAAATTAATTATATTGTATAAAAAAGTACTTTTATTAAACAAAAATCCTTTTATTTTCTTAAAAAGTACTTATTGTGCCCAAAAGTACTTTTATTATACCACAAAGTACTTAAAAGTGTATTATAAGGTGCTTTAATTATGGCGACAAAAAGTTATTTAATTGTATCAAAAAGTACTTTTGTTGCATCAGAAAAAACTTTATTATACCAAAAAATTATTTCATGGTATTAAAAAGTAATATTATTGTACTAAAAATAACTTTTACAGTTCAGAAAATGTATTTATATTACCAAAAACTTCATCTATTTCACCACAATGTACTTTAAAGGGCACTAATATGTACTTTTTTAACTTTACTTTTTCAAGCCTATTAAACAGTTTTTTGTACGAAAAAGTGCTTTTATTACATAAAAATATTCATATTACAAAAAGGTACTTTCATATTACCCAATGGTACTTTTTAGTGTAGTAGGTACATACATTTGTTGTATTAAAAAGTTCCACAAAGTACGTTGAAGTGTAGAGTAATTGTATTTGTACCAAAAAGTACTTTTATTGTATAAAAAGTACTTTCCACAAAGTACTTTTAAGTGTTAAAAAAATATACTTTTATTATACCACCAAGTAGTTTATTGTACCAACAATTTATTTTTTTGTATCAGAAGATACTCTTACTGTACAAAAAAATAGTTCTTCTGCATCACAAAGTACATTTATTGTACCAGAAAGTACTTTTCTTGTACCATCCCTACGGGATGGGTAAAGAGGGGATGTGTCACTAAACTGGTTCTAAAGTGTTAAAGAAAAGTCAATTTGACTGATATGTAGCATTCTGCGGTGTTATGTTTCCAACGGCGTTGTTTATAAATAAGTAGAATGTAAGTAGAAAAATATAAAATATTTATGTATAATTCAACCCTAGGCAACTAAATAATTTATAAAAAAGTTTCATTTAATTTTTCCGTCTTGTTTTGGGGCATATTAACCAAAAACAGATATCATACTGTCGCCGTCATATAGTTTTAATTCAACGGCTAACAGCAAATAAACAGAACTTACGCCGTTATTTACAGGTCGTTTAGCTGAGGTGTGTATAATGTAAACAATGATAAATTGCTCACAATATTTGCAGAAAAACCGAAAAACAGTCGCAAGAGATAAAAATTTGGGAAATTTTCGGTTTTAAACTTTAAAAAAGTAAATTAGATGACTACAATGAAAGGATTGATAAGAAATCATAACAGAAGATCTGGTAAATAACTTCAATATTGACGGAACTCGTGGAAAGAAGAGGATGAAAGATTTCAAAAATGTGTTTGCCGCAATCGAATGTAAGAGACCAAAACATTGTATACAAAATATAATAAATAATCAGAGTTTATTTTTTATTTAGATGCCGTAGGGGCCAACCCCGCCAAAACTGAAGTCGGGGGAAACATTAGAAATGCTAAAAAACTCGCCTATAAACAAAAGCAGCAGTAAAAGTAAATAAGAAATGGATATATAATAAGTACTATTTTTTAGTCTTTAAAGTTGAATTAAATATAATATATGTTCTAAAAATTTATAAAAATCAAAATATATATATGGATCTCATTTTTAGCACAATAAAATGAAAATTGATTTTACTATTTGCTTTGGCATTCTCATGGGGATGTCATCTAAAACCGGTTCAATTCAGAGTCATTTTAGACTGGCTTTTACTGAACCTGTCATAGGGCTAGTACTGCTGAACCGGTTCAAGACACATTAGGTGTCAATTGACACTTTAGCGGCCAATCCCATACTAAACGTACCGGTACTCTACATACAAAAGTTCCGGAACTAGAACCGGTTCATGCACCCCAGGGAACTGGTTCCGTGACTGGTACTGTACCGGTTCATTTTCCCGTAGGGACTGTTGTATTTCTCAGTAACATTGAATTGACGTACAGCATTGTACTTCAAGTGTTCCAAAATTTACATGTCAATAGTGGCGTAGTTAAGACTTTGCAAAGATAGACGACACATGTGTCACATTCATAATAGTAATGTAAAAATATGCAAAGCTGCCATAAAGTCTATACAAATGCAGACCATAAAGTACTAGAGCTACTGCCTCCTACAATGTGACCATGAATCATGGGCTTATATGCGACATACTCACTACACGTCTAACTGGTACAACACACACACACTCTCAAGTTGCAAGATATTTTTATTACGTGTGGAGTGTTTGTAACACATCTGGTACACAATGTGTCCAATTGCGGTGCCACATTTGAAGGCGACACATCTTTCGTCATATATGTATGACATTAACACACGCTTGTTAATTACCCCTTGCAGGTTGTGCAAAATTGTGACGCAGTTGTGAGAAATCTCTGAAAAGGTGCAGAGAAATCTGTATGAATGCAAAGATTATGAATTTGTGAATGGATTGAATAGTTTAGTCAATTGTAGCTAACTAAAATTTATAGTATTCACCTCTCCCTCGTAGGTATTACTTTTGGTATTATTTATTAATTACAAAACGTATTTGAAATAAAGCGCCCGCTGACGTGTTGAGGAAAATTGAATTAAACGTATATACCCATTTACCTATCAAATAAGATGACATACATAGTTTCTATCTAGAATCTACATATGTCTGTATGTAAATGACCAAAAAAAATTTAAATTTGTTGGTCACTACCGACCGACCGACAACATGCCACTCGTCGCACGTGACTGTTCAACATAAACTATTTCACACACTTCCTTACTGGACTTTAACGCTGGTGGCCATCTATTCATTCATGAGCCAGTGTCGCTGGACTACCGTCACAGTATCAAATAAATTTTAAAACAACTTTATGATATTCTGCAGTGTCAACAAAATATAAGGACGAGACAGTCTTAACTTTTGCTGTAAGGTTCGTGATATTTAACATTTATTACAGTTATATATATGGTTTGTGATGTGTGGAAATACACTGGCAGAAAAAAACGTGAATAGTAGACATCGGGGATATTAAAGATTTAGACGCTCTGATGGAAGACAGAGATTAGGACACTAAAGATGCATGCTCTAAGCGGCTATAAGTCTATATGCCCAGTGGCCTGATTGTGACTTGAAAATTGTTCTGAAAGATTTTAATGCCAAAATGAGAAGGAGAGATGATCTTGGTTTAGTGTTGCAGTACACAGCAACACATTCCTACTGGTTAGCTTCACGTCGGCAAGACATTTATTAGTGTGTGGAACAAGATTTTAGGAAAATTTTATCCATAATTATCCCCAAATTGATTAGGTGCTTATCCATATTTTTACCTAAAACCCAAATATTGTCGGGAACTCTAAATATAAACCAATTATGAGGAAATATAAACGAAGTATTACTAAGCTATATTAGAACGCAAACAGCCTTGTGGAGCGTCAAAATGCAACACTTTTGTATTTTCGACCATCCTTGAGTTGCATATGGGTATTTCCTGGCGTTGCGGAAGCACGTTTTTTTCCTTAAATATTTTGAAGATTATGTTCATATTAAAAAATGAAGGTTTTTGACAGTACTATAATGTTCTTTTAATAAAACTTAAATTAAAATGTTGTATTCAAAATTATGACTAATACAAAGTGCGTTACGGACACACACAATTTTCCACAGCAACTTGATGTGTCTACGAAAATTTGTGAAATTTAGCGAAATTTCTTACGTGATCAGTATATTCTTCTTTCTAAAATAAAGAAGACATGTTGGGGTTTGGTAAACAACTTACTTTACATTTAAAGTACTTTACCTTTTATGCTACTTCAATCTAAATGTGCGTTGCGGACACACGCATTGTTCCATGGATAACACAGAGCGACAAAAAGAACAATACCTGGGAAATTGTACTATTTTTCTGGTAGGTGCTGCTGAGCACTACAAAATTTTAAGTCTCCAAAAACCCCAAAGTCTTGAGTTACGGGTAAAAGCGCGGGTTTTCGAACTTTTACGCATTTATAAGACAGTAGTGCGGATAAATACGAACCGATTTTAAGTTTCTCAGCGGATTTGGAAAGAAGAGACTTTCCAACGATATATATAGTTTGTTTTTTTAAAGTTCAACAAATTCTTGGTATGATTACAAATACAAAAAGCTTAAAATATAGCAAATTTGTACTGTGAAATCGTCCCTCCTTCCGCTGGAAATACCCATATAAAAACTCGGATCACTTTAGGATACACCCAATAAGCTAGACATCTAGGCTATATACCACCGATATAGCCAAAGCCTATTCCAACCAACTCCTGTAACTAAAACCCAGTAGCAAGAAGTCATATAATGCGTAATAATTCTGTGGCCATAGCTGCAACGACAGTACTTTGGTATGAAAACTTACTATCAGACAAGTCCTGGTACGTCACGTATTGTTTAAGGAAAAGATGCAGCATACAAAGTAACAATTAGCAACTCTTTAAGGATAAGAGGAGAGAGACGGAACTTCTCTTTAGAGAGAGAAAAGAGAATGAGAATATGTATACAAAGTAACAATTATCAGCCAATAGCAAGGAGCACTGTGAAGCAACTCTTTAAAGTATAAGAGGGAAGAGACGAAACTCCTCTTTAGAGAGAGAAAAGAGAGTGAGAATATGGATAATACAGGGAAAGACTTACAGTCCGAAAATTCTACCGAACGGTAAAGTGTAAATGTGGACGGGACATTTATGCAAAAGAGAGAGCGGCGTGGATATCGAAAAATACAGGGAAAGAGTTGAAGCCCAACAATTCTACCGAAAGGTATAATATAAAGGAAACAGTCATGGTGGACACGCAGCGTGTACCGCAAGTGCGGGCGGGACATTTTTGTACTCAGTTCCATTCCAAAGGCAACGCAAGCGCAGAAATTATGACAATCATCGAAGAAGCTCAAGAGTGCCTTCCAACGAGCTAAAACGAGATCAGTACGACAATAATACGGCTGAGAAAGAATAATGCTGCGGGTGGCTAAAGAAATCAATGCATGACAATTGAAATCTGAGCGTCCTATGTTATGTGCTTAAAAATGACGATCCATGTCATTGCACTAGTTTACGTAAGGTAAATTCGGCAGCCGAGTTCAGCCTAGTGGCCTTCGATAGCTCAGTATAAGCGGCGTAGATTAGCAATTCGAAAATGTCGGGTTTGATTCCCAGCCGGGGCACTGGCCAAAACAAATCGATGAAAAATTACTTTTCAAATACTTTCGAGTTCTTCAGCCACGAAAACTCACCCCAGAAGCTTCCACTACACAAAATCCAAATTTACCAAGGAAAAAGGAAATTTTTTATCAAAATCGCAAAATAAATCAACAAAGCCAGCTGGCGCCATCTTTGGAGGTATTTGGCGGTTAAAACTCACAACAATAACATCAAACAGTCCCTTGACACAAACCTTGATATTAACAAAAGAACGAAACAAAGTTGCCAACAATGATCATATAATAATTGGATTACATGCCCGATCGAGTGCCACTGGTAGACTCGATAGGTTCAGCGCAAATCGTGTCCTCTGTATATCTCTGGTAGGCCAAATTTTGTTTGATCGCAGTGCAAATGGGTTCTCTTATCCATCTACAATGAGCAATGAGGTTCAGTTTCCCCGCAATTAGCTGTTTTCCTCTTATGAGAGGAAGCTTCGTCCGAGTTGACGGTGGTGATGGCCCTTGCCAATGTATCGGCCCTTCCCATGAATGGGGAATGGGATAGCTAAGTTGTGAATTATCACGATTTCTAATTTAAGATTCACAACTAACGCCACCTAATTGTTTAAAAAAATATCAGATGCAACGGCTGTATTTGGTATCCCTGCGGAACTGCTACGACCAAGCGGGATGAAACTGACCCGGCATGAAGTCCTGAGTAAAGTTAACTAAAAACCTGACGTAGCGAATCTTTAACAGGTCAATTGAAAAGTCTCCGGCCTACCATAGTAGCTCGTTTTTTATTCAACATAATTCCCTTCTAGGGTGATAAACTAATTATAGCGAGCCTCCAACTTTTCGATACCATTTTTGTAGCACGATTTGCCCTTTGCTTAAAAATAGGCCTCAGTTTCAGCGATCACCTCTTCATTCGACGAAAATTTCTCCCCAGGGAACACTCTTTTGAGAACAGGAAATAGTCGCTGGGGTCAGATCTGGAGAATACGGTGGATGCAGAAGCAATTCGAGGCCCAATTTATGGATTTTTGCCATAATTTTCACTGACTTAATTTTGGTCTAAAGTAAGCTCGCGCGGTGACCAGAGCTTTCTCATACCCAAATATTCGTGAATGATATGATTTACACGTTCAGTTGATATCTTTAGAGTGCCTGCTATTACATTCAATTTCAATTTACGGTCATTCATCATTAGGCGAAAATTGTACGATTTTACTACGACCCTGTCAAGCATTGAAAAGTAGTCGACAGCAGCGGATCGAGCGATAAACATGGACAAAACCCAAGTTAGAAGACTCTCGATGGCCAAGTTAGAAGACTCTTTGATTAGCTAACGTACGGATTTATCGTTAAACCGCGGTCTCAAAATAGGAGCGAGTTACGTCATTCACATGTGATAAGGTCTTTCCCATATCTTACATGGGATGCAAAGTATATAAATGTAAAAACTTTACATTTTCTTCAGTGTAATTGCCATTGCCTACTGCTGGTCAGGTAAAATAACAGCAACTTGCATTACAAGCATACCAAAACCTGACAAAGGATTTTACATTTTAAATTCCCTTACTTACAATAACACAGTACCACACATTATTTTGGGACTCAATTCTAGAAATTGCACGTGAAAGTATCCCCAAAAAGAAGAAGTTCTGCATCATTCGTTTTGTCAAGTTACATGCCATAAAATTTAATATCGATCGATGAAGTTAGTAAGAATCGTATAGGCGAATTTGTCACGTTTCAGGCTCTCAGAATTGAGTCCCAAATCAATGAGCTGAAAAATGTTGCACTGTGTAAAACAAACAACATCATAGCCACATAAGTATATGACGAAATTACTTTTCGAACTACTTAAATATAAAACTTTCCGCATATACAAATCAAAGAAACAAAAAACTTTACTATCACTAAAAAAAAATTCTATATGTATTTGCTTCAGTTTCATGCAATTCATCTTTTTTTTGCTTTTTGGAATATCTTTGTTTTGGTGCAAAGCCATTTGAACTTTCTAAATGCGCCAAATTATTTCAAGTCATGGTAGCAGCACCAGCAGCAGTCAAGTCATATAAACCTGTCATCATATCATGTGAAGACATTAGACAGACAAAAGCCGGCCAAAAACCCAACGAAACGAAAAATTGGCAGGTGATAACGGTAGTAGACACGAGTACTACCAGATACGGATAGTTATACCCTCCGGTAAGCGGAGCAATTGCTTGGCTGTCTGCTATTGGTGTTGGGGTAGATTGGCTAAAAGCCAAAATCTCATTTATGGCCCCCCGCAAATTTTTTTCGCTATACAAAACAAATTCAAGGCACAAAAATTTGCCAAATTTTGCACATAATGTAGATAAACACTCCAGCACACAAACACACACACACACAGCCAGTCAAGGGTTTTTCTCAAAAATAATTTTCCAGTAATTTAAAAACAATTAATTTGTGAACTTGTGTGGGTGTGTTTGTGTGTGCAGTCTGGCAGTAAATTGCAAAATATTTAAAACGTGCAACTATTTAATGCGATTTTCTGTTACAAGTTCAATTTGAATGAAAACAGAAAGAAAAACAAAATCATTTAATTACTTGGAAATTTGCCTACACAAGTGTACTCTCGTCGTTTGTATGCTGCTGCTGCTGTTGAGCATTCATTACTTCCATTCATTCATTACATGTGAGGTGAGCACTTGTATCAAGTAACACCTGCCAGCGCTCCTGCTGTGCCATTCATTTCATGCTATGCTATGGTCAAAAATGTTTTCCATTTCTCAACACAACACCAAATATTTGTGTGGAAAATGAAATTGTAATTGATAGAGCGCAACGGAAAGTAGAAACATCAGAGATGGTCAGAAACCGAGTTTGAAATGAGTGGGCTAATGAAAAACACTAACTAACGAAATACAAAACTATTTCAAAGAAAATGAAATACAAAATTACTTTCTTTGTTGTGTAAAATGCAAAGGAATACAGAGAGTACGAAAACGTACGCTTGAGCGCCACATCACATTCAGTGTGTTTATATTCAATTTGGTCATTTTCGTTTGCAGTGAAGTGAAATATTTCCACAGAGATTTCGTAAGAGGTTCACAGCGGAATTTTGAGTGAAAAGTAGGGAAGGTAAATGAAGGGATTTAAGAATTAACTTTTTAAATACAAAATTTTTCAGTTCATTGATTTGGGGCTCAATTCTGACAGCTGCACGTCAAAGTACCCCCTAAAAGAAGAAGTTATGTATCATTTGTTTTGTCAAGTTACATGCCGTAATAATTTAATATCGTTTTGAAGTTAGTAAGTATCGTATAGGGGAATTTGTCACGATTTTGGTAGAGCTAGAAAGACAAAATTTCATACCCAGATTGCACTAGGCAACACGGATAAGAAAATGCAAATAAAATTTTAATTGTGGATCAGTGGGCAACTATAGTGGCCATACTATAGTTTGGTGGTAGAGAGTTACAATTTGATACCCATATAGTACACGGCAACACAAATATGAAGATGCAGACGAGATTTTCTTTTCGACCAGTGGGCGGAGTGGGCATGGCAAAATTATTTTGTATTTCCAGGGACATACATTTTAGTTCACAATTAGTACTTGGTACAACAGATAAGAATATCTAGACGAAATTTCCATTATCGATTAGTGAGCGGAAGAGGGCGTCGCAAAACTGTATTATAGCCCTGAAGAGATACAACTTTATACGCAGATAGTACTCGGCATAGAGAATTCCACATGCTTCGGTCTTTTGCGTGTGTTCTCCAGTTAGTTCTACGCACGTCGGCAACCACCTGGTCCTTCCAACAAAGTTTGGGTGTCCCTGCTTTGCGTCGTCCTTCAGGTTCGCCTTTAAACACCTTTCTCGGTGGAACATTAACATCCATCCTGGCAACATGTCCCAGCCATCGTAGTTGTTGGATTCTGACTCTTTTAGCTATGTCGATGTCTTGATAAAGCCCATACAGCTCACGGTTCATCCGATGGCGAAACTCACCGCCGTCGACACAGATAGGCCCATATATTCTTCGGAGTACTTTTCTCTCTAATCCTCACAGGTTTTGTATGTGCGTTGCTGTAAGCACTCACGATTCAGCAGCATACAACGGAACGGGAAAATGAACACCTGCTACAGCTGTTTCTTATCAATTCGATATAAGGTGGTGTTACTAAAGTGCTGCCGAAGTCCGTAAAAACATCTATTGACGAGCACTATTCTCCGCTTTATTTCTTGACTGACATTATTTTTCTTATTGACGGAAGATTCAAGGTAGGTAAACCCAACTACTACCTCAAAACAATTTGCAGAATAATTTTCACCGTTGACAGTGCATTCCCACCGAGAGGACTCTTTGTTCATCAAAACCATTATTTTTGTTTTGTTCTCGTTAACCACTAAACCCATTTTTGCTAACTCCTTTTCCAGTGATGAGAAAACTGCAGTAACATCCCGAAGATTTCGGCCAATGATGTCTATTTCATCGACATAGGCTAGTGGCATGTGGCTCTTGTGAAATATGGTGCCCGACATATTGACACCAGCCTCTCTCATCACCTTCTCCATAACTATATTAAATAGTGCACAGGACAAGCTATCACCCTGCCTGAGACCTCTTTCCGTGTTGTATGGTTCAAAGTGATTCTTACCAATCTTAATAGAGGATTTGGTGTTTTCCAAGATATATCTACAAAGTTGAATTAGTTTTGCAGGAATACCAAACTCAGACATGGCTTCACATAACTTTCTCCTTATCGGAGAGTCGAAGGCAACTTTGTAATCGACAAAGAGGTGGTAGGTGTCGATCTGCTTTTTATGAGATTCTTTTTCCAGGGCTTGTCATAAGGTGAATATTTGATCAGTCGTAGATTTACCAGGTTCAATTAGTTTTTCTCCAATTGACTTTAGATGCGAAATGCTCCAAAAGACCTTGTACGCAATTGGTAATAGGCTTATTCCATGGTAGTTTTTACACTTACTACAATCAACTTTCTTGTATATGGGACATAACAGACTTAGACTTCAATCCCCGGGAATGCTCTCCTCTAGCCAGATTTTCTCCATGAGCTGATGCAACTCCTCCCCACCTGCCTTAAACAATTTAGCCGGGAGACCATCGGCACCAGCTGCTTTGTTATTTTTAAGGCGGGATGTAGCGTATCTCGCTCTGGCTCGGAGGTTGACAGTTAATACCATCGTCATGGATTGTGGCTGTGGTGTCCGTATCCAGTAGATTTCTGAAATTATCTCTCCATATTTTCAGAAAGTTATCCGGATCTATCACCAGCTGGCCACCGCTGTCCTTGCAGGATGGCAACTCTATTCCACGCTTTCCCGCCTTTAATCCCTGGTAGAATTTTCGGCCTTCCCCTTTACTTCGGAGCAACTCTGTGCTTATCCTGCCTCTTTTTCAGCTCTTTCTTTTTCCGTCTAAAGAGACGATATTCTTCTCATCTCTTCTCCCTGAGCTGTTCACGAACAGCTCGCATTGCCATTGTCTGCAGTTTCGCCCTGTATGTAGCATCCGTCTCCCTCGTGGCTTTGCGACATTTATCATCGTACCAGGCATCTTCTTGAGACGGCTTTGAGTACCCAAGTACGCTTTTCGCAGTCCGTTCTATGCAGCCGATTTTATATTGCCACTGCGAGGTGATATTGTCAGGGGTTGGAGCATACCATAGCAGTTAAGTTAAATGGTTAGAGTAGGCGTCCACTACCGATGTCCAGCTTTCGTTGTGCCTGGTTACGAACGTTTTTCTTCATGCTTAGTCTTGTGCGTATGTTAACTGCGGTAAGGTAGTGATCGGAGTCAATGTTTACACCCTTGATCACTCGTACATCTAGAACACTCGATTCGTGCTTTCCGTCGACTATCACATGATCTATCTGATTCCTCGTCAATTGATCTGGATAAAACCATGTTGCCTTTTGAATATTTCTGTGGTCAAATCTAGTGCTGCTAACTATCATATTTCTTGCCGCAGAGAAATCAATCAGTCTGATGCCATTGTTCAACTTTTCGGTGTGTAGACTGAATTTTCCGATGGTAGGCTCAAATGCGGTCTCATGACTTGATGTCATGACTTGAGCTACGGTCACAACTTATAACAGGGAGTTAATTCCGTGATAAATACATGTTATATTAAGATAATTTTTTAAAAATCATCTGAATAATTCTGTTGTTGCTCTAAGGTCCCATATCCAAATATAGATGCAGTGTTAAAAATTTGTACTTGTGGTACAAATTAGCTGTCCGTTTAGATTTTGGGAGTAAAGCAGTGGCAAGCAAAACCGAATACACGCTTACGCAGACATTATGTGTTTTCGTATGTGTATGTGAAACAAGAACGACGCTCAAGCGATAACGATTATAGCCGTCCTCGCGAGGCTATGGGCTGTCTGGCATTGGCGTAAAATATATGTTGAAGATATATAAATTCATGAAATTCGGCTCAAATTTATTTACATTTGTCAAATATTGTTCGCAATTTTTTTCTTCTCATATATTTGAGCTTAGAAATTAAGAACAAATGTCTCACTTTTCATCCAAAACGGCGTGTCCCTCCAACTTCTTGCATGGACCTCGTTCTCACTGACCATTTTGCACGCGTTAACTCTACTCCATAGAGTACAAAGTAATTTTATGTTTAAAGATCCATGCTGGATTACACAGAAAAAAATGCCTCTATTAATGGAACAAACATGATGTGGTGAACTGAACGAGGGACGATGGTCGAAATACACAAAGAGTGCAAAAAAAGCCAACAGCCAACAACCGAAAACAGAAAATTCAACTACAATTCGTCGAGTAACGATGAGATAAAGCAAAAACTATTTAACCGGACGTTTCGCATGAACGCTTCAATACCTTTTAGGTGTTTTTTGTTGTTGTTGTTCTTTTAGCGGATAATCATTATCATGCTGCTCTGCGATTTGTACTCCTGCAGCTACTACCATTTCATGTGTAGTGTAGTTTTTTTGGCTCCACGAAAAGCCCCCCAATGAAATAACGCCCAAACGAGAAATGAAATATTCTCCAAATTTTTTTCATACATTTTTGGGTGTTATTTCATATGAAATAACTTCCAATTTTTTTGGGCCGTTTTTCATTTTTCTTTGGGAATTATTTCATTCCTCATTTGGGATTTTCAAATTATGAAATAATCTCCAATGAAATAAAACCCAACCAATTTTTAAAAATTGGGGATTGTTTCATATCGTGAATAATTTGGGTGTTATTTCATTTTTTATTCGGGCGTTATTTCATTTTTAAAGCTGTTGGTTTTTAGGGGTTTTAAATATATAATTATATAAAATTTGGCCTTTTACAAGAAAACTTTTAGCCTGTGAATATATTACAATGTCTTTTGAATGTTTACAGATATTTCCATTTGTGTTCATATTGACGGATAGAAAATCAACAAAATGCTAAATTCGATTAGTACACACTAAGAATGGAATTTTTTTTAAATTTGTAAGAGTTCATCAAAAGGAAGAATTCAATAAAAGCAAAGAGTTTGATTTGCTTGTGAACACTAGAGGTGTTTGTGTAAAGGCCAAACGTAAAAGGCAAATTGTCTTCCGAACTGCAAAAATAGAGCAGGGCTACAACGATCTACGATCCACACGATTCATTTCAATAATTTTGCGACTTTGCTGTTAGTCCATATTGACATGAAATCCTTGGTGGAAGTGACTCTTTTATGAAATTTGGGCATAATTTCATTTTTGTTGCTGATGGGGTTTATTTCATTGGGGGTTATTTCATTTTCATCATTGGGTGTTATTTCATATGAAATAACTCCCAAATATTGGTGGTTGTTTCGTTTTCGCTTTGGGGTTTATTTCATTTATTTTTGGATGTTATTTCATTCACTGTTTTTGGGTGTTATTTCCAATTTTTTGGGGTTTGATTCATTGGGGCTTATTTCCTGGGCGTTATTTCATTGGGGGGCTTTTCGTGGAGCCGTTTTTTTTCGGTGGTTTTTCGCTAAATTTTTTGTTTGGAAAATCGCTTGCTGGCTTTATATGAGTAACCAAGTTGTGGTACTTGTTGTTGCTGATGTTGTTGTAAAAATGAAACGTTTTATTTATTTTCTGCATTTCATGCAAACAAAAAAGTGTGTTGAGTTGTATTTTCTTTATTATTCGCAATTTCGTTGTGCGATTTTATTTCAATTACGAATGAAAATGCCAAAGGAAGATGGTCGTACGGTCGCTTGGTTGGTCTGTCAGTCGGTCGGTCGTCGGTGTAGTGGATGGTAAATGGAGCAACAACATATCCATATGTATGTGCTCTATTTTCAGTTGTTTAATTTAAATTTTAATGAAAATTTTAATTGTATGAGGAAAAAAAAGAAATAGGCCACATGAATATAATTATCAAATTAAACAAGGAGAAAACTGGAGTAATAGAATTACTGGAAAGTGATTTATGACTTTTTGTTATTACATTGATGTTATAGTTAATAACATTAGAGCCTAATACGTGAAAAATTCCCATATACGATACTTACTAACTTCAAATCGATATTAAATTATTATGGCATGCAACTTGACAAAACGAATGATGCAGAACTTCTTCTTTTTGGGGCTACTTTTACGTGCAGTTCTCAGAATTGAGCCCCAAAATCATGTGTTGTACTGTGTTGGTCCAACCATTTCTATGCAGCAAGAAATATGGTAGTAAGCAGTACTTGATTTGACCATAGTAATATTCATAAGTTAACATGGTTATCTCCATAACAATTGACGACAAATCAGGTAGATCACGTGGTATTCGATGAAAGGCACGCATGGAGTGTTATTAACGTACGAGTGCTCAGGGGTGCGAACATTGACTCCGATCACTACCTTACTGCAGTTAAGGTACGCACAAAGTTAAACATAGAGAAAAACGTACGTAACCAGGCAAAACAAAAGCTAGACATCGGTATACTGCGGACCACAGAGGTAGCGGACGCCTACACCAACCACCTACTAGTGGCCTTCGATAGCTCAGTGAAAGCGACGTAGATTAGCAACCAAAGGTGCCGGATTCGATTCCCGGCCGTGGCACTGGCCAAATCAACATCGATGATAAATTACTTTTCAAATACTTTCGAGTTCTCTAGCCAAATAAACTCATCCTAGATGCTTCTACCACAAAAAATGAAACCAGATTGTGCAAGAGCAAAGCAAAACGAAGATGATTTATCAACATAGCAAAATAAATCAACAAAATCGAACTGGAGCCATCTTTGGGGGAAATTGGCGGTTAAAACTTACAACAACATCTAACAATCCCTTGACACAAACCTTGTTTTTACATAGGAACGAAACAGAGTTGCCAACCCGGATAATGTTCTAAAGGTATGGAGCGATCATTTCTGAAATCTACTGGTAACAGACACAACTCCAGAAGACCCCACACCAATCCATGACGATGGTATTAACTGTCCACTTACGAGCCAAAGCGAGATATGTGTGGCAATATCCCGCCTTAAAAATAACAAAGCGGCTGGAGCCGATGGTCTCCCTGTTGTATAAGGCAGGTGGGGAGGAGCTTATTAAAAGCATGCATCAGCTCATGGAGAACATCTGGCTAGAGGAGAGCATGCCCGGGGATTGGAGTCTCAGTCTGTTATGTTTTATATACAAGAAATTAGATCGTAGAGAGTGTAACAACTACTGTGGAATAAGCCTATTACCTATTGCGTAAAAGGTCCTTTCGAGCATCCATGTGTGAACGTCTGAAGTCAATATTAGAATAAATAATTGGACCTAATCACTGCGGCTTTAGACCTGACAAATCAACGAAGGATAAAATATTCACTTTACGACAAATAATGGAAAAAAAACTCATGAAAAGCAGATCGACACCTACCACTTCTTTGTCGACTAACTACAAAGTTGTCTTCGACTCTCCGATAAGGAGAAAGTTATGTGAAGCCATGACTGAGTTTGTATACCAGCAAAACTAATTCAACTTTGCAGATATACCTAGGAAAACACCAAATCCTCTGTTAAGATTGGTAAGGATCACTCTGAACCATACAACACGGAAAGAGGTCTCAGGCAGGGTGATAGCTTGTCCTGTACACTATTTAATATAGTTATGGAGAAGGTGATGAGAGAGGCTGGTGTCAATATGTCGGGCACCATATTCCACAAGAGCCACATGCCACTAGCCTATGCCAATAATAAAGACATCATTGGCCCAAATCTGCAGGATGTTACTGCAGTTTTCTCTTAAATTAATGATTTCGATGAACAATGAGTCCTCTCGATGAAGACGGAGCGTGAACGCTGACAATTATTGTTTTCAGGCAGTAGATGAATTTATCTACCTGGGATCTTCCGTCAATACGAAAAATTGTTTCAGCTAATATATCAAGCGGAGAATAGTGCTCTCCAATAGAAGTTTTTACGGACTTTGGCAGCACTCTAGTAACACCACCTTATCTCGGAATACTAAGAAACAGCTATACCAGGTGTTAAATTAACCCTGTTTTGTTGTATGCTGCCGAATCGTGGGTGCTTTGTTGAAAAGACCAAATGGTAGGCGATGTGCCACCATCTGGTAGGACTAACTGGAGAGCGCACGCAGAAGACCGAAGCGCGTGGAATTCTTTAATACTTTAGGCCTCTTATTTATGAACCACGTTCGTAAGTTGTAATGGGCCACTAAGTAAGTAAATAAGTAATATACGAGACATCCATGGTTCAATTCCTGCCTTAGTAATCTACACTTTCTTTCATCATCGGCCCCCTCGTTGTTGCCAAAACTAACTTCTCGCAATATCGGTTTGTCTAGTAACAATAACAGTTGGCATTTATTCAACATTCCGCCTTCATCCAAATACATTGACTTACAATCATTTTTTGTATGTTTACCAAATTCTGTCAAATTTTGGACAGATTCGATGCTTTATAACTGAATATTTTACTCTTTGATATTTACGCAACAATTGCACTCTCTCCATAAATTCCACAAGGCTTTCTCTAGACCCTAAAGAGACATTTTTCGTATATCGTTTTGCAAATTATTGCCAATGATTACGTACGATTTCGTAAATTGAATTTTCATTTAGATAATAAATAACTACACAAATATCCAATTATTAGGGTATTTCGACAAAGAAGCAATGCATTAGTGTTGTATTAATAATGATTGGTTGGTGATTTCGTATACGTACACTCACTTTCTTGTATAGCTTTTTTGCAACTCCCCCACTTAGTAATAATAATCACCTTACGATACTCGACAACGAAACACATAGAGAGTACTGGAAAAAGTACAATGTACATAAAATGCTATTACATTGACGATAATATGTTTTATAAATTCGATTACGTTTTTGCCATTTGCTGTTCGTTCATTCGCCACATTATTTTGCTTCCATTCTATTGGATCTACTGCTTATACGAATCAATGTGCGACAGCTGTACTAGACAACACAAGCGAGAAAAGATGCGCGCTCGTATTTAAAAAAAAGTAATTGAATACGTGGCTATCATGAGGGATATCAGGGTTCGTTTCCTGTCTCAGTCATATACATTTCATTCATCGCAGGGGGCCCATGACTTTTACTGCAACTTTGCAGTAAAAGTCAAGTAAAAACTTTGTAAACTGCTGACATTCGGATTCGTTTATAATTTGTAGGTGACGTTGTGTGTGTTTCTAAAAATAGAATGAGTGTTAATTCCCAATAATACACGAAAACACTGCCATACCACATTCATGGATTGAAATGGAAAAAAAAGTAAGTAAGTATGCTTACTTCAGTAAGTAAGTAAGTATACTTATGTATACTATACTTAAGTAAGTATACTTATATTACTCATAAGTACTCATGGGATGTAATATAAAAAAAAGTAAGAAAAGTAAGTACTTATACTAAAGTAAGTATACCTATACTTAAGTTAATATACTTAGATTTAAATAAGTATGTTATATAAGATAAGTAAAGTAAGTAAGTATACTTACTTTATAAAGTACTCATGGGGTGTAATTATATTATTATACATAAGTATACTTATACTTAAGTAAGTAAACTTAACTTTACGTAAGTATGCTATGTTACGTAAGTACGTACTAATGGGGTGTAATATAAAAAAAAAATTAAATAAGTACGAGTATACCTAGAAGTATTTCAGGCTTTAGTTTCAACGAGAATATCATTATAACAAAAAAGTCAGACGGCACTATAGTGTAATCTATATTTTAAGTTTTTTTGAGTTTAGTTCCTTTCAGCTATCTCTTAACTTTTAAGTGTATTGCCGCAAGCTTTCCATCAGTTTCTGTTTAATCAATATATGTAACATTTCCCGTTCGATTGCTATACAATTTACAAAAAACAAGCAAACTAATAGCATTTGTATGTCTGCAAATGAGCCAACGGCTAAATAGGGAGAAAGGGCGCTGCAAGACGGCAGGATAAAGTAAAAATAACGACAGCAACAACAACACCAACAGCAACACAAGTGTAGTGTAATATAATCAAAAGCAATTTCCCAGACATTATTATGGTCTAAATTGGATGATAGATAATACATATGCCAGCGACGACGATGGTATTGATGCCGACACAGCGCCAGCACCCGGTTATGATGACGATGATGATGGTGAATGATGGAATTACATAATTGAAAGGTCTTCATCTTCATGTTCCGCTCATGTTGCGGAACATCCACAATACGCTGAGAATTTTAACTAAAACATCATAATTTTCTACGCACCCCTTGTACCGCTCTACGGTCATGAAGGGTTATCCATGGTAAAACAACGTGAAGAAAATGAGGGGGGGGAGACCTTGACGCTGTTGGACTTTCCATTTGTTGAGGAGGTCATGTAATGGTCAGATGAGAAAAAGATCATAAAAGAAGAAGAAAACAATAAGAACTTTTGTGTAATAATAATAACAATAATGATAGTTGTATGTAATAATACAATAAGTAGAGAAAAAGAATGTAATAAATATAATAGAATTTTCCCCAATCGATTGGGGAAAATAGCAACATTTAAATAGAAATCGTGTTCTCTTTACAATAGTTTACTGTTAGGATTTTATTATACGATTTAATATAATTTTTTTATACAAAGTAGATTTCGAAGTAAGTATTTTATGGTCAATTGCACTTTTTTTTGTTTGCCGTTTCAAGGACTTTGACCTCTTTATGCATCTTTAGACAATTTTCCAATAGAGAGAACTGTTCTTTACCTAAAAAAAAGAATTTAGCTCACTTGTAATTTGGGCTTTTATGTTTACTTACTTACTTACTTAAGTGACCCATAACAACTTACGAATGTGGTTCATAAATTTGAATACTTCGGTCATCTGCGTGCGTACTCCAGTTAGTCCTACTAGATGGTGGCACGTCGCCAACTGCTTGGTCCTCCCGACGAAGTTTGGGTCTCCCTGCTCTGTGTCGTCCTTCAGGTTCGCCTTCAAACACCTTTCTTGCTGGAGCATTTACATTAATCCTGGCAACATTTCCCAGCCATCGAAGTCGTTGGATTCTGACTCTTTTAGCTACGTCGATGTATAGGTAAAGCTAATACAGCTCATGGTTCATCCCATGGCGAAACTTGCCGTCGACATTGATAGGTCCATATAATTTTCGGAGTACTTTTCTCTCGAATACTGCCAGGTTTTGTATGTTCGTTGTCGTAGGTACCCAAGATTCGGCGGCATACAACAGAACGGTTAAAATTAGCATCTGGTATAGTTGTTTCTTAGCAGTTCGAGATAAGGTGGTGTTACTAAAGTGTTGCCGAAGTTCCTCGCTTGATTTCTTGGCTAACACTATTTTTTTATTGATGGAATATCCGAGGTAGCTAAATTCACGTACTACCTCAAAACAATAATTGTCAACGTTGACAGTGCGTCCCCATCCAAAGGACTCTTTTTTCGTCGAAACCATTATTTTTGTTTTGTCCTTGTTGACCGCTAAACCCATTTTTGCTGACTACTTTTCTAGTGATGAGAAAACTGCAGTAACATTCCGCAGATTTCGGCCAATGATGTCTATATTATCGGCATAGGCTAGAGGCATGTGGCTCTTGTGGAATATTGTGCCAGACATGTTGACACCAGCCTTTTTCACCACCTTCACTATAAGTATATTAAATAGTGTACAGGACAAGCTATCACCCTGTTTGAGTGATGAGAAAACTGCAGTTACATCCCGCAGATTTCGGCCAATGATGTCTATATTATCGGCATAGGCTAGAGGCATGTGGCTCTTGTGGAATATTGTGCCAGACATGTTGACACCAGCCTTTTTCACCACCTTCACTATAACTATATTAAATAGTGTACTGGATCACCCTGTTTGAGAACTCTTACCATGTTGAATGGTTCAGAGTGATCTTTACCAATCTTAAAAGAGGATTTGGTTGTTTTACAAGGTATATCTGCAAAGTCGAATTAGCTTGCAGGAATACTAAACTCAGACATGGCCTCATATAGCCTTTTATCGGAAAGTCGAAGGCAGCCTTGTAGTCGACAAAGAGGTGGTAGGTGTCGATCTGCTTTTCATGAGTTTTTTTTTCCATTATTTGTCGTAAAGTGAATATTTTATCCTTCGTAGATTTGTCAGGTCTAAAGCCGCAGTGATTAGGTCCAATTATTTATTCTAATATTGACTTCAGACGTTCACACATGGATGCCTTTTACGCAATTGGTAATAGGCTTATTCCACAGTAGTTGTTACACTCACTACTATCTAATTTCTTGTATATAAAACATAACAAACTGAGACTCCAATCCCCGGGCATGCTCTCCTCTAGCCTGTCGTTCTCTATGAGCTGATGCATGTTTCTAATCAGCTCCTCTCCCTCTGCCTTAAACAATTCAGCAGGGAGGCCATTGGCTCCAGCAGCTTTGTTGTTTTTAAGGCGGGATATTTCGACACATATCTCGCTCTGGCACGGAGGTGGACAGTTCATACCATCGTTATGGATTGTAGCGGAGTCTTCTGGAGTTGTGTCCGTATCCAGCAGATTTCTCAAATGTTTTCACCATATCTTCAGAACGTTATTTGGGTCCGTCACTAGCTGGCCACCGTTCTCTGAATTCAGTCCCAAATCAATGAGCTGTTAAATGTTGTACTGTGTTATTTTATCCCATAAATATATAGCGTTTTTGTTCTTCAGCCAAGTAAAATCAAATGTGAATTTCTAGTATTTTCACTAAGTTTCGAGTTCAATAAACTGTATGGACACTTAAAAAATAAAATAATCTACCGCTTATAATGGTTATTAATAAACCTCTGATGATTATTGATAAAGACATAATTATCTATAGACCATTTTATTTCAAATAAATATATGTATTTTAACAATATATAAAATATTTTTATTATTATTGAGTATTTCTTAGTTTCGGCCAATTGGCTGTGACTCTTTAACACAACAGCAAAAACAAATTAATGGTCATTGGCCTCTCACTCTACCTACCTACAACCATACAAGAATATTCAATGATTTCTTTTTTGTGTTGTATTGTTATTTTCACTTGATTATTGTGAAAATTTCTTTCCAATACGCTTCAATGAACACCACTTCAACAGACTTTGTAAGAGACAAATGGGCAAGAGGGGGGTCAACCAATCACATATTGCAACATATGCTTGATGGTTTGGATGGATGGCTCTTGGGTTGAATATTGTCAAAGTTAATGTTAAGTGAATGAATAATGGCTCAAGTAATGCTTGAATGACTGGCGATTGCGAAGATGATGACGACTACGGTTATGGCTGAGCAGCTGATGTTGATAATGACCGGTTGCAGTTGCTGTGTTTTTCCTGTTGCTGGGCCGTTCGTATGTCTTGTTTGGGAATAATTAGACCGTATCTTGTTTTCCTCTTTTTGTTCTTTGTAATTGTTGTCAATGACTGCCGTTCGTTCGCTGATCTTTTGGAGGGTTCAGTTTCTTATTCAACTGGTAGGGTCTTTGTTAGTCTTTGTGCTTCAAGTGTCCAACCATTTATGGGTTGTGGAATAATTAAATTTTTTACTTTTGAAGTAAATTAATATTACGAAGAGAAAAAATGTATTTCCTGTCTTTATATCCTAATGTTTGGCAATCTTGCAAATGCAAGAGACGTTAAGATCACACACATTCCCTAAGCATGTGTTAGAAATGTGAAAATGAAAAAATTAAAGTTGAGAGATGATAACATGTTTCAATTTCGAATTTCTACGACTGCATAATGAGATAATTGCAAATTTATCAAAATTTTCTGTTAGAAATACAGAATGGACCAAAAGTCAGTTTATATTGTAATCGGTAACTGTGTCGGACAGCCACGACAGGGTGTGGCGGAAGTCTTTCGAAATGTAAGATCATCCAATGGGAATTCAGTGCCATGGACTCATTCAGCTGAGACCAACGTCGGTTCTGCTCTTTGAAGAAAATAAAATAACACAGTACAACATTTTATTTAGCACACTGATTTGGGACTCAATTCTGAGAACTGCACGTGAAACGAGCCCCAAAAAGAAGAAATACTGCATCTTTGGTTTTGTCAAGTTACATGCCATAATAACTTAATATCGATTTGAAGTAAGTAAGTATCGTAAAGGGGAATTTGTCACGTTTTAGGCTCTTTTGTTTGACATAACTCGAGAATCACTAGTCCGATTTAGCTGAAACAAATTTAAAAAAATTAAGAATTACAATTCCTTTACTCTGTTCTTATAACGTTTTCCTACATAAGCAACAATTTAACTTTTCCATTCATCAAATGATTTTGAACTGGGTTATTTTGTAACAGTTATAAAAAAACTGTTGTACTCCGTGGCGTATGATTTACGTGGAATATTACTTATGGTAATCATACGCCACCATATAATAATATAACAAAATAGCCTAAAACGTAAAAAAATCCTATACAAGATGCTTACTAACTTCAAATCGACGTTTAATTATTATGGCATGCAACTTGACAAAACGAATGGTGCAAAACTTCTTCTTTTTGGGGCTACTTTCACGCGCAGTTCTCAGAATTGAGTCCTAAAATCATGTGTTGTACTGTATAATTAAAACCATAGACTTCAGAACATAGTTCGACAACTCCATGACTTTTCAATAACACTCGTTCACCTGTTTACTAGCGCAACCCCTCTGTCATTGTTATATGGGCAAATGTAACTGCAGCCCTTCACCATATACCAGATGCCATTGCTCCAAGCGACAGGAAACCTATAGTTAGCTGCTAAACGCGTTCTTATCCAAACTCAATTATCAAGAACCAAACTAAATTTTAACAATTCTAAAGCTAAAGCAACAAAATTCTCATTCAAGTTCAGTCATTCATTCATTCATTTACACATTTCTTGCTGACTTTTCCGTTCATAATTCTCATCGTTAGCGGCTAAACGAAGGAGAAAAATCATTAAATTATACTTTAGACTTTATGGCGCACGCGGTAGCGCAATAGAAATCGGAATAGGAACCAAGAATATACATACGTGCACACACTCGCTCACAAACACCTAGATATTGTGCAGAATACAGCAGAGCATTCAGCAGTCCCAGCCAGTAGTATCAGTAGTTGCTATTCCCTTTTGTTGTAGTTGTCTTTCAGTACGTCAGCGCATCGCGCACAAAAACAAACAGCCATGAGGTAGATGTGACCTTGTGTATAGTTGTGTTGTTGTTGCTGTTTTTGTATTCTAAAGATTTTTTCATATTTCTATACAATTCCAAATGGCAGAAGCCACGCAACGCTCACAGAGTTTATAATAATTTTGAGTAATGCAATCTATACGCAACAACAGTATCCGGTGGTTTTGTGTTGAACGCTTAGGGCCTTTGTGTAATGGAAATAGATTTCGAAAGAAGCTATGAAAAAACTTCATTATCGCATCAGCAATATTGCGATCATTACAAACCACATTGAATTGTGAAACATTGAGTTATAGTGTAATTATAGACACAGTAGGTTTTTTTAGACACATAAAAATAGTGTGTGGTATTATAATTTTTTTATTTATATAAAAAATTTATAGGAGTCTGTATGTTCTGTATTGGTTCCTTTACAGTTCAATGTATTGCTTTGACATATAAAAACATTACTCTTTATGTTTCGTAAATAGTTTCTCAATAGATACCAAATATGTGCGATAGATGGCAGTTGAGTTTTTTTCATTTATTAATTAATTACGTATGAGTAATGATCAGTGTTAGAATATATTGCGTATACGTTTCCGAATACTTGTATACTTTTAATAATAAAGTATGGGTTTGTGATAAAGTTATAAAAGAAAGAAAACCCGTAAGATTGTTTGAAAAGTTGATGTCTATTATGGGTGGGCGTTTTCTGTTTCCGACTAAACAGTACTAAATTCTGTTTTATCAGGTTTTGCATTAGGTATCCTGCTGGCGCCCCAGTGTTCTACGATATTGGTAAAGTCTTACATCTTCCGTTCGGGGCATGATAGTCTCATCCCTGAAACGCAGAGTGCTATGTCATCCGCCTACGCTACCACAGTGCACCCTTCCGACTCCAGTTGTTTGCGCACGCTGTTGAGGGGTAACTTCCACAGCAGTGGTGATAACACTCCTCCTTGAGGAGTACCTATTTGTTACCCTTCTAATGAGGGTGTGATTTCCCAGCTTGGATGTGATAGTTCTCTTAAGAAGAACGTTGCGCATCATGTTTGCTAATGTGTGAGTTGCTCTGTAGACCTTTGAGTCATGTTATTATGCAGAGGTATTTGATATCGTTGAACGCTCCCTCTATATCCATAAAGGTTACAGGGAATACATCTTTCCTCTCTAAAGATTACTTTATGGTTACAGTAATGAATGGAGTGCAATTTCCGTCGATTTTCCTTTTGTGTATGCGTGTTGAGCTTTCGTAAGCAGATGAAGTTCTTGATGACATTGTCTATGATCCTTTCGAGAGTTTTCAAAAGGTTCAATTATAGCACTGTGAAACACTTTCGGGGTCATTTTTTGGGGGCGTGAGATATTCCAAGTCAGGGTGAACAGGGTACAATCTATGAGTAATGTTAATGTTATGCGGATTTCATATTAATCATACGCACTTTGTTCCAATATTGTGAATTTATGGAAATTTTTAGAAGGTTTCATTTAATAAATTAGTCTAACTTGATTTATTACATGGATATATTTATATTATTTATTTAAGCCTTAGTTACAATTCTGCTTCTGATCAAGAATGATATAAGAAATCATCAATGGTTGTTGCGTTATAGCTGAAAAACTATGGGAAAACATCAATATAAGCAAAAATAAAAAGGTCAGAAAAAGTTGGACTTTACTTTGATCTAGTAGGGAACTTAAAACTTAGTTCGTCCTGATTATATTATAGCATATATTAGTAGCCACCCTAAAGTTATATACTTATGTAAAGTCTCGCCGATATAGCCACGTTAACACAAAGAACTACATATGCTTACCACATGCGTGTTAAATTGGTATTTGTTAAAAGTTTTTGTTGCTGCGAAAAATGTCTAAATGACTGACCCACAAAACAGGGTTTCATCAGCCGATATCCCGCCATCCAGTCACAACAGACACAAAACTGTAACCTATGTTGGCTGTTGCCAACAGTCAAAGGAAATGCATAACATAATTTAATGCGAACAAACACAACACGGCGAAAAAAGTATAAAGTCCAGTTTAACGTTATAAATTCTTGAAAATGCAAACATATTTCCAAACACATTTTCATTTATAGAGCACAGCTGTACATATTACATTTAATCATAGACACAAAGATTTTCTTCACATAAACAAACTATTACTAAGGTATTCTGTTATTACCGTATAATGCAATACCCTCTCTTTCTCTCACTCTCTCTCTCTCACTCGGTCCTTTAACTTTCTTTATTTGCCGGCAGTTTAGTATTTTATAGAAATTTACCATTCATCGTAGCTAAGTTTGTTATTTAACTCTGCACACAGAGAGTCATAAAGCATGAAATGGAAAATTATAAAAATCTTATAACCCTAAGATGAACTTAATTTGAAATATTGTCCGTCTGTCCGTCTCCTTTGTTCAAGAGTCCTTGTGAGAGTAGTGACTATGGCAACGGATTTTATATAGGATCATCAAGGTTGTATGGCTCTAAGGATAATAAAACATTAAGGTGCAAATAACTTACTGACAACCAGAATAAGTAATAAAGAATGTAGTCGCACAAATTAGTAACACTTACCTAAAAAGAGAGGAAGAGAAAAAGGAGACACAATTAATTTAATTGAAATTTAAATGTTTTTTATAAGTAAATATATTATTAGAGATTAAAGTTAATTGATATGACATGATTTTGGGAGTCAATTCTGAGAACTGCACGTGAAAGTAGCCCCAAAAAAAGATGTTCAGTATGATTCGTTTTGTTAAGTTACATGCCATAATTATTTTATATAGACTGGAAGTTAGTAAGTATCGTATAAGGGAACTTATCACGTTTCAGGCTCTTTTGTTTGAAATAACATAAATACTATATGGTGACGTATGATTATCATAAGTAATATTCCACGTAAATCATACTTCACGGGGTACATCAGTTTTATTGTAACTGCTACAAAATAAACCAAGTCAATGTAAATTGTAATGTAATGTAATGTAATGTAATGTAATGTAATGTAATGTAATGTAATGTAATGTAATGTAATGTAATGTAATGTAATGTAATGTAATGTAATGTAATGTAATGTAATGTAATGTAATGTAATGTAATGTAATGTAATGTAATGTAATGTAATGTAATGTAATGTAATGTAATGTAATGTAATGTAATGTAATGTAATGTAATGTAATGTAATGTAATGTAATGTAATGTAATGTAATGTAATGTAATGTAATGTAATGTAATGTAATGTAATGTAATGTAATGTAATGTAATGTAATGTAATGTAATGTAATGTAATGTAATGTAATGTAATGTAATGTAATGTAATGTTATGTTATGTTATGTTATGTTATGTTATGTTATGTTATGTTATGTAATGTAAGGTAATGATATACCGGATGAACCAAAAATCCGTTTACATGTCAATTGGTAACTGCGGCGAAGTAAGTCGAAGGAGTTACGAAATGCAAGAGCAACTAATATGAATTTAGTGTCCAAGCGTCATTTAGAGAAGCACATTGTGGATTCTAAGTACGAGAATACCACAGTACAAAATTTTTCAGCTCATTTATTTGGGACTCAATTCTGAGAACTGCACATTAAAGTAGCCCCAAAAAGAAGTAGTCTTGCATCATTCGTTTTGTCAAGTTATATGCCATGATAATTTAATATCGATTTGAAGTTAGTAAGTATCGTATAGGGTATCGGCCTAGTGGTTCTCGAGTTATGTCAAACAATAGAGCCTAAAACGTGACAAATTCCCCTATACGATACTTTCTAACTTCAGATCGATATTAAATTATTATGGCATGTAAATTGACAAAACGCATGATGCAGAGCTTCTTCATTTTGGGGTTACTACACGTGCAGTTTTCAGAATTGAGTCCCAAATTCATGTGTTGTACTGTGTTATAGCAATTATTCGACTACCTTTACTTTCATTGGTCGTATAAAACAGCTGAGCTATGAATGAGACATGTTCCAATAGCCTATGTAAAATGTGACTAGAGGACCACAACAACCAACATTAACGATACTTTTGTTTTTCGTTTTTCCCAAATTTCATATAACAACAATTGCTCAGTATGTGTTTTCTAACTGAAAACATAATAAATACATATAGTTAACATAATATCAGGAAACTGGTTATAAAAAAACACGCACACATTAAACAAAACAATGCCTAGTGAAAGAGAGAGCTCTAGAGGACCAGAGGCATAAGCAGCCACGACGATGATGATTACAGGTCGTTGGTTTGCAATGAAATTGTTACAAGGGTAAACTTTCTATTTGATATCATAGCTAAGAGCTATAAGCAATAGCAGCAGCAATCTACATGTACAACCACAACAACAACATCATAGTCTTAGGCAGCGCGCACAACAATATCTAATACAGCAGCAACAGCAACAATTTCATCGCCAGCTGTCTTGCGGGCTATTCCGAGCAATAAACAGATCAACTGTGGCCAAGTTATGCAATTTATTATGGTTAATTTATGAGAAACCGGTTTAGTGTAATTGTGTTTCTTATTTTTATATAATAAAACATTAAAAGTTGTAAGCAAGTGTGTGTGTCATTGCAAATTGAACATTAAATCATTCAAATAATTTTAAAGGCATTGTAAGAAATTTGAACATTATTTTAACGATGCTTAACATCTTCTACAAACAACTTTTCCACTTTTTTACATAATACAATAACTTAATCACTTAATTGGCTTTACAAATGCTAGACTTTCATCGCCAACTTTTTTTTTGTTGGGCAATATATTGAAAATTTATCATAATTATAAAAACAATTTAAATAAAATTTTTAGAAAATTATTATTTTTTTGTTGCATTTCATTTTAAACCCATTTTAAGAGAGACCTTTTTTCCAAGGAACTGTTTGAAATTTGTGACCTAAAATTTGAATTTATAATATGAGTTTTGTGAAAGTTTTGTGCCTAACTTTCAAAAAGGACTTAATCGACATAAACGTTGTTATTTCTGGTAAACGACATTTTCCCTCTCTTTGTTAAGTGCTTCGTCGTTTCATTGAAATTTATTTGCATTTTCAAGAATTTACAACTTTAAACTGGACTTTGTACCTTTATCGCTGTTTTGTGTTGTGTTCGTTCGCATTAAAATTTTTATGCATTTCCTTTGAATGTTGGCAACAGCCAACATAGGACACAGTTTTGTGTCTGTTGTGACTGGATGGCGGGATAGCTGGCTGATGAAGCCCTCTTTTGTGGGTCAGTCATTTAGACATATTTCGCAGCAGCAAAAACTTTTTAACAAATACCAATTTAACACGCATGTGGTAAGCATATGTAGTTCTTTGTGTTAACGTGGCTATATCGGCGAGACTTTACATAAGTATATAACTTTAGGGTGGCTACTAATATATGTAAACTCTCGAGAGGATCCTGGATGATGTTATCAAGAACCCAATCGACTTGCATCACCTATCGAAAGCTCAACACACATACACAGCGAGGAAATCGACAAAAAATCGACACTTAATGCACTACTGTGTCCCATAGAGAAATCATTAGAGCGGAAAGAAGTATCTCTAGTAGCCTTTATAGAAATAGAGGGAGCGCCTTGACCAATATCAAACCCCTCTGCATAGTTACATATATCAACAGCCTAAAGACCAACTCACACATAAGCAAACTGATTCGCGCAACATGCTGCTGAAGAGAACTATCACTTAAAAGCTGAAAAATCACGCCCTCAGACGTACCCCACAAGGACTGTAGAACCAAGCAGTTAACAGCCTGCTCAAACATCTTTAGTCGGAAGGGTGCATAGTGGTAACGTATGCGGACGACAAAGCACTCTGCGTCTCTGGGAAGAGACTATCATATCTCGAACGGAAGTTGCAAGACTATATCAATATTCTAGCAGACTGGTGCGCCAGCAAGGGACTCCAATCCAATATGCAATATCCAACTAGGCAACAAACAACTAAATTTTTACAAAATAGGAAATTATTTAGGTCTCTTCTTGGACAGCAAGCCAACCGCAGTTGAGCTGCTCTATGGAGACATAGAAAGCAGAGCCAACAAGGCACTCATACACATGCCACAAAGCTATTGGAAAAACCGAAGACTCGAAGCCAAAGTAACACTTTACAATAACAAAGCTATTATGAAACCAATGCTACAATATGATTCTATAGTCTAAACCCCCTAAAGTGCCACAACACCAAAACGAAAGTGTTCAGTGCCTGCCGGTCATTGATTTGAGGGCAACCGCAGTGCGGATAATGAAGTTCGACAGGGCTCAGCCCTGCATAAAATTGACGTGGAACACGAAGCGAATCCCTCTATTTCCACCTGTAAAAGCACTATCGGAAGTCAAACGATGAGAACAGCAAACGACAGATGGTAAATGAGGAAACCTATAGGAAAGCCAGAAAGACATGACCTAAATGCAAGCCGAAAAGTATATCTAACCTAATAAATGAGGAAAGAGACGAGATTAGGCAAATTATTACTTTCCTAATTTGTATCCTTTTCATCTTAGTGGTGGATATCGGAAATCTTACGTGGATAACAGCAAACGACAGATGGAATAATAAGGAAACCTGTAGAAAAACCAGAAAGACAAGACCTGAATACAATCCGAAACGTAAATCGAACCTAAAAAATTTGGAAAAAATCCAGATTAGCCAAATTTTTACCTTCCCAACCCATTTGAATCTTTTTAGTCTTAGTGTAGAAAATTGAAAGTCTAACGTTGAGAACAGCAAACGACAGATGGAAAAAAGAAGAATTCTATAAGAAAGCCAGGAAGACATGACCTGAATTAAAACTGAAACGTATATCTAACTTAAAAAATCTCGAAAAGGACCTAATTATCTAAATTTTTACCTTTTTTCTAACGGAACATGGTCTGTGGAAAATTTTCGACCGACCATTTGGGACCCTTTCATCTTTGTAGGGAATATCGGAAGTCTAACAGTCTGAGAACGAAAAACGACAGATGGAAGAAAGAGGAAATCTATAAGAAATCTATATACAACCCGAACTGTACATCGAAACTAGTAAATCTCGAAAGGGACCATATAAGGAAAACTATCACCTTCCTAACGGAACATGGTTTCTGGAAGATGTTCACCCGCCTATTAGTTACCTTTCAGGCTTAGTGGATGATTGAATGTGGAAAAGAGACAGCGGTCATTGTATCTCCATAATCGACTGTAGAACTGTTAGATCACTGTGGCCTGACTACAGCAGATTTCGATCGGCATACATGGTTTGGCTGTAGGGAGTGATCTGAGACTGCCCTGCGGAATTCTAACAGACCATTGTCAATATCAGGCACTTGAGAGGTAAATGGGAGAGATCCATACCGGACTACTGCCGTGTGTGTGAGTCAAGAGCAGTCCGAGACGAAGGAACATCTTCTTTGTAGCCGTCCCGCTCTAGCCCGTAGAAGGCTTTGATACTTAGGGAAAAGTTATATATAGAAGACATATAGTCTCTCTCCGTAGCCCATGTAGGCGATTTAAAATCTTTGATGCGGTGACTTCCATGGCATGATGGTTAGAATTCTAACAGACCATTGCCAATATCAGGCACTTGAGAGGTAAATGGGAGAGATCCATACCGGACAACTGCCGTGTGTGTGAGTCAAGAGCAGTCCGAGACGAAGGAACATCTTCTTTGTAGCCGTCCCGCTCTAGCCCGTAGGAGGCTTTGATACTTAGGGAAAAGTTATGTATAGAAGACATATAGTCTCTCTCCGTAGCCCATGTAGGCGATTTAAAATCTTTGATGCGGTGACTTCCATGGCATGATGGTTAGAACACGCGACTACCATGCGAGAGATCCTAGGTTCAACTCCTGGTTCCAGTCATGTAAAAAAATATAATAAAAAATAATGTTGTCGTCAGCAACTTCACAGTATAAGTGTTGAGTCAATCGGCATGTCCAGTAAAAGCTTCTCAAACAGTGACGTCCGCATTCGTCGATAAACAAGTAGGTGCCGTGAATCTAAAAATTGAAAGCATGTTAATTCACAACAACGCGAGATGCTATCCCATACCTCATATATAGGGCGTTAAGGGAAATTCAGATTTTAAGTTTTTGTCCTTTTTGGTAGATGCAAAGTTTTTTGTTAAGGATTGCTAATTGTTGATTTGGAGTTTTTATCGCCATTTCCTCCAAGAGATAGCGCTAGCTAGTTTTATTGAATTATTTTTGAGATGTTGTCCTTGGTCCTTGCGCAATCTGGATTTTTGAACTAAATGCATCTGGATGAGTTTTGTTGGCTGGAGAACTCGAAAGTATTTGAAAAGTATTTTTTCATAAGATTTTGATTTGGCCAGGATATCTTTTACACTTGTTCACAAATCTGACCTTTACTAACAATACGGGACATGTACCAATAAGTAGATACGCTAATAGAATTGGATTTGCTTCAAAAAGCGATTATATCTACTGTGGGAATAGGAGCAGTGAACCATCTACCGATCATATTATATATGACTGCCCAGAAAGAGATTGGAAATTCTAGGAAAACCTTTAGGTATTACAGAGGAACAAGCTACTTTGTACTTCGACAGGAACAGAAACTTTTATAAGTTTGGACGGATTGGATCGAAATTCCAGAATCCCAAACAACTATAAACGGAATCCAGCAAAAACCGGAAAGGTATTAGTTGCCTTATACGCTAGAAGCATCGGTTGAAGGGATGCCACAAACGCCAAATGGGTAACAAAATGGGACCTAAGTGATCCCATAGTATATTGATATGATACCTGCAGACCAACCAACCAACAATAGACGGAATTCATCAAAGACCGGGAATGAACTATTCACACAACCAGGCACCAAACACGCGGGAAGATCGGCTGAAGGGTTGCCATAAACGCCCCAAGGGTAACACATTGGGTTTATAACGAAAATTTACTATATTTACAAATTTAGGTCCACTTTGTGGTCATTATGTGTGCCGGTCACTTTCTTCTTTATGACAGCCAATGAGATGTAGAGAGAAACTCTTCTACCACTCATATCTTAGTCACAAAGACAAAATTGTTTTAACCCCAAACAATAAGATGGCCACCCTAATGCTCAATATATACACGCGATATATGTTGCTGCGGCACAACACTACTGTTGTTGCTTACTGTACTACTACAATACTGTAGTCTACATCCGCTGCTCGCTGCAACATCAACGAGAATCGAGGACATTCTACAGTTTTCCGTTGCTGCTGCTGCTGCTGCAATATTTGCTAAAAATTTCGTGGTTAAAACAAGAAGTTTAACAACAAGTCAACATCATCATCATGACGGTATGTTATATACAGATACCAAAAGTCAGACAACCAACAGGCGGGCCGCCCAGTCACTTTGTCAGCTGACGAGGCAAGAGATATCGCGCCGCACAGCAAACAGCCAACAACACTAAAACTCGTATGTGTCTGCAGCTTAAGAATTCCTTAGTATATTTAGTGGGTCTTTTTTTTTTGCTGCCGTTGCAAAGTAATTTGTTACTTCAGTCACTGGTTGACGTTTTGTCGAAACAGCCGCCACAGAAGGAGTAAAATAAAGTGAACGAAATAAAAAAACGAAAAGAGAAAAATTAACCGGAAATATTTTGAAATTTTGCAGCTGTTCTTAAAGAATTTCATTACGAAGGCAACATTACAGACATAATTTTTGAAACAGACTGTTGGTTTTGTGGTAAAAACGTCTATTAAGACTCAAGGCATGCACACGGAAAAGAATAGTCAAATGCTTTACAACAAATATAATGAAGACATTGGAAATAAGGGCATACTTAGATATATAATATCAAAAGTATTAACTATGAATTTAAAAAGAAAACTATCACTCCCCTCAATGAGATATGGAAGAATAACATGAAACAATTATAAGTATGTTACGTGAGTTACTCATTATAAAAAACTTGTTTCCTTACATAGTACAACATTATTCAACTCATTGATTTGGGACTCATTTCTGAGAACTGCGCGTGAAAGTAGCTCCAAAAAGAAGAAGTTCTGCATCATTCGTTTCGGCAAGTTACATGCCATTATAATTTAATATTGATTTGAAATTAGTAAGTATCTCTTGCAGTTTCCAGAATTGAGTAAATACAATACAACGGTATTACTTTTATAACCCCACAAAACTTCTACAAGTTTCATAAACGGAAATGGGACTAGTATGACTATTGTCCCTCCCAAGAGTACGATGTCTTAAGAACTTTCGAATTTTCTGCATATCCTTCAAACTACAAGAGAAACGAAATGAAAATCACTGCTGCGAAATGTTCATTTTGTCTCAATGCTGTCTGTAACCGACCAGATATAAAAGGACTTTGTATGCCAAAACATTGGCGAGAAGGTTGTAATAACATTTGGCAATAGGCCAAAAACATTAGAGGGACAAATAGAGAAAGACAAAAAGAGAGAGAGAGCGAAATAATCGTTAACAAAACCACTAGCAAAAGGAACTAGAATTTGCACAGACGACATAATAAAGGTTTGATTTGTCAAAAAGAACAGCAAAATAATAAAATTGGAAAAAAAAAACTATAAAGGAAACGGATGTTAGATAGCCATGTTCTCAATGTTTACATACAAATACTACATATGTATATGTGTGTTAGGAAGTAGTGTATACACTTATAAAACACATTTGTTGCCCTCGAAAAGTTAAAACAATGTGTTTTTTCCAATCTTGTGATTCTCAGAAAAGTAAAAAAAAACCAAAACATTGGCAAAATATTAGAACAAAAGTATCAAACAATATTCCATTGATCGTATCGAGTACAAATGCAACGACTAGTACTAGTGTTATTTGATAGTCGCCGCATCAAGTTTGTGTGTGTGTGTGTTTGTGTAAACGTATGCCATTCTGTCTGTGTACTTTGCATTTGCGGTAATGATGTGCTTAATGGGGTTTTAATAAAATTTTCAACCTTGACTTAAGGTAGGTCATGTTTTGTGCTATATTTAATTCGTTATTGTTTGTTTTTTTTTTCGTTAAGTCAGATTTTGGTTTACGTTTCATTTTATTGCTGAAAAAGAAAAATAAGCAATAAACTGGGCTAAATTGTGAAATTGAATATTAAAACTTTTATTATGACAAGGTTTTGTGAAAGGTTTATAAAAAAAGCTTTTTATAAACAAAAGTTTCTGTTGAGATATTTTCAGGATAGAACAAATTTCTAATATTTAAGAAAATTGCACAGTACAACAAATTCACTTATACGATACTTACAAACCTCAAATCGATATTTAATTATTTCGGCATGCAACTTGACAAAACGAATGATGTAGAACTTCTTCTTTTTGGGGCTACTTTCACGTGCAGTTCTCAGAATTGAGTCCCAAATCAAAGAGCTGAAATATGGTGTACTGTATTAGGTTAGGTTCTGGAAAATGAAATCTGGTTAAAAAAAAAATCAGATCACACTACACACCGAGATCTGCTGATCCATTGTGATTGTCAGATAGACAGGAAGGGGGAGATAAATCGCGGGAACACCAATTGTTATCTTGGCTCAGTTAGCCGTGGGAGCCACTGCATAAAAAGTTTTAAATCTACCACGGGACAGCTACAAATAAGATGTTTCATCGTCTAGGACTCCTCTTCGTCATAACATAAACGGCAGTAGTCCGGTATGGATCTGTCCCAGGTGCCTGATATTTCAATTGCCTGTTAAAATTCCACAGGCCAGAGCCAGATCACTCCTGCACAGGTCAACCATATACAACGATCGGAATCTGCTGTATTCGGGCCACAGCGATCTAGCGGTTACACAGACCGTTCTAGAGATACAACGTCTGCTGGGTGTTTTCCACGTCCAATCCTCCACTTAGCCGATAAGGTAACAAATGGGCGAATAAAAATCTTCCAAAGTGTCATGATCAGACTCTGGTAGAAATAATATTCGTATAGAAAAGTGCCTTTGAAGACACAAATACTGGTGGTAAATTCGAAGACACAGGTATCCATAACAAAAAAAAAACCTTACTTAGTAAGTTAACTCGGTTCTAATTATAGACCAGTTATAGCCCCATAGCCTTGCGAGGGCAATAATAAACGTATTTTTCACTCAGACACAACTGAAAAATTCAACGTACTCGATAGTTTTGTTTGATTCAAAACAGCCGTTCTCTGCTTGAGTGTTATGAAAGCAACACCACACAAGCTTGCTTCGCATTCAACAGACACAACAGATAGAAAATTTAATTTAATATGCAGCCGCACCGATATAACCACATCATGTTGTTGCACATCATATTGTTGTGTGCGTTCTTTCGGTTATGCCTACCACTGTTCTATACTCACAGAAACGATATCAAGAGTATAAAGGCGATAGACCAACATCTGATTTTTGAAATGTCTTTGTTTGTTAACATCAACGGGAAGACCGACAGGGTCCGAAAGTAAATAACCCGTAATATATCTGTGGTATTCACAAGCACAAATAATTGTCTTTTCACACATATCGGCAATTCACATTATGATTGATACAAAGCAGACAATCTACCCAGCATTGAAAAAGCCGATGTATTGTAAAAATAGTCCTGCAAACATGCCTTCAAAGGCAGTTTGTTGACATTCATGTACGCCTTCCTTTACCAGGCATATATACAGGCTATAGTAAGTCCTTCACTAAGCCTAACAAAAAATTTTATACCCATTCACATTCGGCTTCTAAAATGAGACCTGCAATGAGACCTCTTACTAGTGGGAGAAAAGATCCGGCAGAAATGCTTCTTTCCCTTCTTAAAACTGGCCTGTAAGCAGCCCTACTATGCACAAAGGGCATTCAAACTTTGTTGCTCCAACTAGGCCTGCTGGCAGGCCTATTAGTTGAAGGCAGAATTGACGCTCATAGCTGTGCACTCGTCAATTCTCCGATTAGACCTGCTGACAGGCCTGTTAAAGGAAGTTAAGTCAGATGCTGTTTTTTATAAGAACCACATGTATACAATTTATCGTACACACAGCTATATTATGTGATAGCCGAGTATGTAGCATTCCCAACTATGAGTACTGAGGTCGTGAGTTAGATTCCTGCTGGTGGATTTTAAAAAAATAGTTTTTACCAGGACAACCGGAAATATACAAATGCATGCTTTTTTTAGAACGAGATATTAAAAAATGGGTAAGGTATTTATATGTTTCATACTCTTACAAGTGTTTTGTCAGAGCATATTATTTTTTAGAGCATATTTTTGAATATTTCACCTATAAAGTCCAGTTTTAGCATATTTTGGCTAAAAAAGCATATTTTGGGTTTAAAACACATATTTTGGTTTAAATAGCATATTTTGGTTTAAAGAGTATATTTAAAAAACTCTTTTTAAGCTTATTTCATATTTTTTTAAAAATTTATCTTTTGTAGCATATTTCATATTTTTCACATTAATTTTTCGTTCCAAAAAAAAACGTTAAAAAATCTTGTTCAACAAATAAACAAAACATAAAAAAATTTTTCAACAACCACCGATTGCGATCCTGGCTATAATACCTAAAGCTACAACGATAAAAGCAACAATATCATAAGATAATTTTTCATAGAAAATAGGAAATTATATGATTAAGAAAGAAATGCAAAAAATTATGGTTTATTCCATAGTAGTTTTATTGAGAGCTTTGGAAGCTAGGAACTTACCGCTTGAGAGCTGTATGGTGACAAGACCGATTTTAGGGGTTTTTTTGTTTGTTAACTTAACTTAAGGAAAATGATTTTCAGGAGAAACTGTGCCGAGTTTTTGTGTCTGCTGACATCCCACTTTGCAAAATGAGAAATCAGTATATTAGAAAACTATTTGAAGAATTCGCGGAATACCAAGTGCCATCGGAAACAATTCTTCGAAATAAACTATAAAAAAAAAGGCTGCATGGACAATACTTGACTGTGTGACGACGCCATCAACAATCTGAACTTCAATTAGAATAATATTTTGCTCTTTGTGACGGAGGCAGTTTCATACATGGTAAAGTCTACTGATTGTTACTCACTTGGGAGTGACCAGAATCGATTCCTTTGTGGCACTGTCCAAGCAGCTAACTACTTCCGGTCTTAGACCAAGTATTCCCTGGGCAATGACTTCAAAGCATCCGCTTAGAAGTTAGCTAAAGTTAGAAGGCATTACAACCATGTATCCTGAATGGTCAAAGAGACGTCTCAGGAAAGTAGGCTTGAACCGCTGAAGCATGGTTGCATCGTGGGATTGGACGTGCAGATAGCAGCCGTATTACCAATCTAGGAGATGAGGGTTAGCAACCCACATCTTCCGAAAACTAAATTGCGAAAATCCATAGCGTCTGTTCCATATTGGGCGGCTTCCTGGTCAGCGTCTGCCTCAGAATGAGCGGCTGAAATGTTTCCTGGCAGTAGGAATAAAATGCAGAACCTGGTGGGCTGGGCTTGCCACCCGCCACCAGTATAATGGCAGTGAATAAAATGAGAAATAAGAGAAAAAGAAACCCCCAAAATGTTGACGACCACCGCAAACGTTTTAAGGACCATGATTTGAGAATATGCACTTGTAATGTTAGAACTCTTTACCGACCAGGTGCCTCTATTCAACTGGCGGATGTCCTCGAAGAGTATAAGGCTGACATTACTGCTATACAGGAAATTCGGTGGACTGGATATGGATGCTCGCGGATGAGGATGTGTGACGTGTACTACAGCTGCCACGCGGAAAAGCATGAGTTTGGATGTGGATTTGTGGTCGGCAAGAGACTACGACACCTGGTCTCTAGGTTTACTCCTGTCAGTGAACGAATCGCCACCATAAGACTAAAGGCAAAATTTTTCTACATCACGCTGATATGTGCTCATGCTCCGACGGAGGAGAAAAGTGACGAGGTCAAAGACGAATTCTACGCCCAACTTGAAGAAACATATGACCGTAGCCCGGGCCATGATGTTAAAATCGTGCTGGGAGATTTTAATGCCAAAATAGGCCGGGAGAATGTCTTTAGCCCAACAGTCGGAAAATTTAGTCTGCATACTGACACATCGCCAAACGGAATCAGACTGATTGATTTCTCTGCAGCAAGGAACATGGTAATTAGCAGCACACGATTTGACCACAAAAACATTCACAAAGCAACGTGGATATCTCCTGATCAAGTAACGAGAAACCAAATTGATCACGTGGTAATCGATGGAAGGCACGCGTCAAGTGTCTTAGACGTACGAGTGATCAGAGGCGCGAACATCAACTCGGATCACCACCTCACTGCAGTGAAGGTGCGTACTAGGCTAAGCAGAGCGAAAACCCTGCGTAACCAGGCACAGAGAAAGCTGGACATCGCTAAACTGCAGACCGCGGAGATAGCCAACGCCTATTCTGACCAACTCACTCAACTACTTCTTGATGCTCCAACTCCCGAAAATACTAGCGCGCAATGGCAATATATTGCCCACTCGATGGAAAGGACTGCGCGGTCCGTACTAGGGTATGTGAAGCCCTTTAACGATAATGCCTGGTACGATGACCAATGCCGCGATGCCACCCGGGAACAAGATGCTGCATACAGGGGCAAACTGCAGCCAATGGCAACGCGAGCTGTTCATGAAAAGTATAGGGAGAAGAGGCGGGAGGCGACTCGACTCTTCAGGCGAAAAAAACGAGAGCTTAAGGAGCGGAATAATGTGTGCATTGAAGATTACAGGAACAGAGGTGAAGCCCGAAAATTCTATCAGAAGATAAAACGAAAGGTACATGGAACAGGTCTTCCCTCCTGTAAAGACAAGGATGGTCATCTCGTCACTGACTCCGAGAGCGTACTGAGAATATATAAAGATCACTTCTGCAGCCTATTGATGTGTGAAAACTCGGCTGATGAAGACTGTGCACCAATCCAAGATGATAACATTGAGTGTCCACCTCCGAGCCAAGCTGAGATAACAACTGCCATATCCCGCCTAAAGAACAACAAGGCCGCTGGGGCTGATGGTCTTCCAGCTGAGTTGTTTAAGGCGGGTGGAGATGAGCTTGTTTTAAGCATGCAACAGCTCATAGAGAACATTTGGCTCCAGGAGAGCATGCCAGAGGATTGGAATCTCAGTGTGCTATGTCCAATCTACAAAAAAGGTGACCGTAGTGAGTGTAAAAACTATCGTGGAATTAGCCTCTTACCCATTGCGTATAAGGTCCTGTCTAGCATACTGTGTGAACGTCTAAAGCCAATTGTGGAAAACCTGATTGGACCTTATCAGTGCGGCTTTAGACCAGGCAAATCCACGACGGATCAGATATTTACACTACGGCAGATTCTTGAGAAAACCCATGAGAAGCAAATCGACACTTACCACCTCTTTGTCGATTACAAAGCTGCCTTCGATAGTCCCATCAGGCATCGACTATACGAAGCCATGTCTGAGTTCGGTATTCCTGCGAAGATTATTCGTCTCTGCCGGTGTACCCTTACGAATACCAAATCCTCTGTTCGGATTGGCAAGGATCTATCTGCACCATTCGATACGACGAGAGGTCTTAGACAGGGTGACGGTTTGTCATGTATGCTGTTCAACATAGTGATGGAGAAGGTGTTAAGGAAAGCAGCGGTTAACATGTCTGGCACCATATTTAATAAGAGCCACATGCTGCTCGCATATGCCGATGATATCGACATTATCGGTCGAACGATGCGAGAGGTAACAGCTGTTTTTACATCAGTCGAAAGGGAGTCAGCGAAAATGGGTTTGGCAGTGAATGAGGACAAGACGAAGTTAATGGTATCATCGAACAAAGTGTCCACCCGTTGGGGACGTAGCGTGAACGTTGAAAACTATTGCTTTGAGGTAGTGGATGAATTTATCTACCTTGGATCCGCCATGAACAAGAACAACAGTGTCAGCCTCGAAATAAAACGGAGAATAGTGCTTGCTAACAGGTGTTTCTTTGGACTACGCGAGCACTTTATAAACACCACCCTATCTCGAACTACCAAAGTCCAGCTGTACCAGGTACTAATTTTACCGGTCCTGTTGTACGCCTCCGAATCTTGGGTGCTTACACAGGCAGATGCAGCTCATCTGGCGGTGTTTGAGAGAAAAATACTCCGCAAAATATATGGACCCATTTGCGTAAACGGCGAGTTTAGGATTCGGATGAACCATGAGCTGTACGAGTTATACCACGACATTGATGTCGTCAAGCGGATCAAAGTGCAACGATTACGCTGGCTAGGCCATGTCGTGAGAATGGATGAGGAAACTCCAGCGCGAAAGGTATTCTATCAAGACCTCGAAGGACGGCGCAAAAGAGGGAGACCGCGACTACGTTGGAAGGACCAGGTGGAGGAATCACTGACGCTGCTTGGTAGGACTGACTGGAGACGGTGCGCACAAGATCGAAGCGAATGGAAATCTTTGATCATTTCGGCCTCTGACTTAGGCACTAAGATATAAATATATATATGTGTCAAGTTGTTTTAAAGGCTAATAATAATAATAATAATAAAAGTCTGCAAAGCTATAATGGCATTTTAACCAAAAGTGACGCATGGGACTTGTATTGATCATGGTTTCAATCGATTGTGTGAATGTATTAGGAAATTATATGAAAACATAAATAAAGTTATTGCTAATGTCAAGAAGGTATTTTTGAGTGGAACTTTTTAAATAAATGTTTTCAGAACTTGCATTACATCTAGAACCTATAACTACACGTTTAGGAACATGGCTTCAATCAGTTTATTACTATGCCAACAATTGTGAAGGCATTTTAAAGGTACTAAGTGTATCAAACGATGAAGAAGAAGAAACTTTGTGTGACTTAAATGTTTCAGAGCATATTTTTGTTGATTTTAAGAACATATTTTATGATTTTAAGAGCATATTTTGCTATTTTTAGGGCTTATTTAAGTGCATAAAACACGATTTTTAGTGCATATTTCCGGTAGCGCTGGTTATTACAAATTGTAACAAAAATATTGTATTAAAGATTAATAGAAAGTATGAAATCATTTAATGTGGTAATAATTCGCATATGTCTTTTATTGCAGTTCTTTTTCGTATAGAAATGCTGAATTAAAAGATATAAATACCCGTGGAGGCACTTTCCATGTAAATGTCTCCACATGAGAAATATGAAGATATTTTTAAATATAATATTTTTTGTACACTTTTCTACAGTTTCTACAAAGATAATTACTCGAAAGTTTCAGCTAAATCAAATGTCTTTACAATCATGTATACTAGACCGGGTCGGTCCCCATACAAATTTTTTTTTTCTTCAAAGTCGAGGGCAAATATTAAAGACCACCTCGAGACAACTTCAAAAAAAAATTTTTTTTCCTCCCCCACCCCCCGGAAAAACAGCCAAAATCGTTTTTTTATCACTGCTTTTTTGTTTGTGGCTCAATCGTAACATACAAGGCATCGGTGTATAGGTTTCGACGAGTACTACATTTGTCCTATAGATGTCGCTGACAAACGACATCATCTTGTAATGATGGCCTCATTTAGAGCGATTTCTACCCCTAAAATTTAAAAATATTTTTTCATAGGATTAAAGCGCTTTAAAAACCAAGAACATTTTGCTTTGGGAGTATACAGTTTTATTCAAAAACATAAAAGTTACGTATGAAAATATGTATTTACAGCATCATCACTAATATTTTTTAAATTTTAGGGGTAGAAATTGCTCTAAATGAGGCCATCATTACAAGATGATGTCGTATATCAGCGACATCTATAGGACAAATGTAGTACTCGTCGAGACCTATACAACGATGTCTTGTATGTTACGATTGAGCCACAAACAAAAAAGCAGTGACGAAAAAACGATTTTGGCTGTTTTTCCGGGGGGTGGGGGAGGAAAAAAAATTTTTTTTTGAAGTTGTCTCGAGGTGATCTTTAATATTTGCCCTCGACTTTGGAAATTTTTTTTGGTGACCCGGTCTAATGTATACGATAACACTTTTTTTATAGGAAATATTTGACAAGAATAATTTTATATTGAAATATATTAGTAGATATTTTTCTCAATACAGTTCCCCTATCGAATAGACCATCTTCAAGTTGATGTGTAAGCAATTTGTGAGTGAGTATGTGAGTCGTTCAACCCTAATTGACATTAAATTTTATTTACAACCTTTAAAATAATTTCTTAACTCAAGGATAATTTATTTATCTATTGCATATTTGTTTAAAGCTACACAACACAATGCACTTTTGGCTATTGGCTATTATTCAAAAATATTTACCTTATTAATCACTCGATAATGTATAAATGTTTGTACTAAACATTCTCAAATGTTTCTCATACAAATGAAAGCGTAAAATAAACAAGTTTCATGGCGTTGCATTTATTTAGAGAGAGAGAGAGATAGGTTCAGAAAACGTTAATAACCTTGGCTTTTTTGAAAGCGGTAAATATAAAGTGAAACAAAACAAAACATTAAGTAATTGTTTATTTTTGACTGTAAATAATATGCAATTTGTATGCAGCGTGGAGGGAAGAAAGAACAAAGTCTAAAGAAGAGTTCATTGAAAAAAAAAACAAATAAACAAATACATAAAAATGGAAGTATAAGTATACATGTGTTATATTTGAGTCATTTTTTAATACGTTTAACAAAAGTCATTAAAAAATAAGTATTTTACGACAACCTTTATGTATTTAAATATTTAACTCAAACAATATTAGAAGAATTTTAGCTATCGGATTTTTAAATCAAGATAAAATTACTTCGATACTAGGTGTCAGTTTTTTTAGAAATTTGCAGGACATCTATTAATAAATGCGATAATGGATTTAAAACCATGAAATAAATTCCCCCTGGTTATATATGTCGTAGTCACGTCGAATCACTGCCGTTTTTGAAATATGGCATCGTTGGTGTCCTTTGTAAAACTGAATTACGACTGCCCTTGCTCCTATCATGTTATGCAGCATCAAATAATGAAAAATTCTCAACACTTAACATTTCTGTTGAAAAAACATGTGACCTAGTGTTATTGAAGGCATCAACAAAATGCGAGAAAAATATTTATGATATCAAATATTTGCGCAACTAATTGTATAAACAAATAATAAAATTAATACCAAAATAAATAAATAAACAAATTTTGTAAATATATCAATTAACACTTTGATTAATAAATAAATAACAAACATTTACATATTCATAAATAACTAAAAATAAAAAAAAGTTTGAATAAACATTAAAACAAAAAAAAAAAATTAAAAAAAGATAGTCATTTTAAAAATTAAATAATTAGAACGCCCAATAACGTTACTTGTAATCTCTATTTACTTATCAACACCAGAGTGAAATGAAAATTAAAATTTTATTAAAAATTGCAATCATTAAAATCACAACAAATATATTAAATTAAAACGATGTTTGGCTTAAATTAAACTTATTTCTCAGTAAAAATTTATTTATTTTCTCCACAAAAATTAAAAGAATTTCCCAACAAAAAATATTTTTTTTTTTTATCAAAGTTTTTACATTGCCCCATGACCACCTACACACTTCATTGCTGGATACAAACAAAAAAAAACGAAAGAAAAATGCAAATGTTCTTCTTATCTCCGCTTAACAATAAAACACAACAAAGTGGAAAGAAAATCACTTTAACACCACACCAACGAAACACTTTCAGAGAAAACGTGAAAATACTTTAAAACAATTTGATAGGAATTTTCAGAATGCAAAAAACCAGAAGATGAAGAAAAAAAACGGCAACATTTATTAAAGAAATAAAAGAAAATGAAATCGTTAGTGATAAAACAAAACAAAAAAATTAAGAGGAATACCAACACACACACACACACACGCATACACCAATGTTGCGTTTAAACGCGCGTAAGGTAAGGAAAATTGTTTTTAATTCCTTATGTTTTCCTTCACTTCGTTCCGCTCGTCGTGATGTCACAACAACCGTACGTTAAGTTAAAAGAAAAACAGTCACTTATTCACTAACTTGTGCGACGCCTTTGAATTAAATTATATGGCAGGGCTTAAGCCGAGTTGTAGGAAATGCTAATGAAAACTGAAACTAAACAAAAAAAAAAGTAAACTGTACGAAACTAAAGAATGCAGCAAATTTAAAAATAAAAATACGAAAAATTTGTAAACAGACGGCAACGACGACGAATCCATGCACATTTTATGGAGACGTGCACACACGGAGAGAAATTGGAGGTGGCTTATTTTAGACATCATCACTAGAAACTACGTAAGATAACTACAGGAATCTTCCAAAAAAAATCTATGAATCCTTTATTCATAAGACGGCAAGTATATTTTGGTTTTATTACAAAAAAGAAAATATTAAAAAGCAGTTTTGCAAAAAAAAATTTTGGTATTCGATTTTTTTAAAAAAAAAAACAACAATAATCAAATATTAAGAACAACATTACAATTTTCTTTTCAACAATTATTTACATTTCTACACAAAAAATTCAGTGTTAAAATTTTAAAATAAAAAAAAAACATGTCCTAGAAAAAAAATTAATCTAAAAAAAAAATTTTGAAATAAATGAAATATTACTTAAGAAAAAAGCTAAAATATTACAAAAATATTATATTTTTTAAAAAAAAAAATATGTATATTATTTAAAAAAAAAAAATAAAAAATTGTTTAATAACAAAATCATAATTTTTTAATAATTATTCCTTTTTTTAATAAAATGTTTGTAATTTGGATATAAAATACATTAAAAGCTTTTATTTTTTAATAAAAATTTATGTTTTTTAAACATTTTTTTTTTTTTGATATAAATTGATTTCCTTTTTTCTCCATAATAATTTATATATCTTTTTTTAACAAAAATAAATTAAATTAAATTTAAAAAATTTTATGAATTCTCCATTAATAACACAAGAAATTTTTTGGTAAAAATGAATTTTATTTTAATTATTATTAAATTTTATATTAATTTTTTTTGTATTTCTTAAGAAAATTTTCGTTAGAGAAAAATTAAAATTTAAAAAAAACACTTTCCAAAACAAAAATAAAAAAAAGTAATTTATTAATTTCATTTATAAAACAATAATAAAAAATTTTATAAAGAAAAATAATTTAATATATATTTTTTTTTTTTTTTTTTTTTTGAATAAAAAAATACTTTTATATAATTATTTATTTTAAGATTAATATAAATTTGTATCAGATTTTGTATTTAAAAAAATTTTTATAAATAAAAACATTTTCCTAAATAAAATTTAATTCTAATTTATGTATTTATGTATTTCATTTATTAACAAAAATTTATTAAAAAACAAAGGAATTATGAAAAAAATTATTTTAAATATATTTTTAATTTTGTTTGAAACAAATTGATGTAACTTTTTTTTAATAAAAAAATACTTTAATATTATTATTATTTTAAAAAAAATAACTATATTACACAAAAATTTTTTTTTTTATTTATAACAAAGTTTTAAATTTTAATGTTTCAAAAAAAATCGAAATAATTTTTAAATTATTTTTTTAATAAAATATTTTATTATTATTTTTGAAATGAAATATATTAAATTATTTTTTTTTTTAGTTTTATTTTAAAAAGTGTTTTTAATTAAATTTTTTTTTAATAAATTATTTTTTCTCTAGTAAAATTTTTCTTAAGAAATACAAAATCTGAAAACAAATTCAAAACCTAAAATTTAATTTTAAAGAAAATATATTTAAAAACTTTGTTTTAATAAAATTTTGTTTATAAACTAAAAAAAATTACAAATATTTTTTATATAACAATTAACTTGGTTATTAACAATAACGGTTAATTTTCAATAAAAATTATTTATCTTTTTGAATAAAGTTTTATTCTTGGATCCAAAAATATCTTTCGGAAATAAAATTTTTTTTTTATTATTATTAGTGAACTAGTACAATAAATATTAAAAAAAAGTATTTTTTATTTAAAAAAAATACATAAATTATGTTTAAAAAAAATAAATAAGAAATATTTTTTTAAAACTATTTTATTACCAAAATTTTTGATTTATGTTTTCTTTTTAAGAAATAAAATAGACTAGCAAATGAACAAAATATTTTTTAAAATTTTCTTTTTACTTTACAAGATTATAAAAATTTGTTTTTTTTTTTCTTAAATAGAGAAAATCAAAAACTAGAAAACCAAAAACGGAAATTTTAAAGAAAAATATTTGAAAAAAAAAAACAAAAAATTTATAAAAGTATGTTAAAATTTAATAAATGAAATACATTTTCTTTTGTTAACCTATTTTTTTTTTAATGAACAGTTCATTTTTGTAATAATAGTAAATTTTCTTTGTGTTCAATAAATGTTTTTTTTCTCATTTAATTTTATATTTTGAAATTAATTAAATAAATAGATTTAACAAATTAAATAAAATTTATCACACGATCGTCACAACGCACATGAAAATTGTACTTAAATAAAATAATAAAATTTTGTTCATAAGTTAAATAAATAACTTTTTTCATATAAATAAGGACTTTAAAGAAATTGTTTATGTTGTTTTATAAAAATTTATATTTTTTATAAGAATACATTTTATTATTATATAATTTATATAATAATAATTTTTTTCCATTCATTTCCTTAAATATTAATAAAAAGTATTTTTTTATTTAAAAAACCTGAAAACTAAATTTTGTAAAAAAAAATTATTATTTTTAGCTAAATTTTTTTTTAATTTTTTTATAAATGCCGTAAATTCATGGATAAATAAATAATTTTCTTCAATTAATTTCTTTACGTTAAAAAAATTTATTTATGTTCATTTTGTTGTAATAATTTTTGTTTACTCTTAAAATGTTTTCGTGTTTCTCTTTTTCTCAGAAAATTAATCTTAAATACCTTAAACCTACATGTTTATACCCTTACCCTTAGGGTTTAGGGTATATATCATTTGAAACGAGAAATATGTAACGCATTAAAGGAGACGTGTAAGACCCCATATATCTTAAGACCAAATTTGTTCAGGACTTTTTGCAACGATTGAGCCATGTCCGTCTGTCTGACTGGCTGGTGAGCAAGATAAATAGAGTAAATATACTATACAAAATTACCTATTTTTTGGAAAATTAATATTTTTCCATCACTTCCTAACGGACAAACAGAGGATATTTAAATTTGTTCAGTTTATTTATATTGTAACATAGTAGTTAATCTAATCCGAAATCTTTACCGCAACATTTCGGGTCCCTTCTAAATAAATGACTAAATTGACCCTCATGAACGGGTCACAATTCTAGATATTTTGTTGAAGAATATTGATCTCCCTGCTATTTTTGTTGACATATTAATTTGTCTTGTCACCAATGTGTCAATGGAAAGGTAGCAAAATTCTTTCTAAATTAAAAATCACCACAACTGAATCATCCCAAAACCATATCCAAAATAATCAAATTTGTGTGAGGCCGAATATGAAAACTTTTATTTAAAAATTGCTGTTGTTTCCGCATTGCATGCAAAGCCATGATTTTCCAACGTAACTATCCATTATTTTTCTAAGTGCATAATTAAGCGACACTCAACTACAAAATGAATGCCTATCGAAATAAACGGCTCTACTCTAGCCTGCCATAGGAAATGTCTGCAACGCAATTTTGTTGTTTTTTTTTTTGTTTTTTGTTCACTTAAAATGTTTCTGTTTTCATTCTTGTGGTGTTTTTTTTTTTTTGTTCCTGATGTGTTGTTTAAAACGATATCGTTTGTATTCGCTCGCGCTGATTGTGAAACTTGACTAAACGTTTCTTCGCTTTTAAGGCTTTGTTTTTAACTTTTTCCCAATTTATTTCGTATTAACTGCGCTGCAGTCAGTAATACCAACCGATGGATGAATGGATGGCAGATAAGCTTACACAGCAAAATTCAAATTGTATGTGGAGGAGGAAATTGGGGAGAGGAGAACTCACGTACTCCTAACAACAACGTCGTCTAAAAGTTTGAAAGCGAGTGAACACTAAGTTTACGCTAAAAGTGAAATGTGAAAGAACGTCAATTGCACCTACAGCTACAGTCGTACTGTGTATTTAGTACATTGCAATAAAGACTCTTTTACGGAAATCACGTTTTTTTGTGTTGGACGAGAAATTCGATGAACAGAAACCGTACGTAAGGCATTAATGCGTTTTTGAAAATAGTAAATATGAAGATTATCGTCTATTGTACGACAATCGATGAGCAAGTGAAGAAATTTTAAGATTTCGAGATTTTATTGTCGAACATAACACTGTGATAGAGGTTACTGCCTGGGAGCGGAATAGTTCCTTTACGTAATGAAAGCCCTAGGAAAGTATATATCGATTTCGTGTCGTAGACCACAAGAAAAAGAGCCGAGATTATTAGTTAAAGTTAGAGATATTGATTTCTGGTTTCTAAGCAAAATTTTTGCAGAACTTTTGAATATTGAAGTCACAGTTTTAGGTTATTTTCTGACTTTTTCTCGTAATAAGGACGAAAAGGACACGTAACGATTCGTGGTAGAGAGTTAAAATGTTAAAAAAAATGTTCACACAGTGCTTTGAGAAGAGACAAAATGTTTGGTAAAAGTTGAAGATATCGATTTTTGGTCCTAGAGTACCCCAAGTAATCTTTTCTGAGCAACATTTTTGTAGAACATTTGACTTTTCTTGAAAAAAGTTCGAAAATGACACGTATGGATTCGTGATAGTGTTAAAATGTTCCATTAAAAAAAAATCATCGTTTAATTTCATTGAAGACTGAAAATGTACTATAACTATAAGAAACCATAGTTTTATTGGACACATTTCAAACTCTATTTTAATTTACTCACCTAACGCTTTCTTTTCGTAAAGGAATATTTCGGCCCCGAAATATTATTTGTTATACTGTGTTATGGATTATACTAATTAACAAAATATGCAAATGTTTAACTTTCATTGCACCAAAAAGTATTTTATTGTCCCAACAAGTGTTTAAATTGTACCAAAAAGCTTTTATCCTACTAAAAAGTACTATAGTTGTAAAAAAAACTTATTTTATTTCTATTAAAAAGAACTTTAATTGTATCAAAATGTACTTAAATTGTACCAAAACGTACATTAATTGCACCGAAGATACTTAAGTTTTTTTGTGGTAACAAAAAGTTGTAAATTTGTACCAAAAGTACTTTGTTTGTACCCAAAAGTATTAGAAAGTACTTTAATTCTACTAAAAAGTACTTTTATTAGACCAACAAGTACTATTACTTTACCAAAAACTTATTTGATTCTACCAAAAAGTACTTTAATTGTACCAAAGAGTACTATATATAAAAGACTTTGTATTATACTTAGAAGTTCTTTTGTTGTATCGTACTTTATTCTACTAAAGTACTTTTGTTGTACCAAAAAGTAATATAATTGTACTAAAAAGTATTTAGTTGGACCAAAACTACGTTAATTGTACCAACGAGTAGTTTAAGTTTTATAGTATCAAAAAGTTTTATAATTGTAGCAAAAAGTACTTTGTTTGATCAAACAGTACTTTTGTTGCTAAAAAGTTCTTTTATTGTACTAAAAAGTACTTTAATTGTACTTCTTTATTGTACCATAAAGTTCATGTAGTTTCACACCAAAAAGTACTTTAATAGAACCAATCAGTGCTTTGAAGTTACCACAAAGTACTCTTATTGTACCAAAAAGTACTATTATTGTACCAACAAGTACTTTTTTTCTTAAACCAAAAAATACTATAATTGTATCAACGAATACTATAATTGTACCAAATAGAATTTGTATTATACTTTTATTGTACCAAAAAGTTATCAAATTGTACCAAAAAGTACTTTATTTCTCAACAAAAGTACTTCTTTAGCACCAAAATGTACTTTTATTGTACTTTTATTCTACCAAAAATGTTTTTCAAATGGCTAGGAGCGGGTTCTGACCAGCAGTATTCAGCCAGCATAAACCTATATATGTTTTATAACTTACCAACCCTACACAAGAAAAAATTGTTATTATTATTTTTGTGATAATTGTTTTGTGACAAATTTTAAATTTGGGCTTTGTCAGAACCCACTTCAGGCCATTTGAAAAATATTAAAAGAGTTCATCAAAATCTGTTGACAAATTAAATTTGGGACAAATTAAATTTGAGACAAATTTAAAAGTTGGGCTTCGTCAGGACCCGCTCCTGGCCATTTGAAGAACATCAAAATCTGTTAACAACTCGCAGAGTTCTGCGTTCAGGAAGTAGTCGCTGTATGGGAGCTTCACTCCAAAAATTAAATTGCTCGTAAAAAGCTTAAATGTGCTGATCTAGAAAAACTGGGAGATACGTATATTGAGCTATATTTTTGGAATCTGGTTGGTTTGATCATGGGTGAAAAATCGTGTCGTACAGTGTTATATACGAACATTTTCTGATAAATTTAAAAGTCTTTAAAAATTTTAAATCGAAACTCTTATCCCAAAAAGTGTTACTACCAAACTCATACTTTTTTCACCAACTCTTTCACAACCCATAGTGTGACCACAAGAGATCTTTAAATAATCTCCCTTTTTGCCCAAAACGAAAACCACGTAACCCACTTTGCCATCGAGCTGCAAACAAACATTATTTTTGGTGTCAAGATCCATAATGGTAAATTACATCGAAATCAATATTTTGTGGGTTTTTTCGACACAGGAACACGACAACGTACAGCAGTTTTTCCTATTCCCTAACACACAAAAACCGCAATCCACACATATTAATGGCAATGCCAAAACAGTGGCTGGGACGGGGTGGGAGGAGGAAGAGAGGTTAACATATGTTATGGTTTTCTGCACACAAATACAACAGATAAATAGTGAACGAAAAAACCAAACAATCTCATAAAGAAAACTAAGTATAATAGACAACAACAACAGTACACAATAAACCAACATTCACAGCAATTTAACCATTATTTTACCTTAAGTGAAAAACATTTACACTCACATGTAAACAAATTTTGTAAAATCAAGACAAAAAGTTAAAATGTTTGTTGTGGTTGATGATGATGACGACGATGACTAAAATGGCTGGCTGACTGGCTGGTGAGTGAAAAAAAAAACAGCTCAATTGTGGTGGCAATAGGGGTGGTGGTGTAGCGGAGGAAAGCTTAAATTATACTGCAAGTGAAAGTTGTATTCAAATTGCTCCTTTTATTTGTGTGGTAAAAGACACTTTGGTGTAAACATAGCATTTTACAAAACTGTTTGCAATTCAAATGGGCAAAATGATAACAACAACAGAAATGAATAAACAATTATTTCACTTTTTCTTGCATTTAATATAATAGTAAAGAAAGATAACTAAGAAAAACATAAAATTTGTGCATTGTTGTGGCCAGCAAAGCCATAAAAAAGACTGTGAAAAAATATGTGATATGATGGCAAAAATAAATAAATATTTATTTCGCATTTCACATTTAAATGATTTGAAGATAATGAAAAATGCAAAAAAATTTCAGAATTGTTTTAAGCAAAATTACAAAACTTTTTATTGGTACAAAAAAAATCAATTTTTGATGCCATAAAAGTATATTTCGGTACTACGGAAGTACAGTTTAGTACAATAAAAGTACTTTTTATGTGCAGACATATTACTTTTTGTCACAAGAATGTAGTTGTTGGTACAATAAACATATGTTTGGTACTACATATGATATTTGTATAACAAAAGCACATTTTAGTAGAATAAAAAGACTTTTCAGTATACTAAAGTACTTTTTGGGTACATAAAAGCCCTTCTGGGTGCAATAAAAGTACTTTTGGGTTCAGTGAGAGTTATTTACAGTTTATTATTATTTTTGTACAGTAATATAAAACGTGCATATTGATATAATAAAAGTAACTGTTATAGTACTTATTAAACAATAAGTGGTTTTAAGATGAATATAACTTAAAAAAAAGCACTTTTTGGAACAATTAAAGTGCTTTTTGATATAATAAAAGTAATTTTTGGTACAACTAAAGTCCCTGCTGGTACAGCTTTAGTACTTTTTGGCAAAAAAAAAACACCTTTAATACTTTTTGGTACAATAAAATAACTTTTTAGTTGTTTAAAAGTACTTTTTGGTACAATTACAGCACTTTTAGGTAGAATAAAACTACTTTGTGATACAATTAAAACTATTTTTTGGAAATATAAAAGTACTTTTTATCAGAATAAAATACTTTTTAGTACAATAAAATTACTTTTTGGCAAAATTAAAGTACTTTTTAGCAGTATAAAAATATATTTTAGTACAATAAAATTACTTTTTGGTAGAATAAATGTACTTTTTGTTACAATAAAATTACTTTTTAGAAGAATAAAAGTACTTTTTGGTACAATTAACGAATTTTAAAGTACAATAAAATCACTTTTTGTTAAAATAAAAGTACTTTTTAGAAGAACAAAAATATATTTTAGTACAATAAAATAACTTTTTGGTAGAATAAAAGTACTTTTTGTTACAATAAAATTACTTTTTAGTAGAATAAAAGTACTTTTTGGTACAAATAAATAACTTTTTGCTACAATAGACTTACTTTTTAGTATAATTAAAGTACCAGTTGGTACAATTATAGTACCTTTTTCTTACAATAAAAGTACTTTTTAGTATAATTAAAGCTCGATGATACAATTAGTTGTAAGTACAATTAAAGTACTTTTAAGCAGAATAAATATAATAAAAGTACATGTAATAGCACTTTTTGGACAAATTAGTGGTTTTAAGCAGAATAAAACTACAAAAGCACCTTTTGGTACAATTAAAGTTCCTTTTAATATAATAAATGTAATTTTTGGTACAACTAAAGTACCTGTTGGTACACCTATAGTACTTTTTGGCAAAAAAAAACTGCTTTTTAATGCAAAAAATATAATTTTAGTACAATTATAGCAATTGTTGGTACAAACAATTAAAATAGTTTTTGTTACAATTAAATTACTTTTAGTACAACTAAAGTACTAGTTGGTACAGATAAAATACTTTCGCTTACAATAAAATAAATGTGGTTTTTAGCAAAAAGAAAGTACTTTTTGATACAATAGAAATAATTTTGAGTACAAATATAGTACTTTTTGGTATAATAAAAAAAAACTTTTAGTAAAATAGAAGTACTTTTTAGCATTAGATGGTAACATTTGAGTACAGTTTGATACAATAAAAGAAAGTAAAAAATTTTTTGGTTCAATTTTAGTAGTTTTTGGTATAAATAATGTACTTTTTGCAATAACTAACAACTAAAGTATATACCAGCAATAAAACTACTGTTTAATACAGTAGAAGTACTTTTTAGTACAATTAAAATACCTGTCCGTACAAAAGGTATTTGGTGCAATAAAATTACTTTTTAGTAGAATAAAATCACTTTTTGATATAATTAAAGCACTTGTAATGTACATGTTGGGACAATTAAGGTCCTTTATCGAATAACAAAATGTACTTTTCAGTAAAATAAAAGGTACAATTTAAGTAGTTTTCGATACAATGAAAGTATTTGTTGGTACAATTTCTAGTACTTTTTGGTACAAATAGGGGGAGTTTGCATGGGTGGTAGGAGTAGTTTTTGTCCGATCTACTTCATTTTATAAATTAAGCTGCGCCTAAAGAATAGAAACTTAAATACCAATTTAAGCTCGATAGCTCTTAAACTACAATTGTTATATCAGAGCCAGACATACGGACACTCCAAAAAAGAGACAGTTTGTATAGGAGTAGTTTTTGACTGATCTTGCTTGTCTTTGAATTTAACCTCCGCTTGGAGGATATAAACATAAATTTTTGGTGGATAGCTTTTAAACTACGACTGTAACCGAGAGGACAGACCCTTTAAAAGGGAGAATTTTTACGGGAAGTGAAAGTAGTTTTTGGCCTATGTTGCTCATCTTTAAACTAAACCTCCGCTCTTAAAGGAAACCTGATATCTAACATATCAATTTTCAGCATGAAACTAAAACTGAATTCGCAGGACCAGACCCCAAAAAGAGGGAGTTTGTATGTGGGGTGCGAAAAGTTTCCTTTCCATTTATAGAACATTCTAGTCCTAAAAATGTGAGAAAAGTTTAGTATGTGAGCTGATTGAAAAAAAAATTTAACATTCAACAATTTTCCCTGTGACTTAATTTCCCTTTACACCCCTTGAATGTGGTATGGAATGCTTGTCGTGTTGTTATGAATTAACACGATTTCTATTTTAAATTCACAACAAACTGCACCTAGTTGTTATCGACGAATGCGAATGTCACTGTTTGAGAAGCTCTTACTAGACATGCCGATTGACTCAACAATCATACCGCAAAGTTGCTATCGACAACATCGATGGGACAGACAATGCAAGAAAATTTTTCTCTTAAGATGACTGGAGCCAGGATTTGAGCCTGTGATCTCCCGCATGGTAGTCGCCTGTTCTAACCACTATGCCACGGCCGGTTCCAGAACACTCTTGCCCTAAAAATGTGGCAGAAGTTTAGTATGTGAGCTGACTACAGATTAATAAAAAAAATTCTTAAAATTTCTCCTCTTTGGGGATAAACATTTTTTTCCCACACAACCCTTCTAATGCCTACTAATCAGAAATAAAAATTTTGTCTGCAAACTTCAACCAGAAGTGCCGCGTACTGTCTGTGTTAAAATTTGTATCTCTCTAGAGCTAAATTACTATTTTACCACGCCCTGTTGCCAAACACTATCTTGGTGTAAAATTTTATCACTCTATCACCACTTCGCCCACATTGTAATGCCGATTACTGTCTGTGTACCAAATTTTATCTTTGTAGGACTAAAATACGGTTTGGCCACGCCCATTATGTCCTTTGGTCAAAAATGAAAATTTCTTTTGAAAATTTGTTATTATCGTGCTATCTGCATAGAAAATTTTATCTCTTTAGCTCTGCCAAGCCCACTCCGCCCACTGACCGTCTACATATTCATATTTGTATTGCCAAATACTATCTGGGTATCAAATTAAATCTTTCTTGGACTTAAATACGGTTTAGCCACATCCAACTATTAAATTGCTTATTTTTATAAAATGTATCACAAAATAACAACATAACGCCACAACTGCCTCTGACTGACCCTTAACTGTCAACCCCATTTGTAAGTAAACCCCAAAGTTAATCTATGTTTTTGTTTTTCTTCTTCGTAATGTCGTAAACATTTCAATTGAACTACTGAACTACTCCCTTCATCATCATCATCATCATCATCATCATCATCATCATCATCGTATTATATTAAATTTACTCGTCGTAGTATAGCAATTAGTAAAACTACATTAAAGTTTCGCTCACACATGTGTCAATAATTTAAAAATTCACAAAGTTACTTACTATCGCATCGCATATATTCACATTTGTTCCGCTAATGTTGTTTCTTGTTTTTTTTTTCGTTTGTGTGAGTGTGTGTTGCACGTTGTTAGTGCAACTATGTATACATATTATGTATACTAGTACACATACAATACACAGTACAGTGTAAACTTAATACACTTAGCAAATAGTACATAGTAGGTCATCAGCTAATTAACGTATATGCACTATTATACTATTTTGCAATATACTTATATATTTACCCCATAATACACCGCCTTAGTCAGAGACACAGATGATGTCGTATGTATGGAAGTGTGTATATGTGTGTGTATTTGCAAAGGGTGCTATTTAATAATGACTATCTTCTACTACAGCGGATTACACTGGAAAATATAAGTCAATTTGTTGGATTCGAGGTAGAATTCTCATTTAGTTATGAAATTCTGTTACATATGACTCGATTAATATTGTCGCAAAAATATTTAAACGACTGAAGCGAAACTTGGTAGACAGTGAGTGTTCTATATCGAAATTACCATAGGTTATGGCAATGGGGGGAGTGGTCGTGGCAAAACTTTTTTCAGAGCAAAAGAGTTAAAATTTGATACCCAGATAGAATTTGGCAATACAAGTATAAATATTAGAGTATCCAATCGATTAATCGTTGTTCGATTAATCGAAGAATTTTTTTCGAATAATTTTTCGATTAAGAAAAAATAGTAAATTTCGATTAACGAATAATCGATCAATTTAAACCGATTAATCGATATAAATTATTTTTAAATAAGTTCTTCTTTTTTTATATAAATGTAATACTGTGGCGGATCGGCCTGGCCTAGATTGAGTAATACCTTACGACCACTTGATGTGGCTATTAAAGAGCTCAGCAAAGATTCTGCAACATTAATTGAATTGGAAGGTATTATAAAATTTTTAATTAACAATTTAGACAAGGCATATAATTCGTTTTCAAAGGATTTGACTGTCCACCTTAAGTCTAGAATAAATGATAGACGAATAAAAGTACTCAGCACACTTGTTTTATACCTTAACTCGGGAACATTCCCCATATATGATAACTTTTTAAAATATAGCTCTAAAACAAACAAAATAGACTTTGCCTCGAAAATGTATGATTGGTTATTTCACACTGAATCTAATCAAAATATATCAGATGATGATACTGTGTTGAAAGAAGAAGAGGAAATAATTGATATCAATGAAAATAATCTTTTACTGGAATTGAACGATACTATTAAAAATATTCAAAATTAAAAAAAAAATCGAATGTAAACTGTAATATAATTGATGATTTTCTGTATCTAGATAAAACAAAAAAAAAAGAAAAACTAGAAAATTTCCAATGCAATTCTTTCAGTTTCACCAACATCTACTTTAAGTAAAAGGGTGTTTTCAAAGTCAAGCTTCATTTAAACGAAACAAAAAAATCGACTAAATGCCAAACATCTTAGTTGAATATTATTTTTAAAAGATTATTTTAGAAGATGTGACTAAAAACTTTTAAAATAAAAAATCTCATTTTGTATATAACTAATTAATTATTAATTTTATTAAACGCTTTTGAATTCACATGAATTATTATTTTACGTTTGTTTTTATGTTTTAATATCACAGTGCAACACATAAATTGGTGCCACCTTCGTACCCAGCTATTTTTGAAGTATATACCGAGACTAAAAAAATCCCCAAAGGATTTGGCCCCATTACATCGAAACATTTTTTTATGGATACTCCAATATTTTCACCTCAACACAATTTTTTTATCATTTTTACAAAGTCCATATTTCATAAACTGTTCGGAATTCTTACCTTTCGCCTTCAGCAAAGTTGTAGATCTAAACCAGAGCAAAAAAAGTCTCAAATAGACCGACCCAAAAAAATTGCATCTAGTGCATGAAAATTGTAAAAATATGAGAAAAACGGCTATTTTTTCATGATATTTTCACCATAAAATTATGATTATAACAAGTAATATTCCACATAATTCATACGCCACGGAGTACAACGAAATACATTTTGTGTGGAAAAAATCATAAAAAAATTTCCTTTTTTCCCATATTTTTACAATTTTCATGCACTAGATGAAATTTTTTTGGGTCGGTCTGTTTGAGACTTTTTTTGCTCTCGTTTAGATCTACAACTTTGCCGAAGGCGAAAGGTAAGAATTCCGAACAGTTTATGAAATATGGACTCTGTAAAAATGATAAAAAAATTGTGTTGAGGTAAAAATATTGGAGTATCCATAAAAAAATGTTTCGATGTAATGGGGCCAAATCCTTTGGGGATTTTTTTAGTCTCGGTATATACTTCAAAAATATCTGGGTACGAAGGCGGCACCAGACGATGACCTTAGAAATGTTGCACTGTGTATTATTTTTATGTTTTTTATTAATAAAATTTAACGCCTACACGAACAATGTACAGATATACAGAAATTATTCGACTTATTCGATTAATCGAATTATTCGAGCAATTTAAAAACCTTAATCGATTAATCGAGCAAATTAAAAATCCCAAAATCGATTAATTTTGTAATCGAACAAAACCTAAACCCGATTAATTGGATACTCTAATAAATATGCAGATGACATTTTACTTTATGGTCAGTGGGTGGAGTGGGCGTGGAAAAACTTGTTCCAGTGCTAGAAAGATAAAATTTGATACACAGATAGTACTCTTCACTACAATTACAAATTTGCAGACGAAATTTTATATTCGATCAGTGGGCGGAGGGGGCATGGCCAAACTGTATTTTAGTCCTAGAGAGATAAAATTTGACACGCAGATAGTGCTCGAAAACACGAATATGAATATGCAGATGAAATTTTTATCTGTATCAGTCCTAGGGAAATAAAATTTAATACACAGACAGTACTCGGCGCTACAATTACCCATTGGTTCACAAATGTTTATTTTCGATCAGTGGGTGGAGGGGGCGTGGCCAAACCGTACTTTAGTGGTAGGTACACAGATAGTGCTCGGTAACACGAATATGAATATGGATACGAAATTTAAAATTTGGATCAGTGGGCGGTTTTGCGTGGCACAAAAGTATTTCAGCTCTAGAGATATACAATTTTGTACACAGGTAGTACTCGTCACTACAATTATCAGTCCTACCGTGTATCAGTCCTAGAGAGATAACATTTGATACAAACATGGCACTCGTCACTATAATAACAAATTTGCAGACGAAATTATTATATTCGATCAGTGGGCGTTGCCAAACCGAATTTTAGTGAGCGGAGGGACGTGGCAAAACTGTATTTTAACTCTAAAGAGATATTATTTTAAACACAGACAGTACTCGGCACTTCAGATTCAAGTTTACAGACGAAATTTTTATTTCTGATATGTGGGTGAAAATCGGAAAATTGTTTTTCCCCAGAGAGGTGAAATTTGAAGAAATTTTATTATTGAACTGTAGTCATAAGGAGAATATTTGAATGTTATTTTTATGTTGTATATTTTTAGGACTAGAATGTTTAATAATTGGAAAGGAAACTGCTCGCACCTCACATAAAAACTTCCTGTTATAAGGGGTTCTGACCCTTGCGATTACAGCCGCAGTTTAATAGTTATCGAGATAAAATTTTGAATGTTAGCTTCAATCCTTTAAGCGGAGGTTAAGTTCAAAGATTAGCAAGATCGGTCAAAAACTACTTCCACTTCCTATATAAGTTGCCCCTTTTTGGGGGGCAATCCATGCCATGATTCTATCCTCTAAGCGGAGCAAAATCGTTCAAAAACTACTGCTACCTCCTACACGAATTGTTCCTCTTAGGGGGCGCCTAACTGCCTCTTTTTGGGGGTGTTCGTATGTCTGGTCCCGATACTACGGGTGTAGTTTTAGAGCTATCGAGCTTAAATTGGTATTTAAGTTTCTATCCTTTAAGCGTAGTTTAATTTCTAAAATGAGCAAGATCGGACAAAAGTTGATCCCAACTCTCAAACTCCACCTAATTGGGGGTGTCCGTCTGTCTGTCACGGCGATTTAAGACATAGTTTAAGTGCTATCCAGCTGATTTTTTATGTGCGAAACACCGCTTAGAGGATAGAAGGTTAAGTTCTAAGATGAGCACGAACGCTCCCATTTTGGGGGTATGTCCCTACGATTATTTATTGCCCCTTATCGAGCTTAGATATCGAGCTTAAATTTGATATGTAAGCTTTTATCTTTTTTGCTTTTGATATTAAGTTCTAAGACGATCAAGATGGGTCAGAAACTACTTTCACCTCAAATACGAACTATCCCTTCTTGGGGACAGACCCTGCACTTACAGCCGCAATTTAAAAGCTATACACATTCAATTTGGTATGCAATCCTTTATCTTTTAAGCGGCGGTTAAGTTCTTAGATGAGCAAGATCGGTCAAGAACTACTCCCACTTCCCATACAGATTGTCCCATTTAGGGGGTCTGTCCCTGTGATTACAACTGTATTATAAGAGCTATAAAGCTGAAATTTCGTATGCCAGATTTCCAAGGTGAAAAAGATCACTCAAAACTAATCACGCCACCCATGCAAAACTCCCTTCACCTTTTTGGGGGTCTGGTCCTGCGATGACAACCGTAGTGTAAGAGATATCGAGCTGAAATTTGGTATACAAGCTTCTATCCTCTAACGGCAGGTTGATTCGAAATGACTCCACTCGCACAAATTACCCCTTTTTGAGGGTCTGGCCCAGCGATTACCGCCGGAGTTTAAGAGCTATCGATCTGATATTTGAGTATAGAAATAAGATGAACAAAAACGGACAAAAACTATCTAAACCTTCCCTACAAATTCACCGCTTATGGGAGTAAAAAAATTAATAAGAATTTAAGAATAGGGTTAAAAACGATCTTAAGTGTCTGGTGTATTTGTAATAAATATTTTATATAATTTGTTTTTTTTTTTGCAATTTGTTATGTGTTTTATTTTGTACTGTTGACTTGAACAATCATTTTTACAAACGGTAAATAGTATCTCAACTTCACATAGCCTAAGGTAATTTCACCTTAATAGTTATGAAATACTTCCAACGACAACAACATCTTAATTACAATTTCCATTTATAATATTTATACTTTCTACACATTTTACATCACAGTACAAATAGTTTTGCCCTGCACTGTATTAACTTACTGCAACAACTTTTGAAATCGCGAAGATGAAATAAAAACAAATACTAATGCCGACAATAGAAATACACACAGAAAGTATAAAGTAACATATTATGCATGTATATAGTTAGTAGCATGTATTAACAACTACCGTAGTATAGTAACTAAAAACAATCCATTGTTTAGCACTAAAACATTACACACTTGGCTACAGCAGCAGCACACGGCACATTTAAAACCAAATGTAAATTTGCAAATGTTTAATAACAAATATGAACGCAATGGAGAAACGAGTAAATGAATGAGTTAATGAACACACTACGTACTCACTACCCCGGGGGTGGAGGTTAGTTAGCTACATATTGGCTGGGCCTCATCGTGTGTATATTCCCTTAAGGTGCAATTTAATTTATTGCTGGCACTTTACACTAAATTCCCATATCATTTAGTGATAACTTAAATTTAAAATGTAATGATTGTTACCCTCCCTTACTACCACGCTGTACATTAGCACAATTAACAAATGGGAATTGTGCCAAGGGGGAAGTGTTGAAATCAGCTAAGTAGGTAGGTGGGTGGTTGGACTGGGTTGGATTGGTTGTAACACACAAACACCGTAATAACAACACATGACTGACTCTACATTTCACTGCGAATTTGCTCACAACATTTTAAACATAAGTTAGCATGACAATGATGGCTAAGTAGTAAAGCGTTTAAATGCAGGTCATCATCATCATCGACTGTTGTCCAAGTGCCAACGCCAATAAATTTGGGTCAATTTTCAACAACAACAACACATAGAAGCCAATTTGTAGAAAATGCTATGCAATTATAATAATTGACAATTTATGGTACAATGTATAATTTATTGCACGGGGCGGGAGGAGATTTTACTTTAATCAATCTTTAACATTCACACAAATCTAAGCAAAAACAAAAGCTATGTACGAGTATATACAATTTATTAAACGTCTAATGATTTTGCACAATTTTATTAACTTTAACATGCATGGGAAATTTCACAAATGTCATGTTAAATATTCGATTTACAATAGCAATAATTATCTATTATGCAAAAGGGCTGCACATATGGAGAATCTTAAATATATAGTTGTGAATAAAAATAAATTGGAATATGGATACATTTAATATTCTGGACATTGTGTTAGCACAAAAGTGACCTGAACAAGTGCTATGATCCATTTTTGGGAAGTTTACAAGGAAGACCAAAGTAGGTCGTTAAATAGTTTATTATTGATTAAATTTTAAATTTGAATTAAATTTGTATAGACTGAATTTATTGATGTGATAATGTCCTCTTTCTAGCAAGGACAACCTTTGCGGTATGAAAGAGTCTTTCATATAAAATAAATTACTAAATTACTTACTGACAAATTAACATTTCAAATTTAAGTAGAAGTAAAACTTACCTAAAAAGAAAAAGAGAAAAAAAGGACATTAGTAATAATAAAATATAATATTATAATAATCGTAATCTTAACCTTTATAAATCAAAACGTATTGATGTGCGTTGGTAAGCGCATCACTTGAGAACGCGTCAACCAATTTGTCTAGATTGTTTTTAAAATGCTTGTAATAAGCTTCTTAGAAGAAGAATCCAATGGGCGTTGGGGGCGTGGCAACATTTTTTAGAGCTAAAGAGATACAATATTGGTACACAGGAAGTACTCGGCAGTACTGGTTGAGAACTTTAAACTTAATTTCCCTTTACACCCCATGAATGAGGTATGGGATAGCTTCTCGCGTTGTTGTAAATTAACACGCTTTCTATTTTTAGATTCACAACTAACGGCATCGACTTGTTTATCGACGAATGCGAACGTCACTGTTTGAGTAGCTTCTACTAGACATGCCGATTGACTCGACACTTATACTGCTAAGGTGCTGACGACAACATCGAGGGGGCCGGCAATAAAAGAACAAATTTTCTTTTTATTTTTTAGATGACTGGAGCCAGGAGTTGAACCTTGGATATCCCGCATGGTAGTCGCGTGTTCTAACCATCACGCCACGGTTGGTCCCAGCCAACGCAACCGCTACACCTTAATACGTCTGACCACATCAATATCAGTATACAGCTCGTACTGCTCATACGTCGCCGATACTCTCCGTTAACGATGATGGGCTCATTTATTTTACGGAGTATTTCTCTCTTGAATACTGCCAGAACCGATTTATCCGCTTGTGTTATAACCATGATTTTGAACCATAAATCAAAACAATATCAGTAACTGGGATAGCTGGATTTTTATAGTTGTCAACGTTCACGCAGTTTCCCGAACGAGTAGATTCTTTGTTCGTTGAAACTAATAACTTCGTTATGTCCTCGTTCACCGTTAGACCCATTTTCGCTGATTCCTTCTGTATACTTGAGAAGGCTGCAGTCACATCCCGCAGTTTTGGACCGATGATGTCTACGTCATCAGCGTCTTTTGTTGAATATAGTGCCACTCGTGTTTACTGCAGCTTTTCTCATTATCATCTACATCACTATGTTGAAGAGATCACACAATAGGCCGTCGCCTTGTTTTAGGCATCGTCTGGTACAGAATGGCTCCGTAAGGTCCTTGCCAATCTTCAGTGAAGACTTGGTGTCAGTCAGCGTCATTCCACAAAGACGTATCAGCTTCGCTGGAATACCAAACTCAGCCATGTCTGTGATTAATTTTTGCCGTATCGGGCTGTCGAAGGCAGCTTTATAGTTGACGACGATCATTTTCTCTTGGGTCTTTTCCAGGATTTGCCGAAGTGTGAATATCTGGTCAGTTGTTGATTAAGCAGGTCTAAAGCCACACTGATAAGACCCGATCAGATTGGGTAACACTGGCTTTAGTCTTTTACATAGAAGGACAGGACCTTATATGCGATGGGTAAAAGGCTGATCCCGCGGTAGTTGGAGCACACACTTGGATCACCTTTTTTTAGCACAGGACATAATACGCTTAGATTCCAATCATCAGGCATACACTCGTTAACCCAAACCGTTCAAAGGAGGTAGTGCATGCTCGTTATCGGTTCCTCGCCACCAAACTTGAAAAGCTCTGCCGGAAGTCCGTCGGCACCAGCTACTTAATTATTTTTCAGCCGGGATATTGCTGTTTTTACCTCGGCTAGACTTGGTGGTGGGCAATCTAAGCCGTCGACGACAATAGGCGTGATACCTTCACGTACGCTGCCTGCTGGAACCAGCAGTTGCTGGAAGTGTTCTTTCCATTTATGCAGTACACTCTGCGTATCTGTGACCAGATTTCCATCCTTGTCCTTACAGGAGGGGAGGCCATTACCGTAGCCTTTTGCTCTTACTCAACTCTATCCCTGTATCGCTCTATATCCTCGTTCTCTCGGTTCTTCATCTGACTCTTTTTTTTTTTGCTTAAATATCTATCTTTGCTTAACAGCCCTTGTTACAATTGTCTGTAACGTTGCCCTATAAACAAACGTTAGAAGTATAGGCGTTGTGTCGTAGTAGTTGGGAGAGCTGGTTGGAATAGGCAGTGGCTATATCTGGGGTTTGCAGCTTCGCGATGTCCAGTTTTCTTTGTATTTGGTAACGTGCGTTTTTCGCTCTGCTTAATCTTGTGCGCACCTTAGCTGCAACCAGATAAGGATCCGAGCCAATATTAGCACCACGGATCACACGAACGACCATGACACTACATGCATGCCTGGCATCAATTACTATATGATCAATTTGATTTTGCTGTTTTGAACGGGGGATAACCAAGTTGCCTTGTGGATATCTTTGTGCAGGAATCTGGTTCCACTCACTACCATGTTCCTTCCCGCTAGCGATCGATGGACCAAGAACATCTTCCCTTCCTATTTTTGCTTTACAGTCTCCCAGAACAATTTTAAAGTCGTGTCCAGGGCACGGGTCGTATGTTTCCTCTAGGCGCTCCTAAAATGCATAATCTTCTCTTCTTTATCATCCGTCGGGGCATGAGCACAAATGTTTTACCTTGATGCGGATTGTGACTTTTCGAACACTAACAGGATTGAACTGCGAGAAAAAATTTCTGAGTCTCTTGCCAACTACAAATCCACATCCAATTCATGTAGAAGTCGCAATTTAACTATACCTCAGACATTACTCAAGAGTTAAACAATATCATATATATCTAAAGTCAATTCATAATTTCAAAAACTTTTTTTTTCAATACAGCTAAGAAAGATGCGATATCTCAGGTGATTTTTTTTTACAATGTTTTAATAATTATCTTGATGTATTAACAATATTACTACAATGAATAGAAGCCCCCATTTGAGGTGAGATAAAAGATTACAAGTAGAGTATACAAAACCGAAACCGGAAACCGACAAACCGGTTTTTTTGTTGAAAACCGTCAGCCGGTTTTTACAAAATATCGATTTTCGAATAACCGGTTTAACCGGTTTTTTGAGGTCGGTTTTACCGGTTTTCTGAAATCATGAAAAGTTGAAGATATCAATCTTTTGCCTCAGAACAGCCCCAAAAAATTTTCTAAGCAACATCTTTAGTAGCATATTTTATTGTTCCAAAGTCCCATTTTACGACACTTTTCTTGAAATAAGAACGAAAAAGGGCACGTAAGGAGTCCAGATATAGAGTTTAAATGTTTCACAACAAAAATAATCGTTAAATTTCATAGAAGGCATCTGATATCAATAAGTGCTAAAACAATGACAAACTTCAGACTCTGAATGAAAAGAAACAAAACCAGTAAGAAAGTTTCAGTCGGGCAACCCGACTTACTTATACCATCACCCTCTGTACGACAAAAAATTTTCTGTTATACTGATATAGTACATAGTAGGGTAGTGGTACATTTGTATGGGAGGTACCAGAAGGGGCGTGTCTAGACTTCCAGATTATTTCTCCTAAACTTTATCCTGTTGTAGCTTTACTAAATACAGAATTTGGGCACGCGTTGGGTGTATTGATATTATTACTCCATCTCTAAAGTGGGCGAAAAGATACATTTGTATTGGAGGTACCATAAGGGGCGTCGCTAGAATTCCGATTTTTTCTCCAAAACTTTATCCTGTTTTTACTTAACAAAATACACGGGCACGATCGTGTCGAGTATATTAATATTATTACTCCATCTCTAAAGTGGGCGAAGTGATACATTTGTATGGGAGGTACCAGAAGGGTCGTGTTTAAACACCGGATTCTCTAAAACTTTTCCTGCTTAAACTTTACTAAATACAGAATTTGGGCACGATCGCGTTAGGTATATTTATAATATTAATCGATTTCTAAAGTGGGCGGTACCAGATGTCTATGGGAGGTACCAGATGGGGCGTGGATACCAGATTACTCGATTTCTAAAGTGGGCGGAATGATGTATTTGTATAAGAGGTACCAGAAGGGGCGGGCCCACGTGGCCCATTTGCAATACCGTAAGTAGTTTTGGGGAAATATTAACTCGTGCAAAATTTCAAAACATTTGGTTGCGTCTTTCGAAAGTTATCGTGCGTACCAGCCAGACAGACAGACGGACATGGCTCAAACGACTTAAAAGGCCCTGAATCGAATTTGGTTCAAAGAAACCTAGGGTCTAAAGTGGCTCTTTCTATGTGTTACACTTTTTGGTCGTATCAAATGATATATACCCTCATCCTTATGGATGATGGTATATTGAGTAGTAAAAGTTGGAGATATTGATTTTGGTCTTACAACACCCCATGTGAAATTTTCCGAGAAGCATTTTTGTAGAGCATTTGAATGTTGTAAAGTCCTATTTGAAGATATTTTTCTGACATTTCTTGAAACAGGTACGAAACGGGCACGTAACAATTCAAAATAGACAGTGCCATAAAAGTTCCATAAAAAAATTATCGTTAAATTTTATTGCAGACATCTGATATCGAAAATGCACTAAAGCAATAAGGGTAAGAAACGTAGTCTTAAGTGCCTATTTCAATGTCTATTATGGGTTAAACTGAAAACTTCATCAGTGATATACTCATCTAAGTCTTTCATCCCGTAAAGGAATTATTCCGCCCTTAAAAATTTGCTGGCTTCAAATGCCCAATAATTGGCTTATATTACATGATTTTTATCTAATTAATATTAGAATTAGATTTAGACATGTTTTTCTGTTAAACGCTGCCTTCCATACGCCATTTTTAACATTTCTAAATTAAATTGCTCATAATAGTAACACTTTTTCTTGTTTTTGTGCACAAATAAAAAATTCGAAAAATAACCGGTTACCCGGTTTTTTCTTAATTAAGTATTCGAAAACCGAGTTTTTGAAATTATGTAAATTTCGAATATAACCGAAACCGGTTTTTCAAAAAAGTCGAATGTTTGTATACTCTAATTACAAGACATAGATAAATTAATTTACATATTCATAATAGCCCAAGCCCTATTTTCTCTTACTTATTCAATCGACGTTAATGTGTCCAATAAGGGTTATTTGTCATAATGCGAACATTACCTCAATTGTGATTAGAATGTGCTGATAATATGGGCTTTACAAACGCAAACTCAAGTGAAGAGGTGCAAGGAAACTATTTTATAGTATAGTATAGTATTTTATAGTATAGTATAGTATTTTATAGTACAGTACATAGTTTTTTATTTTTTTGCAGCCAACAGAAAATACGCTTATATATTAAACTGTCGACCAAATCACTGACATTAGTATAATAGTACTTTAAAACAATAAATTTATATTTAAATACAAGTATAACATACGTTAAGTATATTTTTACTTTAATAACTTGCACGCCACCTATCGTACATTATTTGAACTATTTCGGTAACTGTTTGGACCGACCGTGGCATGATGGTTAGAACAAGCACCTATCAGCGGGAGACCAGGGTTCGATCCCAGACTCGGACATCAACATTTCTCTTATCAACGGTCCCCTCAATGTTTCTCAAACCGCATTAATTATAACCTAAAAGGAGCCGTAATTCACAATAATATGAGATTCTCCTCCATTTCACATTCATGGGGTGTAAAGAGAAACCAGGTTTCTTTTTTTTGTAACCATCGCCGGCTATGTAGAAAAAAAACAATTTGCCAATCTATATGAACTAGACAAACTTTGAAATTTATATATTATAAATTTTAAAGTGAAGTGATTTCATTGTGTGACTTTAAATGTCGAACAAAGATAAAACAAAAACAATATGACAATGACTCATGAACAGCAACATCAACTACATTTGCAATCTTGTATCATCCGCAAATAGCAAACAAAAGCGAACGAAAAATATAACCACAAGTAATTTAGTACCAAAACAAAATAAAAACTTAATGTAAAATTCTAAGAAAAAATTAAAGCAAAATTAGCAAAAATAAAAAAAATAAACAATAAAATTTACTACTGATGTGGGTTGACTCTATTAGGCAAGTAGACTAAATCGGAAAATGAAAAAAGTTATGTCAACAAAAATCTTACACATGTTGCTCTACAACTATGAATAGGAAGTTTTTATATATACATAGTCGATCTACAAAAACAAAGACACAGTTTTTCCAAATTAACTGAGTTCATTAACACATTTGGTACTTATTTTTAAAGTGGGCGTTCATATATTTACAAAAATTTGGCAAAAAATCATTAGGTCTTTTTAAAGTGGAGTAATAAAATGAGAATACATTTGTGTTGGCTAATAGCAGCTCAACTGCTATATACATTTTGTATATTTATAATTTTTTCAACTTTTTGGACATATACTACTTTAGCTTATATCCGCTGTATCTAAAACTAAAATGAGCAACAAAGTGTGCATGCATTTAACCAAATGCGTGAGTCAACTTGATTGTTTAGCATAAATATCAGATTTTACAATCATATTTGGTTACATACTCAAATAACAATGATTTAAAAAAAAAATCTAAAACAAACCAAAAAATTTCAACATTTTCCTTTATTTGGTATATAGTAATATGTAAATAGTTGCCCCTCCCGGCATAGTTATGACTGCACATGCTACACCACCCACCAGTGGTAGCAACACCAACAGCTTCTCTATGACCAACAGTTGTAGCCGATTCTGAGCTGAGTTGTAACCAAATATGAAGCTGACAACGACTGCTGATGGTGATGAGTGAGCGAGCGAACAAGCGGGTGAGTGAAGTGGCGGCAATATTCTATAGTATTCTAACACGTTTTTTGGCTACTATGTTGTGTTGTTGTCATTTTCTTATCTTTCTCTATAATAATTGTATTTGGCTCAACAATAGTATATTGTATACTATGTGTTGTATTGTTTACTAGACAAATACGTATATACTATGCACATGATATACGATGACTGCTTCAATGCGCTGGAATACTAACATGAAAGGGAGCAGCAGCCGAATGTCTTTGTTTTGAAGGGAGGGGATTTGTTATTTTCTTTTATAGCTAAACAAATATTTGCACTTTTTTATGAGAGCAAATTAAAATATCAATATTATAAAATTTTATCACAGATATACAGATTGCATATGGTTGAATATATTATATATTATATTATATACATATGTATATATATATACATCCGTTTGTCTATTACAGTGGTTGTACAATTGCTGAAAGCACTTGAGCAAAGTGTAGCTGTAATAAATTTATATAATAATACATACTTAAAAACATAAATTAAAACAAATTAAAAACAATAAAATTTTAAACATTTTAAATATTTGTCATACATTTTTATGTTTAGAAATATAAAATTCACATTTATTATTTTTATAAATTAGAAATATATTATTTTTTTTTTAATTTTTAGTACTTAATAAAATAAATATATTTTATACCATTTAGTAGTTAAATTTTAGTACTAAAATAATATAAAAAAATGTATATGTTACTAATTTGCCTTCGACTATCCGATACGAAAAAAAAACTATTAGATGCTATGGCTGATTTGTCAATCCCCTCGAAGGGATGATACTAACTAAAACGGATTTTTAGTAATACTGGGCAAAAATCTGACACGTCCATTTTCTTCCAAGCTAGACTTTAGACAAGTCGTAATGATCTACAGTAAACTCGACTGGTAACGTCTTTAATGAAAGTCACATGGTGCTAGCGTATTCCGATAATATAGATATCATTAGCTGAGGACTGGATAGAATGTTACTGTGGCTTTTTCAAGTATTGAGAAGCATTTGGCAGTAGTGGTCCTAATGATAAACGTGGTCAAAACCCAGTTATTTGTTTTAACGAACAAAGAGTCAACTTTTGCTGCTGCTGCCAAAAAGGAAGAAGAATTTGTAATATTTTGTATACTTAAAATTTTTGTAATATTTGCAAATGTTTCTAATATTATTTAGCAATATTTGAAATTAAAAAAAAATATTATTTTAGTACTATTTTTTTAGAAATATATTATTTTATCTAATCTTTATTACATTAAAAATAAAGCCAATGTAAAAATATTTATTTATATATTATTTTTTTAAATGCTTTTAGTACTTAAACAAAATAACAGAAGTATTATTTTTAATTACTAAAAATATTATTTTATTTCTAAAGATTTTTAGTTTTTTATTGAATTGTAAAAAAAGATTTTAGTGCTAAAAATATTACTTAAATTTGTACATTTTAAATATTTATTTAAATTGTATGTATTTGACGCTTTTTATATTTTTGATTTTTAAAAATAATTTTAATTTTTTTGAAAATATTTAGTACTATATTTATTTTAATACTAGTAAATTATTCCAACTATGATACTAAAATATTTCTAATGCTAAAATTTAATAATATTATACTAATATATTGCTAGTACCATAATTGTTAATCTATAATATTTTTAGTAACTTTAATCTTATTAAATTTTTTTATAAATTTTTGATACTTTATATGTACTTAGCACCAACATATTAGTACTAAAATGCTTGCAATTTATAATTATTTTTATTAGTCAAAACAATTTAGTACTTAAAGTTTAAGTATGAAAGATTTTTAATTTTCGTTTAAATTAAAAAAAAATATTTTAGTACTAAAAATATAACTAAAATTTTTCCATTTTATGTATATATTTAAATTTTATATATTTTGACACTTAATTTCTTTTTGATTTTTAAATATATCATTAATAGTTTTAATATTTTGGAACTTAAAAAAAAATATTTCTAGTACTAAATTTGTTTTAGTACAAAAAAATATAATACTAAAATATTGTTAGTACCAAAATTTTGAGTAAAAAATATTTAGTACTGAAATATTTCCATTATTTTGAATACTACAAAAATATTCTTTTCAATAGTCAAAATAATTTAGTAATTAAAATATTATAATAGAATTAAGAATATTAATTCTTTTTTAGTATTGTAAAAAATATTTTAGTACTTAAAATATTACTTGATTTTGGGCATTTTATATATATATTTAAATTTTATGTACATTGCCACAATCAATATTTTCAATTTTGAAATATATCATTAATAGTTTTGAAAATATTTAATACTAAAACTATTTCAATACTTATATGATACTAAAATATTGTTAGTACTTAAATTTTCTTAGTACTGCAAGTATTATATTTATATATTGGTAGTACTTGCATTGATAATGTACAAAATTTAATTTTTAGTACCAAATTTTTAGTACTAGATTACTTGATTTTTTTTTTGATTATTACAAATAATTTAGTGCAAAAATATTATTTTTAGATTAAAGATTTTTAATTTTTGTTTAAATTGTAAAAAAATTATTTTAGTACTTAAAATTATATTGTATATTTTAAATATACATATATTTAAATTTTATGTATTTTGCCACAATTAATATTTTCAATTTTGAAAATATTTAATACTTCAAATATTTCCATATTTAATATATTATACTAAATAAGATACTAAAGTATTTCTAGTACTAGTAAATTTTTTAGTACTTAAAATATATTAAAATATAAAATTGATTATCTATAATATTTTAAGTACCTTTTCCAAAAAAAAAGATTTAAATATTTTACTTTAAAAAAAATCATTTTTGTAACAAAATTTGTAGTACTAAAATATTTTCCTTAATTTAAATACTACAAATTATATAGTACAAAGATATTATTTTGTTTAGTCAAAATTATTTAGTACTAAAATAATTTTGAAAATATTTAGTCCTAAAAATATTTTAATACTAAATATGATACTAAAATATTTGAAGTACTAAAATTTATTATCTATGATATTTTTAGTAACTTAAATCTAATTAATTTTTATTATGGCCGATAGCCATAGCTGCTACATTTTGAATTTTTTATTAAAAAAAATTTTTTTTTTTAGTACTATAATATTTATTATTTAAAATATATATAAAAATAATAATTGTGTACTAAATTATTTGTAGTATTAATGTAAGTATAATGTACATTTTTAATACTACAAATAATTTAGTACTAAAAGTATAATTTTTAATACTCAAAATAATTTAGTATTAAAAATATTATTTTAGTTCTACAGATTTTTAATTTTTTTATATTGTAAGCATTCAAATTTTAAACATATTTTTAAACCAACCGTGACATGATTATTAGATCACGCGACTATCATGCGGGAAACCAAGATGGTTCGATTCCTGTCTCAGTCATGTATTTTTCTTTTATCGGTAGCCCCATCGATGTTGTCGACAACAACTTCGCAGTAAAAGTCTAGTAGAAGCTGCTCAAACAGCTGACATATGGATCATTTATAAAATGTAGGTGCCGTTGTGTGTAAGTTAAAAAAAGGGTTAATATATTTGAAATATTTCAAATATATTTATATTGTGAAGTTGAAGCTGACAAGGTAAATATATAATTCGATGTTTGCCAAATATCTTCATTAGCTACCTTTGCTATGGCTTCTACGCCATCATCGGAAACCTTAAGTGCAAAAAATTTCGTAAAACATTTACTGTCGATTTGCTAAAATTGTATCAACAAGCAGCACTTCTCACAATAACAAACACCATTACTTAGGCCGATCAAACTATTAAACCGCAAACTGCGTTCAAACTCAAGTCTATCACTGTACCATAATAACATACAGAAACGACTACTCTAGTGACAGTGCCGCTGGCGTATGATGATGACGTTGTTGGTTAAACAAGTTTGTAGTTTTTTTTTCGTCGCCTCTTAATTATTACTTTTATTTATACGATTTTTTGTTGTTATTGCTGCTGCGCTTTGTGTATATTATATTATTAATATGGTCGGCTATGAATTGTTTACATTTTTGTTTTTTTCTTGCTGATCTGGCGGCATTGGCTGTTGGCTAAACTCGCTCGCTGCTGGTCTGGTTCGTACCAAGCACCGTGAAATTGGCAGTTTTTGTTTATTATTTTTTGTATTTTTGCATTTTTTTTTTTTCTAAATATCACATTTACTTGGAACAAGGAAATATTTTACTTATATATGCAATGCAGCAAGTGATTAGCGACAACAAATATTAATAATCTGAAATCAGTTTCGGAACATTTCCATAGAGGAAAAACCTTAAGCCTCAGGGTGGTGTGTTGATAAGGATTTTATTATTAATGATTATAGGAGGCAAATATACAAATGTGTGTGTGCATTGATACAACGCCATAAAATAAAAGAAAATTCTTAATGTCGTCATTGAAAATAATCTTTGGTTGAACTATGACAGCAACGTGGGGTAATTTGAAAACCAAACAAAAAAAAATAACTGATGATTTTAAATTATCTACTCAAATCAGCTGCCGGTCTAACAATAAAGCGAATCAGCACAGACGGACAAACACGTGCAATTGCAATCGGTTTTTTAGAGATCTGCTCATAGATGTTTGACAAACTTAAACTGCGTCGTTAATAATTTTAAAAGAGGACCGGAAATTTAGTCGTTAGGAATCGATAGCGGGAGATGCATTTTTTAAGAGTTGTAGTAAAATAAATATATACTTTGTATGTGGTCATAAAAGTTGAATTAGACGGTTTAAGACAATGCGGAAAGTACAATACATGATTTTGGGATTCAATTCTGAGTACTGCACGTGAAAGTAGCCCCAAAAAGAAGAAGTTTTGCATCATTCGTTTTGTCAAGTTACATGCCATAATAATGTAATATCAATTTGAAGTTAGTTTTAGGATCTCTTGTTAGATATAACATATATACTATATGGTGGCGTATGACTATCATAAGTAATATTCCACGTATATCATACGCCACGGAGTACAATAGTTTTATTGTAACTGCTACAACATATACCCAGTTCAAAATCAATTGATGAATGGGAAAAGTGCAACTGTTGCTTATGTATTTTTTATTTTTTTTTTATGTTTGTTTCAGCTAAATCGGACTAGTGGTTCTTGAGTTGTGTCAAACAAAAGTGCCTTAAACGTGACAAATTCCCCTACACGCTACTTACTAACTTCAAATCGATATTAAATTATTACAGCATGTAACTTGAAAAAACGAATGATGCAGAAATTCTTCTTTTTGGGACTACTTTCACGTGCAATTCTCAGAATTGAGTCCCAAATCAATGAGCTGAAAAATTTTGTACTCCGTAAGTTTTCGCTATATCCATATAGGACTGTAATAATATTGCTAATGTTATGCTAATATCTTTAGTTGTCATTACAACAACAAAAAGTAAACAAGTGCTTTTACAGCAATAATGCATTGCCATGACTCATGTGACTTTCCTCTTAACCATTACCATTATGCGAAAATCCGCTAAAATATTACATATGATTTCTCATAAATAATCAAAAAAGAAAGAAAGAGAGAAAGAAAAACGAAAAAATCACCTCGTGCAGTAAAAAATTATGAAAGCAAAACTAACTTAAAAGCAACAAATTGAAAAATGAAAGCGCAATAAATTCAAAATTCTCAACACGACTTGAGGTCACAGCCACACGATAAACTTTATAGTTTGTAGCTGTTGCAAATGCTACAAAACTCCCCACAAATGAATAAAACCAATGAAAGTAAAGAAACTACAATAATCAAAAAAAAACGGTGAAAAAAACTGTGTGTGTGTGTAATAAAAGAAAGGAATATTCTCTTGTACCCCCAAACATATTACGCGACAATTGACAATGGAAGAAATCTCAATGTGGGGTCATATGTATCATTTTTCGCTGCCGCTGACTGGAGATTTATTTATTTAATTCTTCCGATGTGAATGTACAACAATTGTCAATACTCAACATTCATGGCCACGAAAGTTCCAAGGAACAAAAAAAATAATAATAATAAACTGATGAATAATTGTTTTCCCCATAAAATTTCGTAGCGTCACTACTATTTGTTTATGGTATTAAGCCACTAGCGAGACTTACAAAAAAGAAAACTCAAAGTAATGAATGAATGGACGAATATAGTACAGAAAGATTTCACACAAAGTTGCAAGAATATGAACAGATACGGTGGAAGATATGACTTTCGGTCGTTTAAAAAGACGAGACATAGTAAAACTGAAAAGGTTACAGCCAACAAATGTAAAAAAGTTACATTTAATATTATAATTTTTTTTGGGGGCTACCAAAAAGCTCTATTAAGAATCAAGAAAATGTCTCATTAATTCGCACAAAAATTTCAAAGGAAAGTATCATTCCAAGTGGGGGATAAACCATCCGGTTTTCTTGATTTCATATATAAATACAAAATATTAAAAGTAAAATATTTTCAACATTTTGAAGCATTTTTTTTTAAGGAAATATTGGACAATTTTGGGACACGAAAAATATGTCCAAAGTCGAGGGCATATATTAAAGATACCATCGAGACAACTTAAAAAATACATTTTTTCCCCACCCCCGAAAAAACCTTCAAGACATTGCTGTATATGTCTCCATTAGTACAACATTTGTTCTATAGATGTCGCTGATGTACGACATCATTTTGTAATCATGGCCTCATTTAAAGCAGTTTCTATTCCCAAAATCTAAAAATATTTTTTTCTAAGATTAAATTCACTTAAAACCCTTTAAACCAAAGAATATTTAGCTTTGGAAGTTTTATGTTTTATTAAAAATTCTACATTATTACGGAATATTATTAATACTTTTTAGCGATATCGAAAAAATTAAATACAAATGATTGAATACTTTTTAGCGCAATTGGTGTTTACAATTCCATGCAGATAAAGATATTCAATGTCATCAATATTCAAGATACCAGGTAAACAAAGAAAGTAATAAGAAGAAAATAATTCCTATGCCATTTGCAGCACTGAAAGTTTTGTTCGATTCAGTTATTCAGCGCTTGCAGTGAATGATGGAAAGGGTCTGAGTTACATATATTTTTCCAAAACTAGAAAGTCGTGAATGGATCTTGAGTTGCGCCAAGATTTACTATAATTATATATCATAACTCTTTTTGGGGTTTTATTTGTAATAAAAACAATATTTTGATGGTAACTAGATTAAAAATGAATTATCCCAGGAAAATATAATAGTTAAATTCTTTACAATGTCGCTAGAAAGTATGCAATAATTTGAGTGATTTTGAATGACACCATCATTACAAAACGATGTCGTACGTCAGCGACATCTATAGGACAAATGTAGTACTTGTCGAGACCTATACAGCGATGTTATATTTTACGCTTGAGCCAAAAACAAAAAAGTAGCGATACAAAAAAACGATTTTGGCTGTCTTTCTGGGGGATAGGGGAGGAAACAAAAATAGTTAGATTTGTGTGAGGTTAGGAGTAGCTTTCGCCTGATATTGCTCACTTGAGAAATAAACCCAAATAGTATTTCAAATTTCAGCTCGATATGTTTTAAGCATCTGGTGTTTCGTAATTGAATTTCGTAATTAGAAACCGCTTCGTATAATTTAATGATCACCACATAATGTAAAAAACACATTTTTGTTGTTGTTGGATGTAAAAGTTTAATTTTTGATTCTTTTTCATTCCTCATATTTGGTGTTTGGACTTTTGCCCCTCTAGCACATCTGTAAAATTTGTTCCCACCTCTATAACTGTACTAAGAGTAGTTAAATGTATGACCATCTCTACAATATATTTTTGCAATCCCAACAGTTTCTCAGAACATCTCTACCTTCGATCTTCGACCCTTAAGATGGTCCCAAACTTTTTTTTATTTTTATAATTTTTTTATGATACCTGCCTCCCATTGTGTCTTTTAGAGGGGTTATATGTATGACCATTAAAAACCAAGAACTCGACTTTGATGTTTCTTGGGAAATTTCATAGAATTCATCGTAGATTACGATTCTGACAACCGCTCGATGCATTTTTTTTTACTCCATAGAAATTGGCCCACTCTAGCTCATATCTATATGCTCGCCAGTGTATATTAGGCCGGTTCGATTTGTAAGGCCAAAAAATTTTCGATAGCTTTTGGCATGAGGAAAAAAAGTTAAATTTTCGAGATGCCCAAATTTAAATTTTTTGACTTTTTCTCAACATTTATTTTTAAAGTTTTTTAAGTAGGTAATAAAAAAATTGGTTGATTTAATTTATTTTTAATATAACCTATCTACGATTCTCTCAGTCTTATTTCTATTCTCACGCGCTCATATGTTATATTGTATGTGGCGCTGTATATTTGTATGTATTGTATATCACCTTGGAAAGATAGTATTTAAAAAAAATTAAATCAGCCGATTTTTGTGTATTACACAGTGCAACACACTTTTTCGGGGGTGAACCAAACCAATATCAAACGATAGCATATGACCTCTGTAACAAAACCCTAAACTCCATTTTGCTCCACTACGTCACAAATTTTATACATGATTATTCAAATACTTTGATTCGACGTCTTACCAAAAAAATAAAACTTCAAACCCCTGTAAAAAAAAATTTGTGACGTAGTGGAGCAAAATGGAGTTTAGGGGTTTGTTACTGAGGTCAAATGCTATTGTTTGAAATTGGTTTGGTTCACCCCCGAGACAATGACCCTCAAATTGTGTCATAGTGTTACCTACTAAAAAAAAAACTTAAAATTAAAAGTTGAGAAAATGTAAAAGAAATTGAACTTTAGGCGTCACGAAAATTCTTTTTTTGATATGTTGTAGTGGACCTTTTTTTCTCATGCCAAAAGTTATCGAAAAATCGACAGCACAATATCGATTGCTAAACTGACCGACCTTAGTGTATATATTGTCATACCTACCACGCCTCCTTATGAGCATTACAAATGAAAGAACAAACTGAATATACCTTTCGGGGCGTCGGTGCTTTTGATGAAGAGTATAAAAATAATAAATATTTAAATAAAAAATAAAACAATATAAATAACTAAAGTTTATTTTTTTTTTAAATAAATAGATGAACTCGTCATGGAGTTCGAAACGTGTCATCCTAGTGCGTGACACACTGAATTTGACCAAAAATATCAAACAATAAAAAAACAATTTTCTGATCGTTAGCCGAATGAGATGTATCATTTGATACACTAACGTAAATTATGATATAAATAAAAAAATAAAGAAAAATAAAATAATTTAGAAAATAAAAGCCGGCACTTGTACATCAGGTTCTCCGGTATGAACTTAAAGCGAATATATGTTGTCCGTATTGTCCGTTTGTAACAATATAATATATTTTTTTGGTTTATTTTATTGTAAAAATTATTTTTGACCTGAAACATATTTCCACTTTATTTTTGTTTCTACAATTCCAACATAATGGTTAACACTATTCTAACATCTCTAAATCAGCAGCAGTAATTACTACAGCAAACAATACCTCCTTTACAGAGTCATTGCTACCAAGGCAAATCCACGTCGGTAATAATTTTGAATCATTTGAAAATATAGAAACTCTGTTTAGTGTTGGTTAGTTCGGTTCGTTGGCTTAGCCCAACGAGATTCGAGCAGTAATAACATTAAATGAATTATTCAAGGTTTTCGTTGTCATTGCGTTCGCTCGGAGTTGTTCAGCTGTATTTCGTAAGAAATTAATGGCGTCGACCGACCTAACGATCGACCACCATATGCTGCTACTCAGAGCCCACCAAGTACCAAGTACGTACCACACGTACATAAGTACGTACATACAATTGCTGTATCATAATAAAGTTTTCTTTGTTTTGAAGTTGGTTTTTTCGTGTTCGCATATTGTGGCATTATTGAACAGAGGACGCGTCGCGACGCAAAGGCAGTCAGTCAAGCAACAAAGTAACAGCAGCGGCAACCCAGTGTGCCATGCGGATCAGTATCGGATCCGATCCTGATCCGATTCTACGGACATTTCATCCGATCCGGTCCGGATCCGATCCGGAATCCAAATTCGGATAAAATGTCCGTAGAATCGGATCAGGATCGGATCCAATACTGATCCGCATAGCGCACAAAAACGGAAATCATGTAATGAAAAAGTGTTCAAAATTGACACAATTAAAAAAATTTCAGGAAAACATGTGGTTTTTGGTTACCCAAAAGATGCACGTAGGTTGTTTACTAATGACAGTAACATTAATATTATGACAAATGGTTCTATGCGAATTGAAGGCGAGCTGCAGCAGAATGTGCTTACTAACATAACCAAGATTTTTAAAATTAAAATAGGAAAACACTGTATTTTTTGCCCCTAATTCAATAAACTAAACTAATATTATGTTATATATGTTTATATTATACAATTCAATTACAATTATATAATACTTCCTACAATAACAAAAAATAATATGAATGCATTTTCAACCAAGTTTGAGAATTTTTACTATAATTATGATTTCACGGATTCCGTTTTGTCGGATCCGCAACTGATCAGTTTCGGATCCGACTGCGCGGATTCCGTTTTGTCGGATCCGGAACTGATCAGTTTCGGATCCTATTGCGCGGATTCCGTTTTGCCGGATCCGGAACTGATCAGTTTCGGATCCGCGTCCGCATTTGTGCACATTGGGAACATATTCAAATGCACACTGACATTTATCATGTGTGTGTGTGTGTTGGCAATGCGACAGCAGAGAACATTTACCAACCAACCATTCAAGCGACTGACTGGCTGACTGACTTGATGCCTGTTCGAATGCATGACACATTGAGTGGCTGACTGTCTAGCTGGCTGACTAACTGACGTTTTAAAAGAAGTTAACAGCAAAAAAATGCTCTTTGTGCATATGACAACCCAGAGCAATTGTCAGTTATAGAATTGTCGGGTATGTTGAAGTAAAGGATTTCATTTGTCCAATGCCATAAAATTCTTACAGTCATAACTAACAACGTACGGACACTTAGACGCGGCAGAACTTTTCAAAGAACGGAATAAGGGAGATACCAACCATTGTAATGTCCGCCTGCCCACCGATAAGTCTGTTGCATTAAAGAAGAAAAGACTACTTGACGAAATGTACTTGGGGAAACAAAACGTAAACAAAATAATTTATTTAATTTTGTAGTTGGTTTCATATCTAACGAAGTGATAAGAAAGAGCCCCAGAGGCACAGCTGTGTAAAAGAAAATAGCAAATGTGTTGCAGAAGTTAGTGGTTACTAGCAAACTAATTGAGAATACGATTTCATTAAATCTCGGTATAAAACTATTGACAAATAAAACCAACATCATAATTTATTATAAATGTTTGTAAATTGAAAAAGTATGTAATTTGGCTCTCCGTCAAATAGATTTTAGATTTGACTTGTATTGTAACAGTGCTATAATTTTAAACCACATGTATATTAAAAATTTATGTGCGATAATAAAAAGAAAGTATGATGATGATGAAAGTCATTTGTTAATTCGGAAGACAGATAGATGACGGCTGGTCATGATGTTAGATAAATAAATAATTGAATATTTTTTTTTAGTACTACAAGGTAAAAATGACTGGAAAAGCAATGAAACAATCTATGGACGGGTGAATGGTGTTTTTCACTTCCCACATCATAGAGAATACTTGGATATTGACGTTAAAATATTGTAATTTTATCACAGACATATCGACAACACTCTGAAGTAATGGTGGTCATAATATTTTTACGAATTAAATATATATTTCATCAGTGTATGTCTTATATATATACAATAGACCGTATCACCTTACAGGCACACAAAAAAAAGTTATCCGTACACCAGCGAATATGAAACATTGTTCCAAGAACATTTCAAGAAAAATTTTTTTTTTTTTGCCGAACGTAGATGTCGCCTTTTTAGTTTTTTTTTATATCTTCCATATTAACAGTCCGATCTTAAAGCTTGATTCGCTATGAATATATTTGAGTCAATTTTTTTTTTTATACCATGGATATAACGAACTTAAATGCGTGGTTCCTGGGAGTTCGCTATAACCGTACTCAACTGTAGTAAAGGTAATTTGAGATCAAAGACTTTTGAATTAAAAAAAAATTGTTCTGCCACAGACAAACCCATCGATATATAATACTTTAATATCTGAATGTAAATACTGAAGCTATGACACATTTAAAAAGGTGACCCCTACGATCTGCAACCATGAATTTATAAAAGCATTTTTTATATAGTTGTGCTGTATTTATCAAGATACTTTCTTCACAAAAGTTTTATGGTTTTTTGCGAGCTATAAATTTCTAACATTAGGGTGTCACATTAGGGTGGTAGGAAATTAGATTTGGGGGGTAAGTACTAGAACGGTACACTTTAGGTCAATGGACCTAAGTGCAAAAATATTGGCCTCGCCGAGACAAAAAATTCGCTATATCAAGCTTTAAGATCGGACTGTTAATATTTAAGATATAATTTAAATTTATGATTTAAATGTCCTTTGAACAATGTTTCATATTCGCTGGTGTACGAAGAACTTTTTTTTTGCGATACGGTCTAATGTACAATCTTTATACCATCACCCTTAGGGATAAGGGTATATATTATTTGATACGAAAAAAATGTAACGCATTAAAGCAGACGAGTTAGACCCCAAGTATCTTAAGAACAAATTCGTTTCAGTACTTTTAAAGACGATTGAGCTATGTCCGTCTGTCTGGCTGGCTGGATGGCTGGTCAGCAGGATAACTCGAGTAATCCTAAACTGATCGGTATGAAAATTTACCAGTATTAATATTTTTCAAAACGAACTTATGGGATTGTAAATGGGCACCCCACCCCTTCTGGTACCTCCCATACAAAATTACCTATTTTTGGAAAATTAATATTTCTTCAATAACTTCCAAACGGACAAATGGAGGATGTTTGAATTTGGTTAGTTTATTTATCTTGCAAAAGTAGACAAACCTAAGAAAACCTAAACCTTTGCACCACCCCTTCTGGTACCTCCCATACAAATGACCGAATTGACCCACCTACTTTTACATACATATCCTTTTTGTTAGTAAACTGAATTCACTTTAATTTTGCGTATGATATTTTCTTATGAATAGTTGAATTAGAAATGAATATGGACTATATCGGTTCACGCCTTCTGGTACCTCCCATACAAAATTACGTATTTTTGGAAAATTTATATTTCTCCCATAACTTCCCAGCGGCCACTTGGGGGGTAATGAATATTTGTCGATAAATTTATGTTGTGATAGGTGGCGAAACCTCAGAGAGCCTAACTATTTGACACACCACTTCTGGTACATCCCATACAAATGACCGAACCCACCCCCATAGTCTCACATACATATCTTTTTTGCAAATACACTGAATTCAGTAAAATTTTGCGTATGATGTTCGCTTGTGAAAATTAGACTCAGGAATGAACATGGACTATGTCGGTTCACGCCTTCTGGTGCCTCCCATACAAAATTACCTATTTTTGGAAAATTTATATTTCTCCCATAACTTCCCAGCGGCCACTTGGGGGGTAATGATTATTTGTCGATAAATTTATCTTCTGATAGATGGCAAAACCCCAGAAAACCTAACTATTTGACACACCGCTGTTGATACCTCCCATACAAATGACCGAACCCACCCCCATAGTCTCACATATATATATTTTTTGTAAGTACACTGAATTCTGTAAAATTTTGCGTAAGGTGTACGGTTATGAAGATTTTAATCAAAAATTAATATTACGTAATCTTACATAACCTATAAACAAAATGAGACATAGATCATAAAAATCGATTAAAGAGTCTCGCTTTAATTTACAAACAAGTGAATACACCTCGTGGGACCGGCCGTGGCATATTGGTTAAAACACGCGACTACCTTGCGGGAGAGCCCGGGTTCGTTTCTCGCCTCCAGTCGTCTACATTTTTCTTTCATTGCCGGTCCCCTAGATGTTGTCGCCAGCAATTTCGCAGTATAAGTGTCGAGTCAATCGGCATGTCTAGTAAAAAGCTTCTAAAAACAGTGACGTTCGAATTCGTCGATAAACAAGTAAGTGCCGTTTGTTGTGAATCTAAAATAGAAAGCGTGTTAATACGCAACAACGCGAGAAGATATCCCATACCTCATTCATGGGTTGCAACGGGAAATTAAGTAAGTAAGAATACACCTCATTTTGGTAAAAAAAAAAGGGTTTTCCAAAAAGAGGTGTTATTTTAGTGTTCAAATAAAAATGTCATTTTACGAGATAAATGATCGGATGTTTATTTCATTATAAAGAGGAAGGTATGCCGTTAATAATGAAAAACAACATCAGTTAAATGGACACCACGAGCACGCTTACAGGACCATATCCTTTTCATGAAATTTTCCATAACCAAATCGCAAAGTGGCTGCCTTATGCCCTCGATAGCCTCACGAATTTTTTAGTCTCACACGTTGAGGATGGAGAGGCTTCTCAACAATAACTCTTGGGTTTTCGGAGCCTCAGATGCGACAATTTTGCTTGTTGACGTTGCTTCCGAGGTAAAAATGGACATCATCAGTCAAGATAATTTTTCGATGGATCATATTCATGCATTTCAAGGACCCAATGAGCAAAGAAAAGACGTTATTGATGATTGGCCGGCTTGAGTTCTTGTGTTAACTGAACTTTATAAGCCTTAAGACCCAAGTCTTTATGCAAAATACGGTGTAATGACGGTTGTGGAATGCCCAATTCCAAAGAACGACGTGGAATGGACAATCCTTGGTTTTCTTCAACACTTTGGGCTACAGCAGCAATATTCTCAGTTTTTCTTGAGCGACGTGCACGGGTTTTATTCTTCACATTACTAACTTGTCCTAACAGCTCGAATTTTTCCACCAATTTCTGTATTGCGGTCCGATAAGGTGTTTTACGACGACCAAAAAAAACTGTAGTTTTACAAACTGTGACTGCAAGATTTTCACCATTTTTGCGTTATTGAAGCCTGCATCGTTCCATTTTTAGTAATGGCGTAGTTTCTACTTGTCAAATGTCAAAGAAAAAAAGCTTCAAAAGTAACAGCTACCGAAATAGCGGACCATTCACAATAACATCTCTCATTGGAAAACCCTTTATATAGATAATTAAGCATCAAAATCTGAGAATATTAAAAGATGTCCGCCTGTCCCCGCGACTACAGCCGTAGCTTAAGAGCTATCTATGTGAAATACAAACCTCTTTTTTAAGGAGTGTCCGTCTATATGTCCCCGTAGTTTTTGACGTGGTTGAGAAGTTATCGAGCAGAAAAAACAGAAACTTGACAACCGAAAGCTTTTGTCCTCTAAGCGGAAGTTATGTTCTAAGATGGGCAAGATCGGTCAAAAGCTACTACCACACCCATACAAACACCTTTTTTTGGGTGGCGTATGTATGTCTGGCACTGCGATTAAAACCGCACTGGCACTACGAGCTTTCGAGCTGACATTTGACATCCAAACATCACTTCTCCAAGCGGAGGTTAAGTTCAACCTATATGAGTGTCATTGTCGTGATTCAAAGAAAAAAGTATGTAAATACATAATACATATAGTAATAACAAAATTAATTTTATTAAATTTTAAAGTAGTACCATTTATAAACGATAGGTGTCATACTGAAGTATGAGTTGTGAGTAACTCTATGGCGTGACGTATACGCTGCGTATAACATCATGTCGCTCGTTTTGTGCAAGACCGTCATAACTCAAAATAATCGATTCCGAGAATAACGCGTTTAAAGTTTTTAATTTACACCCAACTTGTACGAAATGGAGGAATTCAAATAGCTCTCATGCGGAGTGTATAAAAGATATTAACATAAATTTTTTACACAACATGGAGTATGATGAAAAGAACAATTCTACATCATTAACTCAAAAATCGCGTTTTTTGAGTTATGACGGTCTTGCAAAAAACGAGCGATGTATCATAATTAGATTGACAGATTTGGTTAACGATGAAAAAACAACTTCTCTTTAATCTGTTTTTTTTTTCTTGCAAATCTATAAACAGGGTATGTCACCATGTTAAGGCCTTAAACTAATGTATTTATCAACTTAGCCATAAACTAATACACTTCCTACAACGATTTTTACAACAATTTAAATATAAACTATATGTATTCCTAGTGCATATCTAACTAAAGTCGCACTACAAAGAATTCAATATGGAATTTCAATTTATGCATTTTCAAAATTGTTTCTCTATACAACGTCATCAGTATCACAGCTCAATAGCGATGTACGGACATACGTCCATATAACCACAGCCTAAGTTTATTGATGCGAACTACCATTTGAGGAGAGCACGTTGGGCCCTTCCCCACCCCGCAGACCAAGGGAGAAGCGACCCAAGTGGAAGCCATAAAATTCAGTCTCTCGCTCAACACACACACACTATATGTGTTTAGTAATAAATTCAATACAATGGCAACAGACGACATACAGACAACATTTAGAATGCACACATGAAATGACAACAATGCATGACAAATATGTCTTGACAGACAGACAGCCAGCTACATAGCCAGCCATATGAACGATGGGACAGACAAATTATTTAAATTATTGTTGATGTTGTTATTGTTGGCTTTGCATAGCTCTGACGACGACGCTATGGTTTCTTTGTGCAATCATATAAATGCAAAGGAATCTCTATCTATCTACTCAAGTCTCTGACTCTGAAACACTGACACTTGAGGTGTAATTAATGAATATTTTACAAAATTTCTCAAGAAGCTTTGTATGTTAAAAATAAACATTGACCAATTGCAGTGGTTACAAATGAATAAATCACTTAACAATGAAAGTATGAAGTGACAACAAAAAAACTGTTTAAAGTAAAAGCGGTAGTAATTTGAAGTATTCCAAACTAGGGGAGAATAAACATAGAGGCCAAATAAAAAACACAATAATATTAAGTGGACTTTATTATTCTGGCTAAAGTAGAGGCTCTGGCGAGTAGTACACAAAGCAGTAATGCTGACTAGCGGGCGTGACTGTCTGTTTGTGAACGTTGCAACTGCCTATTAGTCTGTCCATCTGTCAAGTTTATTTGTGATGATTTCTTAATAGGCGACTTAATGATGAGCATCATTACGATGCTGGTGATGACGAAACTTAATGTATTCGTGTGACATCTGTTGATGTTTGCATCGTTTAATGTCAGGCCAAAGCCACAGCCACTATAGTAACTAATTTATTTGTGTAGTACACTAGTTTTACATTTACTTGGTAATCTTTTCATTTCTATTTTATTTGGAATTTTCATGGGTACTTCTTAGGTTATGTTGAACGATATGTTTGTATATATTTAATCAAGAAATCATGAGATGTGGGCTGGAATATATTTGATATTCAATGTTTAATTTTAATGCTAAAATATTATGTTACTAAAACGCAACAGTGCCAAAAAATTTCAAGTTGATTTTGGGGAATTGGGTGGTAGGCAAAAGCTTTATATTGCAATGGAAACCAGAAGATTCTAAGTATGTGGCGATAGACCAAGACGAAATATAGATGTGCAAATAATGTAAAAATATAAAAATATAAAAATATAAAAATATAAAAATATAAAAATATAAAAATATAAAAATATAAAAATATAAAAATATAAAAATATAAAAATATAAAAATATAAAAATATAAAAATATAAAAATATAAAAATATAAAAATATAAAAATATAAAAATATAAAAATATAAAAATATAAAAATATAAAAATATAAAAATATAAAAATATAAAAATATAAAAATATAAAAATATAAAAATATAAAAATATAAAAACTTAAAAATATAAAAATATAAAAATATAAAAATATAAATATATAAAAATATAAAAATATAAAAATATAAAAGTATAAAAATATAAAAATATAAAAATATAAAAAATATAAAAATATAAAAATATAAAAATATAAAAATATAAAAATAAAAAAAATATAAAAATTGATTTGGTGGGCAGAGTGAGTGTGGCAATAATTTTTTTGAGCTAGAGAGATTTGGTACATAGATAGTACTCTACACTTCAGGTTCAAATATGCAGACGAAATTTGTTTTTCGATTAGTGGGCGGAAAGGGCGTGGCCAACCTTTATTTATGCCCTAGACTAATAAAATTTGGTATACAGATAGAACTCGGCAGGACTTGTTAAAATATGCTGATGAAATTTGCACATTCAAATGTAAAAATGTAATTTAGTCCTAGAGAGATAAAACTAGATACATAGATATTACTCGGTACAACAATTATAAATTTTCGATCAGTGGACGGTGTAGGTTTGGTCAAACTGTGTGTTAGGCCTAAATTGGTACAACCATACAGACATAATTCAACATAACAGGTTCATTTTTCAGAATGGGCCTGGCGAAAATGTTTTTTAACTCGAGAGAGATGATAGTTTATGTATACAGATAGTACTTGGCAGAATAGCTTTTTGCATGATGAAAGTAAGCAAGTTCAGCTCATTAATATCGAGCTTAGCCAGTTATATAATGTTTATATTTTTAATTTTCAATTATGCAATAGCGAAGCTATTATATTTTTTTATATTTTTACATTTTTTTATTTATTTTACATTTTTTTATTTTAATATTTTAATATTTTTATATTTTTATATTTTTATATTTTTATATTTTTATATTTTTATATTTTTATATTTTTATATTTTTATATTTTTATATATTTATATTTTTATATTTTTATATTTTTATATATTTATATTTTTATATATTTATATATTTATATTTTTATATTTTTATATATTTATATTTTTATATTTTTATATTTTTATTTTTTTATATTTTTATATTGTTATATTGTTATATTGTTATATTTTTATATTTTTATATTTTTTATATTTTTAATATTTTTCTTTTTTTTATATCCATTTCTAAAAACACCACCTTGAGTTACGCCTTTGTCATACAAATGTCCATTGTGTAATTTTATTTTATTTTCTGTATGACGGCCTTCTCAGTTATGTTTGTAAGTATTTAATGATTTCCACATTTATATGTAAATTTCTTTTGTAAAATTTTTTGTTCGTTCAACGTTGAAAAGCTTTTCAAGTGATTTAAATGGACCATATAAGACATGAAATGGTTTGTTTGTTTTTGCCATCAGTACCGATATCTTTTACATATCCGTCACATACACACACACATATGCACTGTAGAGCATTTCCATGGCACTGCCAAGAAATACAAAATAATTCATTCATTCATTCTTTCTGTCAGTCGACTTAACTCAAGTTCAAATGGCTAAACTGATGGGAACCACTGTAGTCAAGTAAATGAGGATGGATGAGGAAGGAACGAAATTACTTTTACGCCTTTTCCTCTTATTGGATAACAAATAAAATATCTGCTGATGCCGCCACCACCAACAACGTCGAGCCTCTTTATTGCCCATATAACACAATGTAGGCAACTGACATTGTACACACATATGTATGATAGTTTCCAATTTAATGGGTTTTTCGCAATCTTTGCACCAAAGCCATACACTTGATTACAAGTGTAGTTTGGACTCCCTCCATCGTCGTCGTCATCGTCGTTATTGGCTAAACAACAAGAGAAACCATTCATTCGTCCATTCGTTCAACGATTTGCTTAAACTGGGGCACAGAGGCGCTTTATTGTCATAATGTGTTTATTACTTGCCAAAATTATTAGCTGGGCGAAGGGGTCATCACTTGACGCCAATGATAAATTAATGAAATTACTGTTTTTAATGTTTCCCTAAGCTACAATTAAATGCCGCCATATGAGTTTTGGGGTGAGTCTCACCCTGATGATGTGTTACAGCCTTATATGTCAATGCCTATAAAAGCTATGTTCATAAATTGTACCCGATTGAATGATCAACTACATCTGTTCCTTTACAACATCTATTTTTGCTAGCACTAGTACTTCCAAAGTATGAATCACATATGAACTTCAAAAGATACAAAAACTCACGTCTTTAAAGATTTAAAAAAATTAACACAGTAATGCCCCCTCTTACCATCGGCTAGTTAAAAACCTACATGCGGCTACCACCAACCCCCTTTTCCTATCCCATTACTAACTTTCCAATAAAGTTTCTCTTCTCAGCTAAAGTTTCAACACTCGATGTTTTTCAACAATTACGAGGCTGCTAAAACAACAAAAGTGTTGCTAATTTTACATGTTTTAACAACTTTTTCAAAACTATATAAACTTGAGGGGGAAGAAAACAAAACCCAACCGATCCCCCCGCCCCCAGCACTTCCAAACAGGAACAGTCACTTGATGTAATTGGAAAACTTTTAGTTATATCTGAATAATAACGATGACAAAAAAAACACAGCTATGCGCACATAATTTAATTAGCATCCTTCAAGGAAGTGGAAAATTATGTAGATAAAAAACAAAAAAAACTTTCAAGCACAACAAGAAAATGAAATTCTTTAAGGATGAACACTAAAATAAATGTCAAAGTTTTTTCTTTCCACTCTTAAATGTTATGCATTCGTGCATTACTGCAAATGCATATGATTGCAAAACTTTTGTGCTTTAAACGCTTCTCTAAAGAAAACATCAACATCTAAGAAAAATAGCCCCACTAGAATTCAAGGTGATTTAAAAGGTAACACAACCAACCAATCAACAAACTTAAGGAAATTCTAATAAAACCACAACGTAGAGAAGAGTGCACGAAGCGTACGTCGTAGCTCAGAGCTTAGTGCAGCGCAAACAACATTTTTGCATGTCTGATTTGCGTGATTGCATCGTCTGAAGGGTAATCCGATATCGTGTCTGAGAACGGAGTATTATCGCTGTAATTATCTTGCACAGCTCTAAAGGTGAAAGGTTTCAAATAACTGGCAATTGAAGTTAAGTGTACGAATACGATGATCAAGTGGATTTTCTAGTACAGGGGAAGAGCTGAGGGGTCTATACTTTGGAAACGAATTAAGTAATTGAAAGTTGGATATGAAAGTAATGTAGGAATTTGCAAAATATTGCACAAATTTGGCATAATGTAAAGGTTACCTGATATACATATACACTTAGAGTAAAATTAACACCGAGTGGGGGGATGATTGATGCATAAACACTTACCTAAATAGAGAAAGAGAAAAGGGATTCAGATAAGTATTGAATTTTGTATATGTATTACTTATTTTTATTTAAAACTAACATTGTTTATAAATATTTAATTTTTACAGCTCAAGCTCAGCTTGTCGTAAGAGGAAGTAGCTTAATTTTGCATACCCTTTAGAAGAGCAAAACTATGGTACAAATTCGACACTATGATGTTATTCTGAATTCGTGACGTAAGTAAAGTTTAAGGTTTACTCTTATGTGCTGATAATGAATGTGTGAAAAACTTGACGAAAAGCGGTATTTAAATGTAAATTTATGTTATGAATACCACAAAAGTACTTTTTTGAGGGATAAAAGTACTTTTTATTCGATTAAAAGTACATTTGGTACAATAGAAATACTTTTTGGCATAATTACAAAAAGTAATTTTTAGTTCAATATAAGTACTTTTGGTACAATACAAGTATTTTTGGTACAATACAAGTAAATTTTGGTATTATTAAAGTACTTTTTGGTACTATTAAAGTACATTTTGGTACTATTAAAGTACTCTTTGGTACAAAAAAAAGTAATTGTTGGTACAATAGAAGTACATTTTGATACTATTAAAGTACATTTTGGTACTATTAAAGTACATTTTGGTTCTATTAAAGTACTTTTTGGTACCATTAAAGTACTTTTTGTTACCATTAAAGTACTTTTTGGTACATTAAAGAACTGTTTATACTATTAAAGCACACTTTAGCGCAGTAAAAATACTTTTTTGCACAACAAAAGTACTTTTTGATACAATTAATGTACAAGCGTAACAAAGGAACTTTTTAACAATCGATGTACTTTTGAGTAGAATAAACATCATTTTTAGTACGATTGTAGATTTGTTTGGTACAGTTTAAGTAATTTTTAGTAAAATTCTAGTTTTTCTTTTTTTTGGTACAATTACAATTTCTTTTAGGTACAATAACAGTACTATTTGGTAGAATAATAATCCAATTTGGTAAAGTAATTTTGGTACAATTAAAGTACTTTTTAGTATAATTTAAGTACTTTTTAGCACAACTAAAGTACTTTTTAATGCAATTAAAGTACTTTTTGTTACAAAAAAGTACTTTCTGGTACAATTAAATAAATTTTTGGTATAACAACATAAATTTTTGGTACAGCAAAATTAATTTGTGTTAGAATAAAAGTACCTTTTAGTGCAAATAAAGTACTTTTTGGTCCAATAAAATTACTTTTTGTTACAATAAAAAAAAATAAGATTTGATACAATAAAATTACTTTTTGGTATAACTAAAGTACTTTTTGGTACTAAAAACATATATTTTAATGCAATTAAAATACTGTTTTGCACATTAAAAGCACTTCTTGGAACTACTAAAGTAATTTTTGGTACAATAAAATTACTTTATGGTACAATAAATTATACTTTGGTATTTTATGGTACAATTATAGTATTTTTTGGTACAACAAATTTACTTTTTGGTACAATTAAAGTACTTTTTAGTGCAATAAAGGTACTTTCTTGCAATTTAAATACTATATAGTTCAATAAAAGTATTTTCTGGTACACTTACAGTACGTTGTGGTAGAAACAAAGTACTTTCTTGTACAATAAAAGCACTTTCTCGTATAATAATATAATGATACAATTAAATTATTTTTTGGCACAATTTAAGTACTTTTTGGTACAATTAAAGTACTTTCTGGTACAATAAAATAACTTTTAGGTACAATAAAATATTTTTTTGGTATTATTTAAGTACTTTTTGCTATAAGTACACAGGAACAGATTTGCTTTTTGGTGTAAATAAAATACCCTTTGGTACAAGAAAATTCCTTTTATGTACAATAAAAGTACTATTTGGTACAATTTGACTTTTTTTTAAAGCAATTAAAGTATATTTTGCTACAATTAAATTATTTTGAGGTAGAATAAAAGTACTTTTTGGTACAATAAAATTACTTTTTCATACAGTAAAAGTACTTTTTGTCATAATAAAAGTACTTTTTGTTACAATAAAAGTACTTTTTGTCTCAGTAAAAGTTCTTTTTAATACAAATAAAGCACTTTTTTGTGCAATGAAAGTATATTTTGGTACTATGAAAGTGCTTTTTACACCCTTCACCAAGAGCACGCACGGACCGAAGGTAATTGGGAAATTCCATAGTCACATATGTGACAGGTAGTATGTTAAAATGAGATGCGAAGCAATGAAAAACTTATTTTTTTTTTATTACTACTTTATCTTTTTGTGTAATACTTAAGAAGCTCTTTATTTAGTAAGAGAGACGAAATCCTCTGAACTGATGGTCCTTAAATATTAACAAATAAAAAAGGGTGACAAAAATATAAGAAATTTTTTTCCTCTTTCACAAAAACACAAACTATTGTGAATTGACTCGAACTTTTTTGGTAAAACCTTTTTTTGATATGGTTTGGAATATTATTAATTTATTTTACAATTTGCTAAGCTTAAAAAATTGTTTTAAATTTCTTTTTACTACCTATTTTGTCAAATGTGACTTGACGGTGCGAGATGTGACATAAATTTACTTTTTGATAATAAATGGCAAAATTATTTTGAAAATTATTACATTAGAAAAAAATCAAAAAAGTCATAAAAAAATGCATAATACGAAAAAAATTATAATAAAAATTATAATAAAAATTATAAAACAAAAATTTATTCCAAAAAAATTTAAAAAAAATAAATAAAATTGTTTGTCTTTTTTGGCATAATTTCTAATTAAAAATGCCTTAAAAATGATACATCAAATTCGGCTTACGATCAGTAAAGTGTTTTTTTATTGTTTGATATTTTTGGTCAAATTCAGTGTGTTTTTAAAATATTTAATTTTACTTTCCATAACATTGATTTTTCCACAAATTTCAATTTTGCTAACCCATAAGTATGTACCTAAAAGGCATAGTACCCTTTTCAGGCACTCATATTATAGGTTGTTTAATTATTTTTCATATGCCTTTTAAATTTGTTGATTATCTCATTTGGTACAAATGTTATGATTTTTGCAACTTCTAAACTCAAATGGCGCCACTGTGCGTGGTAGGTATATATCTATACATATATAAATGATCAGCTTCGAATTCTGAAACGATTTAAAGATGGCGGTCCGGCCGTCTGTTCATCGATTCCTGCAATTACAGCCGTAGTTTAAAATAAGCTTTGGTATCCAAGCTTCTAGTCTCTAAGCGGAGGTTCGGTATTAAGATAAGCAAGATAGGGTTTCTTACCTCCCAAACAAAGTCTCCCTTATTGCGGGAAACCGTCTGTCTGCCTCCCTCGTTATAACCTTTGGTTAAGAGCTTAAATTTGTTAAGTTTACAGACAAGTAAGATAGGACAACAACTACACTCATGTTCCATAGAAACAAAATTCATAACATAAGAATTCAAAGATAATTTGGTTATTCACGATCTTAAGTGTCTGTTGTTTTTTTAATAAACATTTTGAATATTTTATTCTTTCCAAACATTTATTATTGTGTTGTATCCCTACTTTTACCAATAGTGATGGGTATCTTAGCTTTGGTATAGGCGACGATATTTAACTTGGCAGTTTTTATTGCAGCAACTAGTCTTCAGACATATAATTTTATATGACACATACGATAAATTTGCTTCTTAAAAGTTAAGATATAAAGACTGCGATAAATTATATATTACAAGACTTTGATAATATAAAAAATCTTTACCCATTAAAGTACTTAAATTGCACCACCATTAAAGTGTCAACAAACTGCAAACATATTTCTTTATATTATTACTACATTTGGCATAATTTATGAACGAAATTTCACATGTCAAAAGATGTTACCCAATTAGGGTCGTAATTAGCTGCACCCACTTGCTAATATCCTTGCTTCCATATGTATAACCAAATGACGCAATGTAATTATAATATGTTCTCACATGCAACAACACTATCAAACTGTGTATCAATATTAGCATCATCGGCATCTTTGTAATATAAGCTAATGAACCATAACCATAAAACTGTGTAGGTGGCTGGCTGGCTGGCTGCTGGAACTAAAATGCTTTCTTAGTGGGTGGTTGACGCCAAATTCATTTAGGACACCACATGAGTGTGAGTGTTACACCATCAGCTGTTATGATTTGTCCACTTCTTCTTCTTCACAGGAGGGGGGAGGCCTTCAATTGTAAAACTATGTTTATAAGCCAAACTATCATATACAAAGAATTGTCCTCGTATTTATAGCAATATAACTATTTGTGGTCAACAAATTACTTTACGATATGGCAAAAGTTTGAAATTTGATTTAGCAGCCAACAATGTAAAGCCAACCAATCAAATCAAACAGCCCTCCCTCCCTCCTCGCCTGCTTAGCCAGACGATTTTGGCGAATAGTGGGCGGCGACAATGTTCCACTATTGATTTACTAACTGTGGCACTCAGCGACCCCCCCCCCCCCACAGAGGGGGTAATGCAACACAACGATTATGGTCTAAGAAAAATTCTTATCGCCAAGGTCGTTTTCAATACAATTTTTCTTTTTTTCAGTTTATATTTTTTTCTCGTTGTTGTTGCTGAGATTTTTAGTTTTTCTATTTGTATTTGCACTTTTGTTTCCTAGTTGCCAAATAATTTTTTAATCGAAAGTTTTCGTAAACTTGGGCACATTATGCAGTTAATCTCAAAACATGTTTGGCCCGCAGCCAAATTGTCAATTGCACAAAAATTGTAACCGAACAAAGTTTATAACAAAAACACACAAACACACACAAACTAGAAAATCCCCCTCCTTAAAATGAAAACTGCATCAAACTAAAACCATAACTGAACAATTCTAATTTACAAATTTGTGACCAACATCACGGGCTGCTGCAATGGGGGGGGGTATATGTATATGTAATTAAAAAATGTTTACAAACTTTCTGTTGCAACTCAGCATATGTTAACATTTTCGATGAAACCAAATAGATTTGGAGCTACAATAATGCCACAATTATCAAATGTATGTCATGACAATTAAGTAGACATGGCAGTGGTTAGCCATAGGTTCTATAGCCATTAGAGTCTAATGGGTGTGAAATGTGACATAAAGTAGCAGATATAATATTCATTGCTTCCATGTTAGCCAATGAACTGAAATAATAAATTCATATCTGGAATTTAAGTGCAAAAAATCTCTTTTCTATTTTTTCATACTTTAAATGTGTTAATTTTCCATTTAGTTCTGCAATTTGTTTTTGTACTTATTGTACTATAAAATTTTCCTTTTTTTTTTTTGTTCACTTTTGCAGCCGTTTTTCCACATCAACACCATTTCAAGGACCTTGGGTAAATGTAGATAGGTTGGTTGATGGCAATGGGCGGGTGGTTAGGTTGGTTGGAAGGGAGGGGACAAGAATAATAAAAACGGAAAATTGCGATAACAAAAAGCTGCAAAAGTAAAATACCACTGCGAGAACATGTCTCGAACACAAAAATTGTTTATGACATTTGTACATATTTTATTTTATTTTATTTTATCATTAAAGCGAACACTTAGAGAAATTGTGTGCCAGGAGACTAGCACACAAGGAATATTGTAGGAATAAAAAGTTGAGAACGAGTTAAAATGTTCGTTATTTAATAAGGGTTTTAGAGAAAAAAAGATATCAGATCTAAGACATATCAATACATCTTAAATTCCTATTTGCACTAAATTCTTTAAAAAAAGAAATACTACAAAATTTAATTACACAGTCTAACAACTGAATTTGGGACTCAATTCTGAGAACTGTACGTGAAAGTAGCCCCAAAAGAAGAAGTTCTGCATCATTCGTTTTGTCAAGTTACATGCCATAATAATTTAATATCGACTTGAAGTTAGTAAGTATCGTATTGTATTGGGCAATTTGTCACGTTTTAGGTTCTCTTGTTTGACATAACATAAATACTATATGGTGGCGTATGATAACGTAAATCATACGCCACGGAGTACAACAGTTTTTACTGCTACAAAATAAACCCAGTTCAAAATCATTTGATGAATGGTCAAGTGAAACTGTTGCTTATGTAGGGATACGTTATATGAAAAGATTAAAAGGAATTGTAATTCATATTTTTTTTTTTTTTGCTTCAACTAAATCGGACTATTGGTTCTCGAGTTATATCAAACAAAAGAGAAACGTGACAAATTCCCCTCTACGATACTTTCTAACTTCAAATCGATATTAAATTATTATGCCATGTAACTTGATAAAACGAATGATGCAGAACTTCTTCTTTTTGGAGCTACTTTTACGTGCAGTTCTCAGACTTGAGTCCGTATTCTTTCTAATTTTTTAGTATATATGTATTTATTATTATTTTAGTTATTTACTTTTTATAAAAGATTAATATTTTATGATTATTTTTTAATAATTGTTTTCATTTTTTAAAATTTTAGTATTTTTATTTTAAAATTTTTTAATATTTTAATAGTTTTTAAGGTTTTTTTTTACTTTTTTAATAACAGTTTTAAATTTTTAAAATTTGAGTATTTTTATTTTAATATTTTTAATATTTTAGTATTTTTTAATATTTTAATAGTATTTAATATTTTAATATTTTTTAATATATTTAAATATTTTGTAATATTTTTTAAAATTTTTTAATATTTTATAATTTTTAATATTTTGATATTTTTATTTATTCTTGTAACCAAGAATGCAATTTTGCAGCCCGTTGATGAACATGGAAACTGGAAGAAGTTTTGCATATTTTAATTTAATAAAATTTAAGTATTTGTCTTTACTAATACAAGTCAGGAAAAAATTTTTGTCAACTTTTAATTTTTCGGCCACGTTGGATGTGGGGACCGGCCGTGGCATAGTGATTAGAACACGCGACTACCATGCGGGAGATCGCAGGTTCAAACCTGGCTCCAGTCATCTTAAAAAAAAAAATAAGAAAATATAAATAAAGTTTTCTTTCATTTTCGGCTCCCCTCGAATGTTGTTTGACAGCAACTTCGCAGTATTAAGCGTCGATTCAATCGTCGTGTCTAGTAAGAGCTTCTCAAAACAGTGACGTTCGCATTCGTCGATAAATAAGTAGGTGCCGTTAGTTGTGAATCTAAAAATAAAGCGTGTTAATTCACAACAACGCGAGAAGCTATCCCATACCTCATTCATAGGGTGCAAAGGGAAATTAAGTTTTTTTTTTTTTGGATGTTTCTGTGGAAATGTCCATGTATCTGTTTTTAATTCTTAGTATACATTTATTTATTACTTTATTAGTTATTCAAATTTAAATTTATTTAATTATTTTTTAAATATGTTTTCAAATTATTATATATTGTTTTAGGTTTTTAATTTACATTTTTTTTTAAAAATTTTTTGATTATTTTTTAAATTTTTACTTAATTTTTGGTAAATTTTTATTTAAAACTTTGTTTTAGATATTTTTTGTCATATTTTTCAATATTTTTATTTAATTTTTTATATATTTTTTTTAATTTTTTAATATTTTTTTTTTTAATTTTTTAAATATTTTAAAATTTTGTTGAATTTTTTAAATATTTTATTATTTGTTTAATTCTTGTGACCAACACAAGAATGCAATTTTGCAGCCTGTTAAATTAATACGGAAACTTAGATTTTAATTTAATAAAATTTAGGTATTTGTCTTTACTAACACAATTCAAAAAAAATTGTTAATGTTTCGATCACATTGGACCTTTCTGTGGAAATGCCCATAAATCTTTTTTAATTCTTAGTATACATTTATTTATTATTATATTAGTTATTTACATTAATAATTATTTTATTTTATTTTTATTTTCTAATTTGATAATTTTTTTTATAAATTATTTTTATATTATATTTTGTTTTTATTTTTTATTTTATAATTTTTTAATTCTTGTAAATTTTTGTTTAATTGTTTTTAAGTTTTTTACATTTTATTTTGATTATTATTTGTCCTTTAATAATTTAATATTTTTTTAGAAATGTGGTATTATTCATTGTTTTTTATTTTATTTCAAACTTTTATTACAATCAACATTTCATTTTTTAATTCTTAATTGTATCGCGTATTTATTCTTATGTTTGACTAGCTGCCCGGGCAGACTTCATCCTGCCTAAAGAATTATTAACTTAAATGTAACTTTTTTAGGTGGAAAAAATTTTCCGGTGCGTTAGTTTTTTTGATATTCTCATCGAAATTTAACAAAAAATATTTAGGTACGTTGTATTAAAGGATCATATTTTTTTAATGAAAAAAATTTATTGCAATGCTTTTGATAATACAACGTGTATAGGAGAACCAAATGAGTGTACATAAAGTACATATCAGTGGGTCTTTCTACACGTGAACATGCAACATAAAGCTGTTCATGCGAAAAAAAATGGATTTTCCACATTCAAGATCCAAACATGAATAGACTGTCCTTTAGCTTTATTGATTTTCATCAAAAATTTTAACCGAACTGGAAACTGTAGTAATTTGAAATCAAATGGCAAATCCGTGTGTGTCATTGGAATACATAGTAGCAATACATGGGTTTCCTTATATTTTCTGTTTTAATTAATATAAAAAGAATAATATATTCAATCATGTATTGCTTTTTAAATCCTGTAATGCGAGATCAAGGAGTTCCAAAAATTTGTTGTGTGCCATAGTACACTTATCCCTCACTATGATATTACGTGTAGGGTTCTAAGAAAATTGCAATTTATTGCGCTATTCTGCAACGTCCAAAAGAGTTGTGATGCGCAATACAGGAGGATGCAGTAGCCAATACGATACTTTTTGCAATCAGATCAATTAAATAAAATCCACTCATTCGTAATTGCTTATGTAACAGTGTGTATGCCGTTCATTCCTCATTCTAATTTGAAATCAAACGGCAAATCCGTGTGTGTCATTGGAATACATAGTAGCAATACATGGGTTTCCTTATATTTTCTGTTTTAATTAATATAAAAAGAATATATTCAATCATGTATTGCTTTTTAAATCCTGTAATGCGAGATCAAGGAGTTCCAAAAATTTGTTGTGTGCCATAGTACACTTATCCCTCACTATGATATTACGTGTAGGGTTTTAAGAAAATTGCAATTTATTGCGCTATTCTGCAACGTCCAAAAGAGTTGTGTTGCGCAATACAGGAGGATGCAGTAGCCAATGCGATACTTTTTGCAATCAAATCAATGAAATAAAATCCACTCATTCGTAATTGCTTATGTAACAGTGTGTATGCCGTTCATTCGTCTACCTGAAATAGACGCAGATTTGAGAAATGTTTCATTTTGTGAGTATTCGAAAATTTTTCCGTCGTACATCTCGGTCACATGCACCACTGGTCTTAAATATTTCCATAAAAAATATCAAGACGAATGGTGCTATAGGCTGTTGCGTTTGGAAGACGGGATTGGGCAGGGCCACATATTTTGGCTTGATTTCTTCAAAATACGCATGCTTAATTTCATCCAAACCAAATTTCATGACCATTCGCACAATAGGTCTACAGATATCGGACTATAACAAATTCTGTCCAATAGACAGGGCTATGTCTACTGATCCATTACTTCAGATATAGCGCTTTTACAAATTAAGTCCTATGGGCGGGCCATGCCTACTAAATTAGTACTTCAAATACCGCACTTTCACAAATAAGCTACTATCGGCGGGGCCACGCCCCTGATAATATTGCATCCACACGTAATTTAAAGTCACTTAACATATTGTAATAGTACTCCAGATATTATATTTTTGTTTATGGGGTGCAATGGATGGACCACACATCAAGAAAGTCGGTACATCTGTCGGTGACATTTAAAATTTGAAATATTAACAAATTTAAATTTTCACAATTATAAATTTTGGATAATTTTTGTATGGGAAAAATCGAAAATTGACTCAATAAATGAACCACATGTGTCTAATGCTATGTTAAAGTAGCCTATAACCATCCTCGGAAGATTGCCTTTCTTACGAAACCGGGTTGTTGCACATCGGTTGAATGGTTTTGATGTCTATAGCGGTCATAGGTAGAAACAAATGTTCACTTTAATATATATAGATTACGTATTACACTAACATCGTTTCCTAATTTTTTTTTTTTTTTTGGAATTTTTTTTAAATAATTTTTATTTCAAATTTGTTATTTATTTTATTATTATGTATTTCTATTTTCTTTTTAATTGTTTTTTTATTATTTTTTATATTTTTTTTTAAATATTTTTTTTTAAATATTTTTTTTTACATTATTATTTTTTATACTTTTTTATTATTTTCTGTTATTTTTTTTTTATTTATTCTGTTTTTTTGTTTATTATTTTCTGTAATTTTTATACTGATTTTAAATGTTTTTATTATGTATGTCTTTTTTTAAATTAAATCTTTTAAATTATTTTCTATAATTTTCTTATCTTTTTTTTTAATTATTTTCTACATTATTTTTTCTATTTTTTTTTTATTGTTTTTAAAATTTTTTTATTCTTTTTTTTATTATTTTTTTAATATTTTTTTTTATTATTTTTTTATTATTTTTTTATTATTTTTTTTATTATTTTTTTTATTATTTTTTTTTATTATTTTTTTATTATTTTTTTATTATTTTTTTATTATTTTTCATTAATTTACAATGTTTTTATTTTTGTTATTATTTTTGACACTAATTTTAAATGGTTTTTTTATGTAGATCTATTTTTTATTTTATTTTAAAATACTTTTTTATTATTTTCTTATTATATTTATCTTTTTTAAATTATTTTCTACATTATTTTCTATAATTATTTTATTATTTTTTGTTATTTCTTATTATATTTTAAACTGATTTTAAATGTTTCTAATTCGGTTTATTAATTTTTTGATTATTTTTTTTTTTTTTATTAATTTTTAATTATTGTTATTATTTTTTTATTATTGTTATTATTTTTGTATTAGTTATTTTATTATGTTGTTGTATATATTATTATTTTTTACAATGTTTTTTTATTTTTGACACTGATTTTATTATTTTTTTTTAATATTTTTACTCTGTTTTAATTTTTTTTATTATTTTTTACACTGTTTTTAATTTTTTTTTATTAGGTTTGTAATTTTTAATTACGGGTTTTTAGTTTTTTGTTACGTCTTTTTATTTTAATTTGTTAATTTATATTACAAATGTTTTTATTAAATTTGCAATATTTTTTCATAATTTTTTAATTCTTCTTTTTTATAATTTTGATGTTTTTTTTCAATTTTTTATAGTTTTTGTAATTTATAAAAAAAACACATCTTATAGTTTTTGTATTATCCTGTTTTTACATTTTAGTTTTCTTTTACTTTTAAATTATTTTCGCCGTGTATGTCTCCTACACATTGTCACTGCCATGATATTCAATATTTATTCTATTGTCAGATATTCATAACTAAACTTGTCGTCCTCGATTTCGTTGTTGTTGTTGGTCTTTTGGGCGGACTTTTTCTTGGCATACTTAATGCGACTGTAGACGGAACCTAGAGAGCAAATAACAATTGACGATTTGCCTTCTTGCGCTGCGTCACACCAGCAACATTTGGCACTACCCCCCACCCACTCCCCCATACATAATCTTGAGCTAAAAAGATCTCATGTTACGCTTTGAGCGCACCACAACATGATATTACACAACGGGAAACAAATTCATTTTTTTTCTGTTTAGTTTTGTTCATTCTCGTTTCATTCTTGCTGTCGATGTTGGAGTTGCTGTTGCTGCTGCTGCTAAAAACCTTTGTTGGTGTTCGAAGTATAAAGAAAATTACAAACATGAACATGACAGATTCCGAGAGACGTTTGTGTTTGGTGTTGTTAGAAACCATTTACGGATGTTGTGTTATATACACAAATGTATGTGAGAATGTATTACATTCATACATAAATATGTACGGACACAAAAAAAGAGTGGTAGAAAAAAAACTTTATATATTTCTAACAATTGTTACATATACTCGTGGAGCGACACTTTGAAGCTTTATAGAAACGAAGGCTTTTGAATGGAGTTTTGGGACTGACGTTATGGTTGGTATACCGCGCTTGCTTTCAACCATTTTCACAACAACAAGAAGCCAATAAATAGATTTTAACCCAATTTTTGCGTGGGCTGTTAAAGATATTTTCTTATTATTAAATTTACAATTTAAAAATGTTGGGTTGGGTTGCAGCAATGCGACCCTACTACGTTTACTTGTGTAGGGGCAAATACAAGAAATACCGTCGTCATACGACCGACCGAATATTAAATGAATTATTACCCACTCAAGAGTATAGAAAAGAGAGCCCAGAAGCAACAGCAGCAGCAGCAAGCAATCATAGACGTTAGAGGGCACGGGGTGAGGCGTGTGATTGGATGGGCGGTAGGTACATGGTACTGCCAGGAAGGAGATCATTTTGGATAATGGTCATTATTATTTGTTGTACTCTTGAGTAATATATGCACATGTCTTTTTGTAATTTACATAATTTTGTAAAATTTAGCAATTGTGGTTGTTGGCCGGGCGGGAGGGACAAACAATTTGCTTTAATGGTGAAATATCAAGGGTCACATTGTCTAATGAAATGATAAAAAATAATGTTTAATACAAAATGTGAATTGTGTATTCGAAAGACGACTAAAGAAGACTATTTAAAATGAGGGAAATTGGAAAATTGTATAGTCCGGATTCAACACAAAGACTCTCTTAGTGGCTCTCAGTCCAAAGAAACTAGGATCGGGAAATGTGGCCTAATAAGCTACATTCTTTAATTTTTGTCTCTATCTAATATCTGCTTAAAGCAAAAAAAAAAAAAAAAAAAACTAAAAATAAAATATCTAAGATTTGTGGCACTATTGTAATCTGTCCATGATGGCGGAGGTTACGAACTAATTTTCTACTCTAATCTTTCAAATGCATTTTAAAACATTGCCAAAGCAGATAATTATCTCGACACTGAAATCCACTATGGAACGCCCAGATACAAAGATATTTCATTGAAATTGCTTTTTCTTCTCTTTTGTCTTCTATTACCCCACTCAACATCATAACCCAACTGAGCCAAAAGCCAGCCGGTAGACCCGCACAGCAGTGTTTTCATGTATCAATCATCGGAACAATTCAATAAATCAAAATAAATTGTAAGTGTTCTACTTCAAAATCCAGTTTTGTTTTTTTAGGCGCATAAATTTCAATGCTCTGGTGTTTTTTTTCTAGTTTTCTTTGCCACTCTAATGGATTGATTCGTGTCAATGCAGTTGCAAAAGACTGCAGAATATATGTGCATGGAAGTGTGTGTGTGTATATAAGTGTGTGGAAATCATAAAAAATGCCTGGCAGTTCAACAAACTGGTTCAACAGGGAACAAATAGAACATGATGCAAACAACAAGTGTACGAGATGTCGAGAGAGGAGAATGACAGCACAGATTTTATAGATGCCATAGAGAGCTAACCATAACCATAGAAGTAGGAAAACAGCTGGGACAGGGTACGTAGAACAATACGTAAAAAATTATACAAAAAAAATTCGATGCTGATATCCCAATATAATGGCCCCACGATTACAAATACTGGCGAGATATATTTTTAATTTTTTACCAAAATATAAAAAAAATAAAAATTTAAAAAAAATATATAAAAATTTAAAAAAAAAATAAAAATTTAAAAAAAAAATAAAAATTTTTAAAAAAAAATAGAAATAAAACAAAAAAAGGAAAAGAAAAATTTGTTTATGTTTTGTTTTGCAGAAATTTTAATTGTTAAAGTTTTGATTTATGTTTCTTAATTTTTATTTGTAGTTATTAATTTCTCAAACTTATTTTTAATTTTGTTTATTTTATTTTAATTTAAAATTCATACATTTTTTTTAATTTAGATATCACAGATTTTATTAATTTTGTTTTTATTTTTTATTACCAAAAAATTTAATTTTGGGAAAGGTTGTTTAATTAATATAAATTTTTTTGGGTACAATTTTCATGTGAGATGGGGTCGTGTGATAAGTTTTTATTATTAAATTTGTTAATTTAGCTTAACGATCAGAAAGGTTATTTATTGTCAACATAAATGGCAATTCGTTGTCACTCACTAGGATGACGCGTTTCGAACTCCATGACGAGTTCATCATGATATCTACTTCGCATGTGGACATTGCACATAATTGTAGATATATGTATATATACAGCTGATGATGTACAAAAATGCAACAATTCGTCACAAAGGGGTCTGATGATGAACTCGTCATGGAGTTCGAAACGCGTCATCCTAGTGAGTGACAACGAATTGCCATTTATGTTGACAATAAATAACCTTTCTGATCGTTAAGCAAAATTAACAAATTTAATAATAATAATTTTTTTTCTTTTAATAATTTAAATAATTTGTTTTAACATTCTTCTTTTAACATTTTTTTATATTTTCTATATTATTTTTATATATCTAATATTTATTGCATTTTCTATTTTTTTCATATTTCTTAAATTTTTTATATATTTTTATATTTGTATATTTTTATATATTTATATTTTTATGTTTTTATATTTTTATATTTTTATATTTTTATATTTTTATATTTTTATATTTTTATATTTTTATATTTTTATATTTTTATATTTTTATATTTTTATATTTTTATATTTTTATATTTTTTTATTTTTATATTTTTATATTTTTATAAAAATTAAAAAATTTAAAATTTTATATTTTTTTAATTTTAATTTTTTAAAAAAATTTAATATATAAAATTTTAAATTTTTTAATTTTAAATTTTTTAATGTTAAAAAATATAAATTTAATCTTAAACTTATATTTGGAATTTTGTATCTAAAATTAAACAATATCGCTTTACCCCCCCACCACACCCCCCCCCCCCCCCCCCCGCCATGATAGCTTTTGAATCATTGACACCTTCCGTATCATCACATCATTGCTAGAGAAGACTGTAGTAACATCGCACTTATGTATTACACAGTCTTGTGTGTAAAGACTTATTTCCGAGCCCTGACATTTGGTTGAACGCCAATTATATGCATTTAATGGAATTCACTTAAATCTATCAATATCAACACGACAAACGGTAGCAAGAGAGCGGCAGAGGGGAAGAGAGAGAGGAAATCCATGTCTAAAACAAGTTCGCCAATATTTTACAAAAAGCGTTTAGCAAACATTTTTTGCACTGCCATGTTTTTGCCGGCCCGTTTTCCATTACGTAGAAAATGTGGTTTTCCACTCAGTTTATTTTTCGCAAACATTTTTGATTCCCCTCCACTCTCTTTGAGTATAGCAAAAAAACGAATATCGCCCAAAACAAACTTACAACAAGCGAAAAATCGTCAGACTCAAGGAGAGATGAGGTATGATTTATTTTAAAATTGGCGCCAATCGAATGTATTTTGGGGTTTTCTATTTTACTTTTTTTATTTCGGGGTAAAAATATTTCAGGGTGCAAATCTTGTCTGTCTGTCTGTCTGTCGGTCGTCTTTATTTTTATTGGCTCCGGCTTTAGACCAAAGGCCAAAACAAAAGAATGCCTCACAGAATGAAGACGAAACAACAACAACGACAGCACTGAATAACAACAAAAACAACGCAAAAAGTCAATAATCAAATACAGTTTATGTGCGAAAAGCAAAGAATGAGAGAGAGAAGTAAGGAGGGTAGGGACAGGCGAGAAGTATAAAGCTAAGCAAATAAAAGTTCAAGGCAAATAGAACAAATAGAACTTCTCGGTGTAGTTGAAGTTTTTCATGATTTTTTATCATGCTCTGCTTGCATGTCGGCGATCTGGGGAGAGGAAGTTGCAATAGTACAAACGTTTTACTTTAACCATAAATTCTAGATCGTATTCAAATGGTCTTAAGATTTTGACTCTTTGTGATAGGATACGATACGTTCAACTATTTGCTGGTTTAAATAAATGTGCTGAAGTTTTGTCACAAGTTGTAAAGAATAAATTGGTGTTTTTTTCTTTCACTCGCATTTTACTGGCAGTACCAAAACGGATAAAGAAAAGTAAAATATCCGAAGAATTTCATGTTAAGAAATTTAAGAGAATATGTGTTGTTATTTTCTATACATTTCGAGACGATTTAGGACATTGTTCAATAAATCTTCGATGGAAATGAGAGAATGACACTATAACCGATAGGGGGAGGTAGATTACACAGTGCAACACATAAATTGGTGCCGCCTTCGTACCCAGCTATTTTTGAAGTATATACCGAGACTAAAAAAATCCCCAAAGGATTTGGCCCCATTACATCGAAACACTTGTTTATGGATACTCCAATATTTCACCCCAATACGATTTTTTGACCATTTTTAGGGAGTTCATATTTCATAAACTGCTCGGAATTTTTTCTTTTCGTCTTCGGCAAAGTTGTAGATCTAAACCAGAGCGAAAAAAGTCTCAAATAGACCGACCCAAAAAAATTGCATCTAGTGCATGAAAATTGTAAAAATATGGGAATAACGGCTATTTTTCATGATATTTTCACCATAAAATTATGATTATAATAAGTAATATTTCACATAAATCATACGCCATGGAGTAAAACGAAATAAATTTTGTGTGGAAAACATCATGAAAAAATATCCTTTTTTCCAACATTTTTGGAATTTTCATGCACTGGATGCAATTTTTTTGGGTCGGTCTATTTGACACTTTTTTTGCTCTGGTTTAGATCTACAACTTTGCCGAAGACAAAAAGAAAAATTTTTGAACGGTTAATGAAATATGGACTCCGTAAAAATGATAAAAAAAAAAATTGTGTTGGGGTGAAAATATTAGAGTATCCATAAAAAAATGTTTCGATGTAATGGGGCCAAATCCTTTGGGGATTTTTTTAGTCTCGGTATATACTTCAAAAATATCTGGGTACGAAGGCGGCACCAGACGATGACCTTAGAAATGTTGCACTGTGTTATGTAAGCTTGAGATAAAAGTTAAAGAATTTGTGGAAAATCGCAAGGATTTGAAATATTCAAATTAAGATTTGAAATATTTAAATTAAGATTTTAATGCTTAATTGTTTTAAAGCTGAATAAGATATTAGCTTATATCAAAAAATTTAATATTAACCAACAAGAAAAGATTAAATGTAATTTTGAATTTACTAAATTTATGAAATGGAAATTTTTAAATTTTGTTTATTTTATTTATATTTAAAATTTACATATTTTTAAGTTTCGGTTTAACAAATAAAATTAAAAAATAATGTAAAAAACATAAAAAAATAATGTACAAATAATATTAAAAAAAAAAAACAATAAAATAAAATTAAAATAGAGCAAAATTAAACATGAAAAAAAATAAAAAAAAATGTTAAAAAAAGTTAAAAAAAAAAATTAACAAAAAAATTTAGTTTACAGAAGTTGACTCAAGACAGTATCATTGTAGCTGCCGATTTTTATAACCCTGATGATGGCTAACGATGTTAGTCGAATAATCGGAAATAAATAAATGGATGAAAGTACAACATAAAAATTGTCATTAAATTCAGACCCTATAGCCGAACCAATTCCCAATATTATAATTAAGAGGTCAACAATCAAAAACATAAAACAAATTTAATAAAAAAAAAGTAAAAGTAAAAAAAAAAAATAATAATAAAAAATAAATGTTTAAATTAAAAAACAAAAAAGTTAAAAAAAAATAAAAAAGTTAAAATAAATCCAATAAAACCACAAATACACCGAATACAGAAATTGTTAAATTCGTAACATATGTTCACATTAATTGAGGTCAGTTAAACATTTGTAAGCCATGTTATCCAAAAAATATTTAACAAAGTCAAAAATTTATTTTAAAAAAATACCGGTAAGGAATTCAGAATAAAAAAAACCTACATTCTGTGCACAATAATACAAAAAATTTGAAAATCGATCAAGAATTGCGGCCTAAAATTTTAAATGTCAAAAAAAAATTACTTGTCATTTGGTACTTTAAATTTTATATTTTGTTTTTTTTTTGTTTATTTTATTTTTTTTTTATGAATTTGTTTTTTTTTCTTATTTTATGATTGGATCGCATTCGTTGATAAAATATATGGTGCTGTTAGTTGTGAATCTAGTAGCAAAAAGCGTGTTAATTCACAGCAACGCGAGAAGCCATCTCAGACCTCTTTCATGGGGTGTAAAGGAAAATTAAGTAGTATTTTTCATATATTTTTTTTATATATTTTTTACATATTTTTATATATATTTTTTATATATTTTTTATATATTTGTTATATATTTGTTATATATTTTTTATATATTTTGTATATAATTTTTATATATTTTTTAAATATTTGTTATGTATTTTTTATATATTTTTTTTTATATTTTATAAATACTTAGACATTTTTAGTATTTTCTTCATGTTATTTATATTTTTGGTATTTTTTTTCATATTATTTATTTTTTATATTTTTATTTTTACAATCTTTATATTTTTATATTTTTTATATTTTTAATATTTTTAATATTTTTCTTTAAATATTTTAAATAATTTGTTTTAATATATTTTTTATATTTTCCATATTTTTAAATATTTGATATTATTGTATTTTTTTAAATTTTTTTATTCATTACATTTTTCATTTTTTAAATTATTTACATTTTTATATTTTTTATATTTTTAAATTTTTACATATTATTTATTTAATTTTTTACACATTATTTATTTAAATTTTAACATATTATTTATTTAAATTTTAACATATTATTTATTTCAATTTTTAAATATTATTTATATAAATTTTTACATGTTATTTATTTAAATTTTTACATATTATTTATTTTGATATTTTCATATTATTTATATAATTTTTTTTTAAATATTATTTACTGGAAGTTTTACATATTATTTATTTACATTTTTTTATAAATTTGCTATTTTGTAATTTTAAATGCTTGAAATTTTTTAATATTTTAATAATATTCATATATTCGTTATATTTTTTATTATATTTAATATTTTCTGTATTTTTCATATTTTTTATTTTATTTGCATATTTTTTATCTTTATTTTTACTTTTTTTTTATTTTTTTTTTATATTCATGACGGATTTCATATCAAAACCTATAAAATAACTGACAATTTGAACCCGACCCTCTCAGATTTTAATGAAATTTTGCATACAGCTACATTTTGCCTACACAAACACAACCTTAAGTTAAAAATTTTATGTTACACTGAAAAAATTTGTTGCCAAAAATAAAAGTTTAAACTTGGAAAACACTTCGAAGATCAAGTCTTTTTTTTTTTAAAATATTTTTAGATAGGTCTATTTAATATATATAAAATATCTAAAAACTTAAATGTGGTTTTTCTTATTTTCTTATTCTTATTATTATTGTTCCATCTCTAAAGTGGGCGGATGGGTACATTTGTATGGGAGGTACCAGAAGGGCCGTGAGTAGACTTCAAATTTTTCTTTTTAAAACTTTTTCCTGTTAAAGCTTTACTGAATTTGGGTACGATCACGTTGGGTGTATTAATATTATTACTCGATTTCTTAAGTAGGCGAAATGATGTATTTGTATGAGAGGTACCAGAAGTGGCGGGTTTATGTCACCCATTTGCAACATCGTAAGTAGTTTTGGGGAAATATTAACTTGTGCAAAATTTCAAAACATTTCGTTGCGTCTTTAGAAAGTTTTCGTGCTCATCAGCAGGACAGCCATCCAGACAAACGATTTAAAGAGTCATGAATCGAAATTGGTTCAAAGAAACCTACTGTCTAAAGTGACCCCTTCAAACGGCGAAAGACCTTTATCATTGGGCTTCACAAACTTTTAAGACCTCCATATAAGTCGCTAATGCAGACGCTGACGACTACAACAACACAAAGGAAGAGCAATTTTCAACTCAAGCTTCCATTCTATTATACCTTTAGAAGAAACTTCACTAAATGTTAGCAAACATTCCGAACAGTATTTCTTGGGCAAATTTGTATATTAGATTTAAAAAAAAATAAAAAAAAATTGATCGTGGTTAAGTCCATATATTTGGGGTTATCTGACAAATTTATAATACGATTCTTGTTCTAATCTATTAGAATGACCAAAAAAATCTGTTCAACTTCCAAAGTTTAGCTGCATTATTATTTTTTGTCAGACAAAGATATCAAAATATAAGGAAGTTAACATGAGGCATTTTTGGAAAAAAACGACTTCATCTTCGAAGTATTTTCCAAGATTAAACTTTTATTTTTCAGTGTAATATACAGTGTATCTTTTTCGAGTTACCGCACCAAACGCAATTACTTTTATTCAGATCATAAAGGCATTCAAGGTTTTCCTTGACGTCATCCCACCAGCTGTTTTTGACGTTTTGGTTTGTTGTTTTATTTCTTCACAAATCTGTCAAAGTGATTTCAATTACAGAGTTGCCAACTCGCAGCAATACATACATTTTTTCAATTGAAATCTTAACTATATTAACAAATAGTAGGAAGATTATATCCTATTTGTAAATTTGTATGTGATGCTTGGGGCAACGTTTGGTTTTCTGATCATACTTTTGTCAAAAATAATTTCGCCGCACTACGAAAATCATTGTCCGGCTTTACAAAAACAAATACGTTTTCTCAGCCATTGGGTCAAAAAACCATCAGCTATTCAATAAGTTCAGGGAAAAAACATCTATGCAGAGCGCGCAATTAGAATTATGCAAGACATTTTGCCATTTTGTAAATCATCACATACTATAAACTTAAAATTTAAAAATAAAAATATTTATTATTTAAAATAAAAATATTTAAAACAATAATCTTACTTTTTTTAAGAAATCGCGTTTAATGCGGAACATTTTTGCACGCAAATCACCTAAAAAGGTGATATTCATTACTTGTTCAATATTTGCCACCTCGTAGTGGTATGCCAAATTTTTCGTAAAAATTTGTTATATGCCTACTGTACAGTAAGGTGGGTCGCACTTCATACAAATAAAAAAGTTTTGCCGGTCACCCCCTAGAATGAAAGATAATTTAAAAACAAATTCAGAAAAACATTTTTTTTTTTTGCCACGCCCATTGACCCCTCGCATTGGGTTTTTCGTTCTCTGTGTCTTTATTTATAGTCCGATCGTAATTTGTGACATATCAATGTTTTTGGACTGACAACAGCTGCATTTTCTTCTCTGATCACTTGTGACTCCGACGTCAAATTCTAGAAGTTTCTACCGGAATCTCGGTTTTTACCCCCCTAAGTCAAATTTTTTTTTGCAACGATAAAAAAGTTTTTTAAATTCCATGATATTTTCTCTTTTACCGTATATGTTTTTATTCATAAACAAAAAAGTTACAGAGGTTTAAAAAACAAAATACGACCACGCCAACATTTGTAAACAATAAGATTTGGCCTTTAGCGACGTCAAATTGAATTTTTTAAACCTCTGTAACTTTTTTGTGTATGAATAAAAATATATATGGTAAAAGAGAAAATTTCATGGAATTTAAAAAAACTTTTTTATCGTTACGAAAAAAATTTGACTTAGGGGGGTAAAAACCGAGATTCCGGTAGAAACTTCTAGAATTTGACGTCGGAGTCAAAAGTGATCAGAGAAGAAAATGTAGTTGTTGTCAGTCCAAGAACATTGATATGTCACACATTACGATAGGACTATAAAAGGAGACACAGGAAACAAAAAACCCAAAGCGCGGGGTCAAGGGGTGTGGCAAAAAAAAAATAAAAAAAATTTTTGAATTCGTTTTTATATTATCTTTCATTCTAGGGGGTGACCGGCACAACTTTTTTTATCGACCCACCCTACTGTACAGTCTGCCTGGCATTATGAGAATATCATTTTTTTATGTGTGTGAAGATATAAACGTTTATAACTAGCGAAGATACCAACCAATGTGTCTCCACTACTCTCTATTGTGAATGGTTATGTAACCAATTTTCTCAGGATATAAAGAAAATTCCAATTATCTTCGAAAATATTGGAGCAACATACACAAAATTTACTCCAGACGTAGTCAAGGACCCAGGCTACAGTTCTATCCTATAATTTCATCAAATCATTACCCCAGAAATTACATATACGATAGTAAAAAGCTACATGCGGATATGACCATTTCCGGGAAAACGGAGAGAGTGCATCAATGTCCACCATACCACAGAGCCTCCAGGGGGTGTGCAATACAAAAATATGTCCAGTTTTTCCAGGACCGATTTCAGAGCTGGGAAATCCTTTACCAAAAAGTACAATTTCATATGATGAAGTCTGGCCAGGATGATTGGCCATAATTGGAAAACTGGAGGGAGTGCATCAATCCCCATTATACCATAGAGGCCCCAGGGTGTGTGCAATTCAAAAATATGTCCAGTTTTTCCAGGACCGATTTCAGAGCTGGGAATTCCCTGACCAAAAAAGTACATTTTAATATGATGAAATCTGGCCAGGATGATTGGCCATAATTGGGAAACCGGAGGGAGTGCATCAATCCCCATTATACCATAGAGGCTCCAGGGGGTGTGCAATACAAAAATATGTCCAGTTTTTCCAGGACCGATTTCAGAGCTGGGAAATCCTTTACCAAAAAGTACAATTTCATATGATGAAGTCTGGCCAGGATGATTGGCCATAATTGGAAAACTGGAGGGAGTGCATCAATCCCCATTATACCATAGAGGCCCCAGGGTGTGTGCAATTCAAAAATATGTCCAGTTTTTCCAGGACCGATTTCAGAGCTGGGAATTCCCTGACCAAAAAAGTAAATTTTAATATGATGAAATCTGGCCAGGATGATTGGCCATATTTGAAAAACTGGAGGGTGTGCATCAATCCCCATTATACCATAGAGGCTCCAGGGGGTGTGCAATTCAAAAATATGTCCAGTTTTTGCAGGACCGATTTCAGAGCTGGGAAATCCTTTACCAAAAAAGTAAATTTTCATATGATGAAGTCTGGCCAGGATGATTGGCCATAATTGGAAAACTGGAGGGAGTGCATCAATCCCCATTATACCATAGAGGCCCCAGGGTGTGTGCAATTCAAAAATATGTCCAGTTTTTCCAGGACCGATTTCAGAGCTGGGAATTCCCTGACCAAAAAAGTACATTTTAATATGATGAAATCTGGCCAGGATGATTGGCCATATTTGGAAAACTGGAGGGAGTGCATCAATCCCCATTATACCATAGAGGCTCCAGGGGGTGTGCAATTCAAAAATATGTCCAGTTTTTCCAGGACCGATTTCAGAGCTGGGAAATCCTTTACCAAAAAGTACAATTTCATATGATGAAGTCTGGCCAGGATGATTGGCCATAATTGGAAAACTGGAGGGAGTGCATCAATCCCCATTATACCATAGAGGCTCCAGGGGGTGTGCAATTCAAAAATATGTCCAGTTTTTCCAGGACCGATTTCAGAGCTGGGAAATCCTTGACCAAAAAAGTACATTTTCATATGATGAAGTCTGGCCAGGATGATTGGCCATAATTGGAAAACTGGAGGGAGTGCATCAATCCCCATTATACCATAGAGGCTCCAGGGGGTGTGCAATTCAAAAATATGTCCAGTTTTTCCAGGACCGATTTCAGAGCTGGAAATTCCTTCACCAAAAAAGTACATTTTAATATGATGAAATCTGGCCAGGATGATTGGCCATATTTGGAAAACTGGAGGGAGTGCATCAATCCCCATTATACCATAGAGGCTCCAGGGGGTGTGCAATTCAAAAATATGTCCAGTTTTTCCAGGACCGATTTCAGAGCTGGGAAATCCTTGACCAAAAAAGTACATTTTCATATGATGAAGTCTGGCCAGGATGATTGGCCATAATTGGAAAACTGAAGGGAGTGCATCAATCCCCATTATACCATAGAGGCTCCAGGTTGTGTGCAATTCAAAAATATGTCCAGATTTTCCAGGACCGATTTCAGAGCTGGGAAATCCTTTACTAAAAAGTACATTTTCATATGATGAAATCTGGCCAGGATGATTGGCCATATTTGGATAACTGGTGGGAGTGCATCAATCCCCATTATACCATAGAGGCTCCAGGTTGTGTGCAATTCAAAAATATGTCCAGATTTTCCAGGACCGATTTCAGAGCTGGGAAATCCTTTACCAAAAAGTACAATTTCATATGATGAAGTCTGGCCAGGATGATTGGCCATAATTGGAAAACTGGAGGGAGTGCATCAATCACCATTATACCATAGAGGCCCCAGGGTGTGTGCAATTCAAAAATATGTCCAGTTTTTCCAGGACCGATTTCAGAGCTGGGAATTCCCTGACCAAAAAAGTACATTTTAATATGATGAAATCTGGCCAGGATGATTGGCCATATTTGGAAAACTGGAGGGAGTGCATCAATCCCCATTATACCATAGAGGCTCCAGGGGGTGTGCAATTCAAAAATATGTCCAGTTTTTCCAGGACCGATTTCAGAGCTGGGAAATCCTTTACCAAAAAGTACAATTTCATATGATGAAGTCTGGCCAGGATGATTGGCCATAATTGGAAAACTGGAGGGAGTGCATCAATCCCCATTATACCATAGAGGCTCCAGGGGGTGTGCAATTCAAAAATATGTCCAGTTTTTCCAGGACCGATTTCAGAGCTGGGAAATCCTTGACCAAAAAAGTACATTTTCATATGATGAAGTCTGGCCAGGATGATTGGCCATAATTGGAAAACTGGAGGGAGTGCATCAATCCCCATTATACCATAGAGGCTCCAGGGGGTGTGCAATTCAAAAATATGTCCAGTTTTTCCAGGACCGATTTCAGAGCTGGAAATTCCTTCACCAAAAAAGTAAATTTTAATATGATGAAATCTGGCCAGGATGATTGGCCATATTTGGAAAACTGGAGGGACTGCATCAATCCCCATTATACCATAGAGGCTCCAGGGGGTGTGCAATTCAAAAATATGTCCAGTTTTTCCAGGACCGATTTCAGAGCTGGGAAATCCTTTACCAAAAAGTACAATTTCATATGATGAAGTCTGGCCAGGATGATTGGCCATAATTGGAAAACTGGAGGGAGTGCATCAATCCCCATTATACCATAGAGGCCCCAGGGTGTGTGCAATTCAAAAATATGTCCAGTTTTTCCAGGACCGATTTCAGAGCTGGGAATTCCCTGACCAAAAAAGTAAATTTTAATATGATGAAATCTGGCCAGGATGATTGGCCATATTTGGAAAACTGGAGGGACTGCATCAATCCCCATTATACCATAGAGGCTCCAGGGGGTGTGCAATTCAAAAATATGTCCAGTTTTTCCAGGACCGATTTCAGAGCTGGGAAATCCTTTACCAAAAAGTACAATTTCATATGATGAAGTCTGGCCAGGATGATTGGCCATAATTGGAAAACTGGAGGGAGTGCATCAATCCCCATTATACCATAGAGGCTCCAGGTTGTGTGCAATTCAAAAATATGTCCAGATTTTCCAGGACCGATTTCAGAGCTGGAAATTCCTTCACCAAAAAAGTAAATTTTAATATGATGAAATCTGGCCAGGATGATTGGCCATATTTGGAAAACTGGAGGGACTGCATCAATCCCCATTATACCATAGAGGCTCCAGGGGGTGTGCAATTCAAAAATATGTCCAGTTTTTCCAGGACCGATTTCAGAGCTGGGAAATCCTTTACCAAAAAGTACAATTTCATATGATGAAGTCTGGCCAGGATGATTGGCCATAATTGGAAAACTGGAGGGAGTGCATCAATCCCCATTATACCATAGAGGCTCCTGGTTGTGTGCAATTCAAAAATATGTCCAGATTTTCCAGGACCGATTTCAGAGCTGGGAAATCCTTTACCAAAAAAGTACATTTTCATATGATGAAATCTGGCCAGGTGATTGGCCATATTTGGGAAACTGGAGAGAGTGCATCAATCCCCATTATACCATAGAGGCTCCAGGGCGTGTGCAATTGAAAAATATGTCCAGTTTTTCCAGGACCGATTTCAGAGCTGGGAAATCCTTTGTATATATATAAATCAAATGCACTTTAAAACTTTTTAATTTTTTTAACTAATATTGTGGACTAGAATAAATAGTATTAAAAGAATAATAAATAATTTATCGTCACTAATTAATGCAACAACTATAAAAAAAATTTACTTATTAAAAAAATAAATAAAAAATAATTATAAACCAACAAAAGAAAGACCTCTCCGCGGATTTGAACCCTCGACCAAGGACAATACGCACCTCATCGCTATGAGTCGGGCTACACTCTAGTTGCGTTTACAACGTACTTTAGACAGATTTGTTTGCAATTTCATTGGAGATTTTATAGAACATGTGATACAGATAACCTTGACTATTTACTGTTGCATATAAAATATCAAAATTTTGTGTGTGTGTGTGTGTGTTGTGACAAAGAGCATAAAAGGAGGCTGCTAACATCGCTTTTAATATGGTTTTATTGTTACGAGTGAATAATGCACATTTATCAAATGAATATTTTTTCCATCAATACTCCTACTCTTTGTTAGTCTCTTATGACCATCGCGATTATAAGAATTGTAGTTTCGTACTTTTATAGCAAAATATATATTCTGTTGAGTTGTCTTTTGTTTTTATAAAAATACCCAAGCAGGATTCGAACCGCGTACCTTCGTCATCAACGTCGTCCTACTTAACACTTGCACCAGCCACGTATGTTTATTGCGCATGGTAGAAGTGAGAATGATCGTAAATTGCAATTTCTTTGTTTAAATTTGAATTTTCTTCATTTTGTCACCATGCTGAACATTATCTCCGTACATGTGTGTGTAATAACAAATAGTCGGAAAGAGCAACTGAGAGACGACATGAAAGTTTATTGGTTTTGGGGGTGGTATTTAAACAACATATTTAGAAACCACAGGTAGACCTCGTTTAACATATTTTATCTTTTATTGCTTTTCAGCAGATGGATCGGTGGTTAAAAAAACAGTTACAAATTTAATTTTTTAAAGCAAAAATGATTTTGCTATTTTTTTTTCCTGAACGACACCATGTAGCGTGTAAAACGAAAAATTTTCCCAAAAAATAAACCGTGTTAGAGGAATACCTTGTTGTAAGAAGCACGTATTAAGCGAGGTCAACCTGTACTCTTGATAGTTCATGATGAAAAAAAGTGCTTCCTCCCTACAATTTTTAGGTGTAAATCATATGAGGCGTACCTTTTTTAATTAAATTAAATTAACATTAAATAATTAAAACAATAAATAATATTTTTACATATTTTTGTTTATTTTTTCTGCAAACAATAGTTTAAATAAATTTTTATATACAGGAATATATTTATATAGAAGTATAAACACATCTTATTCTAAACGCTTGCGTATTCTTATTTTATGATAATATTTACATGGTGATTAAAAAAGAACCAAATAACCGACAATTTGTTATTACACACACATGTACGGAGATGATGTTCAGCATGGTGACAAAATGAAGAAAATGCAAATTTAAACAAAGAAATTGCAATTTGCGATCATTCTCACTTCTACCACGCGCAATAAACATACGTGGCTGGTGCAAGTGTTAAGTAGGACGGCGTTGATGACGAAGGTACGCGGTTCGAATCCTGCTTGGATATTTTTATAAAAACAAAAGACAACTCAACAGAATATATATTTTGCTATAAAAGTACGAAACTACAATTCTTATGATCGCGATGTTCATAAGAGACTAACAAAGAGTAGGAGTATTGATGGAAAAAATATTCATTTGATAAATGTGCATTATTCACTCGTAACAATAAAACCATATTAAAAGCGATGTTAGCAGCCTCCTTTTATGCTCTTTGTCACAACACACACACACACACACAAAATTTTGATATTTTATATGCAACAGTAAATAGTCAAGGTTATCTGTATCACATGTTCTATAAAATCTCCAATGAAATTGCAAACAAATCTGTCTAAAGTACGTTATAAACGCAGATAGAGTGTAGCCCGACTCATAGCGATGAGGTGCGTATTGTCCTTGGTCGAGGGTTCAAATCCGCGGAGAGGTCTTTCTTTTATTGGTTTAGAATTATTTTTTATTTATTTTTTTAATAAGTAAATTTTTTTTTTATAGTTGTTGCATTAATTAGTGACGATAAATTATTTATTATTCTTTTAATACTATTTATTCTAGTCCACAATATTAGTTAAAAAAATTAAAAAGTTTTAAAGTGCATTTGATTTATATATATACAAAGGATTTCCCAGCTCTGAAATCGGTCCTGGAAAATCTGGACATATTTTTGAATTGCACACAACCTGGAGCCTCTATGGTATAATGGGGATTGATGCACTCCCTCCAGTTTCCCAAATATGGCCAATCATCCTGGCCAGATGTCATCATATGAAAATGTACTTTTTTGGTAAAGGATTTCCCAGCTCTGAAATCGGTCCTGGAAAAACTGGACATATTTTTGAATTGCACACCCCCTGGAGCCTCTATGGTATAATGGGGATTGATGCACTCCCTCCAGTTATCCAAATATGGCCAATCATCCTGGCCAGATTTCATCATATGAAAATTTACTTTTTTGGTAAAGGATTTCCCAGCTCTGAAATCGGTCCTGGAAAATCTGGACATATTTTTGTATTCCACACCCCCTGGAGCCTCTGTGGTATAATGGGGATTGATGCACTCCCTCCAGTTTCCCAAATATGGCCAATCATCCTGGCCAGATGTCATCATATGAAAATGTACTTTTTTGGTCAAGGATTTCCCAGCTCTGAAATCGGTCCTGGAAAATCTGGACATATTTTTGTATTCCACACCCCCTGGAGCCTCTGTGGTATGGTGGACATTGATGCACTCTCTTCGGTTTCCCGGATATGGTCATATCCCCATGTAGCTTTTTACTATCTTATATGTAATTTCTGGGGAAAGAATTTGATTAAATTATGGGATAGACCTGTAGCCTGGGTCCTTGACTACGTCTGGGGTAAATTTTGTGTATGTTGCTCCAATATTGTGGAAGATAATTGGAATTTTCTTTATATCCTGAGAAAATTGGTTACATAACCATTCACAATAGAGAGTAGTGGAGACACCTTGGTTGGTATCTTCGCTAGTTATAAACGTTTATATCTTCACACACATCATTTTTTTTATATTTCATTGAATTTAAAATGAATTTTAAAATATCGTTTTTTTTAATTTATTTTATTTTCTTTTTCTTTTTCTTTTGATCTTTTTAAAATGTTATATATATAAATTTTAAATTTTGTATATTTTTGCTTTAATTTCATACATATTTTTTTTCAATTACATTTCATATTTTTTTTTTTTTTTAATTTTATAATTTTTGTTTAAATTAAAATTTCACACTAATTTTTTATTTTTTGTAAATTACTTTTTTTTGTAATTTTCGTATTATTTTACGATGAAAATCCATCATATTCCTTAAGCCACTTTTACATATTCCCCTACACTTTCTCAGTTACCCGTCATACGCCCACACCCATCAATTTTGAACTACTCTCCTCTCTATTATCTGTCATTTTATATTTGTTTATATTTTATACGGACAAATATTTACACATTCGTGTTTATAAACATTCGATAATTTAAAAACCACAAAAACAACAATTTACACCAATTAATTATATACTGACTGGCAATCCGTTTAGTTTAGAATTCTAACGATTGGATTTGAATTAGTGGCAGTAGATGATTTGAGAAAAAAAATTACAATGGAATATTTATTCGTTTACATACAAAATAATGTCATAATTAAAATTTGCGGTAATTTATAATAAAAACAGTGCAAATTTGGCTAATGACATAGCGTTTTATATTTTCTAGCTACTTTGAATTAATTAAAGTAATTAAACAGAATATGAAGCGTAATCATTACGTATTATACTGCATCAAAATAAAAAAACAAAATATTATACAATGAATACAGTTGGATAACAAAAAAATTTTTTAATAATTTAAAAATTAGGTGGAAAAATTATTAAAGGGATTTTTTTTTCCAATAGGTGATTGATTATACAATACAACTTTCCTATAAAGAATATCTCTATGCAAAAACACTTTTAACATCGAAATATGTCTCTGAAAGTGACACAAAAAGTAATATTCTCACAGAAAATCCTTTCGATAATTGACACCATTCACTTCAACTAACTATTCTATAAAAAGGATACAGAAATACTACTTATCTAATTAACAAATACAATTCTTAGTAATTTCCAGCTTGCTTTTACTTTGGCAATAGTTGAGCACCCTTTTGCAACGAACAAGTGTTAAATTAAATTTTCTCATTAGGACATGGTTGTTTTCTTAACATACGGATTTAATTAAAAGAAACCTTTAAAAAATGCCGAATCTTTACAAATCCTGACTGCCTTACCCCTTAACTGCTCTACAGTGGTTGAAATTCCTTGTTAACCCAATGTTTTCATTTGTGTATTTGCCCTTTTTTCCTCAGATTGCTAAAATAATAATAAAACTACTTGCTTGGGTGGCTTGAAAGCTTGTATACTGCTGCTTACTTTCCACAACATATACCTTCTTACTCAACAAGGATGTAAACATATCCTTACTGTGAGTTTTGTATGTATTTCTACGCTATTTATACAAATAGTGCTCTGGTAAAAGGAACCAACTTAAATCTCTCAAGTGTAGATGTGTAATGTGAGAACGTATATACCACCAGCAGTACAAGTACAGGATATATGTGTGTGCGTATATATTTAGTACAAGTACTTTGTATGGAAAATGAGTTCGTTTCGTTACCCTCAGCGCCACGTTTTTGTATAGACTAAACTAAACTAAAAAGTAATTCGAATTAAAACGTGTAACACAAGTAGGTAGGGAGGAGGGGTTGCGGTAGTGAATGGGCACAACAAGCGCAGTAATAGTTTTTAAGTAAATATCGAATACAACGGAGAGAAAAAGGTTAATAATATTTGTGTTAAGGCCGGCCCTTAGTTGAGTGTAATATTTAGACTCACGTTTTGTAACTTAATACATATTACTTCGTTATTTGTTGCCCATTTTTCATTTTGAAATGTTTTTGTACCGGATATGATATAATGAGTTTTATAATGACATTTTTGGTAGTGTCTTGATTTTAATTCAAAGTACATAAGTGAAATTCTATTTGGTTTCCTAGAGGGGTTAGATTGTAGTTAGAAAACAATTTTAAGAGAAATTGTTAGAGTTTATTGAACTTTACAAACATAATAAACAACACAAATAGATTTTTGTTGACCTTTACAAGAAAAACAAATTTTATATCAAGGACATGTACATAAACATTTCAATGTTAGTGAATTAATACCACACGAACAATGTGACTGCCATTAGAGTACCAACGGAATATAAATGTGTGGACTAAACCTACTCGTTGATTGTGTAGATATCCAGCGTACAAATATAAAAGTAATTTTTAAAGAATAACTTTAAGAGTACAAGCGGGCGAGAAAGAAATGATAATAAAACAATTCCTAGTATGTCCTTTAAAAAACTTAAAACAGATCATAAAGAATGTTATCCACAAAGAAAATGCTAGACTGTTTTCATTATATGATGTAGTGCCAAAAACTACTTTTAATGTACTAAAAGTGATTTTTTTGTACCGCAAAAGTACATTTATTGTACCCAAAAGTACTTTTTTGTCCCCTAACTTTTTTATTTTATCACGCAGTACTTAATTGCACTCAAAAAGTATTTAAGAGTACTCAAAATATACGTTAGTATACTCAAAATACTTTTGTTATATAACAAAGTAATTTTATTACATTAAAAAGTACTTGTTTCAGAAAGCACTTTATTGTACTAAATAAAGTGTTTTAATTGTATTAAAAAGTTATTTTATTGTACCAACAGTACTTTACTATGATTCTTTCAAAAAAAAAGTGCTTTTGTTGGACTTTTTTATACAAAATGTACGTTTTTCATATTCAATGATATTTTCTCTCTTATATACTAAATACACAGTTCATAATCTGTAAGAAAGGCATTTTCTACCTACTGCACGATCACACACATTTTCCAATCATGACCCTTGGCGACATGTGGTGTGCATAGTTAATACCCAAAACGCTATGTGTATGCTAGTCATTAGTGTGAGCCATAAAAAAATACGACTGGGTTATCTATGTGGGAATTCAGATTTTCTCTCGTTACAATACTATCAATTCTAGTATGCATTCAATGTGTTTACAATATTGAACAGTACCCAAAAAAAAACCATTCACTGTATTAAAATACACTTTTACAGCACCAAAAAAAAAATTCTTTTGTATCAAAAAGCTTAAATTGTACAAAGTGTATTTCGTTATATCAAAAACGTTATTGTACTAAAAAGGACTCAAAAATATTTTTATCGTATATAATCGTATATAAAATGAACTTTTATATATATATATAAAATATATATAAAATATATATAAAATATATATAAAATATATATAAAATATATATAAAATATATATAAAATATATATAAAATATATATAAAATATATATAAAATATATATAAAATATATATAAAATATATATAAAATATATATAAAATATATATAAAATATATATAAAATATATATAAAATATATAAAATGAACTAAAAACTGTTTTTGTTACAAAAAATATTTATTAGTACTAAAATATTTATAATTATTTATTTTTTGTACAAAAACAATTTTTGTACTAAAACATAATTTCCTTTTCTTAAAAAAAGTACAAAAATTAAAAACAAAATATTTTTTGTGCAAAAATTACACAAGGGAACAAAATTGAACTTTTTGAGTGTTGTTTGGAATTCTATAGCTGTTTTTTACTAATTTGAGGTCGCTGATTTTAAACCTAATCTCCATTTTTCTCCATCAGCTCGAATTTTTAAGTTATAGGTACTAATCGTATTTTCGCCATTTTCCAAAAAATTATAGTTCAAAAATTCATAATTTTTTTTTTCATAAGCCGGATTTTAAAATTTTGATTTTTTTTTTTAAATATATCGTTGTTACCTTTAAAAAAAAATCAAATTTTTTAATATCACAAAAAAAATGACTGAGTAAAAGCTCTTTTATTCAACAAAAAAAAAATTATAAAAAAAAATTACACATTTTAATTTTCTTCACGCTGAAAGTTAATCGGTTGGGGGCAAGTTGTTCTTTTTATTAGCTTTAATGAATATCATATTAAAGTAGCTTTCTAAAACATGTATGTACGTAATAATCGATTGAAAATTGAATGTGTTATGCTAAGTTCGGTGATAACAGATTTTTCGAATTTTTTTGTTTCTACCCAAAAAAAATTTAAATTGTGTATTTTTAAAAATCATGACAAATTTGCAAATTTATTTATAGTTTAATTTATAGTTTTGCCTCCTATTACAATATTAATTAACTGACCAAATTTAATTAATCGGCAGGTTTCAATTTGGAAGTTAAGGGAGAAATATTAATTTTCCAAAAATAGGTCATTTTGTATGGGAGGTACCAGAAGGGGTGATCCGATATAGTGCAAATTCATTCCTGATTCATATTTTCATAACCGTAAAACTTACGCATAGTTTGACTGAATTTAGTGTACTTACAGAAAAGATATGTATGTAAGACTATTGGGGTGAGTTCGGTCATTTGTATGGGAGGTACCAGAAGGGGTATGGCAACGGTTTAGGGTTTGTCTACTTTTGCAAGATAAATAAACTGACAAAATTTAAATATCCTCCGGTTGTCTGTTTGGCAGCTATCGAAGATATATCAATTATCCAAAAATAGGTAATTTTGTATGGGAGGTACCAGGAGGGGTGGGGCTATTGCGCCCATTTACAATCCCATAAGTTCGTTTCGAAAAATATTAATACTGATAAATTTTCATAACGATCCGTTAAGGTTTGCTCGAGTAACACTTTCACAAACATATTAATAAATGTTATTTCTGTATGGAAATCGGGATTTTTGTAAATTTAGTTATCTCAGTAAATTGTTGACAAAATCGAAAGTTGTGCACAGATTTCAATGAAATATAGCTCATTTGCTTCAAAGTATATTAAACTAAATGTTTTAGGACCAACACTGTGATTTTTGTTGCATTATTTTTTTTATGAATTTTTAAAACACAAATTTTTTTTTTTTTTGTAAAATTTTTGTTTTTTTTTTTTTTTTTGTTTAAAACTACAACGATATCTCTGAAACTACTAGGCCAAATTAAAAACAATGTAGGCACGGGTTAAAGACAATTTTGTTGACGAGTTTAAGTTTTTTTTTTTTAATTGAATATGGTGAGACGTTTTCATGTTATTTAACTATTTGTAGTGGAAGTACCTTAGTTTTGGAAATAACGGTATATCGCGAAAAGTCGAGCTGATACGAAAAAACCAAGTGCAGATTTGGATTCAGCGTCCCAAATTACCTTTAAAACAATATTCAGTTCTTTAACAACAAATACCTTGTTCCCTTGTGTTATCTTTAGTACGAAAATTAATTTTAGTGCAAAAATTATTTTTAGTATAATTATATTACAAAAATACTTTGCAGTACAATAAAATTTATTTTGTATACGATAAAAATATCATTGAGTACTTTTTAGTGCAATTATTTTTGTGCAAATAATAATTATAAATATTTATTTTTTTAGTTCTTAAAAATATTTTGGTAATAAAACAAGTAAAAAAAAATTATTTTTGTCAAGAAATAAATAATTATAAATATGTTTGCACCAAAAAAAATTTTGTTTTTATTAAAAAAATTTTTAGTACTAAAATTATTTTTAGTGCAAGAATTATCTTTAGTACGAAAATTAAATTAGTGCAAAAATTATTTTTAATACAATTATATTACAAAAATAATTTGTAGTACAAATTAATTAATTTTGTGTACGATAAAAAAATGTTGAGTACTTTTTAGTGCAATATTACAAAAATTATTTTTGTACAAAAAATAATTATAAATATTTATTTTTAATTTATAATCATTTATTTTTCGTACAAAAATAATTTTAGATCTAAAAAATATTTTTGTATTTAAAAAAAATTTGTAATAAAAAATATTTTCTGTACTAAAAAATATCTGTTGTACTAAAAAAATAAGTTTTATATAAAAAATATTATGTGTGCTAAAAGATATTTTTGTACTAAAAAAAATTTTCTGTACTAAAAATATTTGTTGAACTATAAAGTTTATTAGTACTTAGAAGTATTTTCTGGACTTAAAAAGTACTTTTATTGTATCAAAAACTACTTTTATTGTACTAAAGTGTAATTCTGTTGTACCTCAAAGTATTATACTTTTGTTTTACTAAAAAGTACATTATTCTACTCAATTTCAATTTATTATACTAAAAATTTACCTTTATAGTGCAATTGTAATTGTATTGTGTCACAAACTAGTTATCTTATACTAAAAATCACTTTAATGTACTCAAATAGTACTTTCATTTTACTAAAAAGCAATTTAATTGTATGGGATTTAAATACATTAAAAAGTACTTTATTATATCATCGATATTCATTGTATAAAAAAGTACTTCCATTGTACTTAAAAGTACCTCCATTGTACTAAAAAGTACTTCCATTGTACTAAAAAGTACTTTATTGTACTAAAAAAGTACTTTTATTGTGTCAAATAGTACTTTTATTATACTTTACTTTATACATTAAAAAGTACTTTTATTGTATCAAAATGTATATTGTTATATGAAAAAGAACTTGATTGTACTAAAAAATTACTTTTATTGTATCAAATAGTGCTTTTATTTCACCAGAAACCGCTTTATTATACTCAAACAGTACTTTATTTGTACTAAAATTAACTTCAATTTTTTCAAGGTTTCAAAAATACATTAACTGCATTCAAAAGTACTTTTATTTACTAAAAAGTACTTTTTTTGTACTACACAGTACTTTATTGTACCTAGGAAGTACTTTAACTGTACTGAAATATACTTTTATTGTACCAAAAAGTACTTTCATTGTATCAAAAAATTATCATGGAACGAAAAAGTACTTTATTGTGCTCAAAAAGTACTTTAATGAACACAAAATGTACTTTTTTTGTAGCAAAATGTACATTAATTGCATTAAAAACGCAAAATGTATGTTTTTTGCATAAAATAACATATTTATTGTATCGAAAAGTACTTTTATTTTATCAAAAAGTACTTCCTTGTACCAAAAGTTCAGAAATACCAAACATAAACATAATTTCTCTTTACAACCCATGAATGGTATATGGGATAGCTTCTCGCGATATTGTGTATAAACACGATTCTTTTTTCAGACTCACACAACGGGACCTACATTTTATAGACGAATGCGAAGGTCAGCTGTTTGATAAGCTTTTACTAGACTTTTTTTTACTGCGAAGTTACTGTCGAAAATTTGAAAGAAGTGTAGATGACTGGGAAAGAAATTTATACACGAGTTTAAATAAACAATGTCGGCTTCATATTTTATGGACTCAATCGATTTGGCTAGTGAATCATTCAGATATCTATACCATTATGTTAAAAGTTAATATGTCAAATTTTCATAATTTTACAGGAAGCCAATTCAAAATTTTTAAACCTCAATTAGACACTTGGCTATATAACCTATTTATATAGCAATTTAATATAATCCAATATATATCAGACTTATTATCCTTTGCCAACTTGTTCTAAAAGATCTAAAGAACATAGCAATCAAAATCCCATTATTTAAAAAAGCGACATGTCGTTATTTGCCATAACGTTAGAGACTCATCCATAAATCGCAACCATTTCTTTTTAATAAATTTTTTCTTTTACTGAGAGCTCAAGAATGCTCAAGAAACTATAGTTGTAAAAATTAAGACCATTAGTATTATTTTACTACCTTTTTATCTTACAATCTCAAACTGATATTCCCTCATTGATTTCTATTCTATAAGATTTTCTATTCTCAAACTTTAACATACGTAACTTCAAGAGAAGTGACATCGAATGTCATTCTCCAAACATCTGTAAGTCTCGCATGGCACTGATAAATTTCTTTATTCACGCAACAAATTACATCGGCAGGCAATAACAACAGAAAAACACGCACACACACAGAAAACTCTACGTATTTAAGCATACAGAATAAAATACAGACAGACAGACGTTTTAATTGTACATTTCCTATGGCCAACAATTCATTACATATAGCGATGTAAAACGGAAAAGAAGGAAGGAAAGACAACTGAGTAAAAGGAGGCAGCACAAACGGCGTAACACAAGAAAAATAATTACTGAAATGTAATCAGGATATGGGAAAACAAACAAATATTATAAATAAAATGACAAGAAGAACACAATTTCCTCCGTAACTTACGATGTAACCAAAGCATGAAATCAACTTGCTCGCTCGCTGGCTTTGTCATGCCACTGTGTGTGACAACAAAATCGATGAGGAAAGCAGAAGCGAGCTATGATAGTCAATAATAGCGCAAATGTTATGAAAGACCAACGTCACATGTTCGGTGGCCATTTCAAAGCACAAACCCCTGCTCAAGAAACCAATAGCTGACGATAAAGAAAACATTTTACAACAACCACAATAATCTAGAAATTGTCACAGAGCTAGAATTTTACACTGGGTAGTAGGAGAACAGCGACCAATCACTGTAAACGTACAATGGTCACTAACGTATAAATCAAATTTATTTTTATTGTCGTTGTTGTTGTTTTTTTTACAAACGTTTGTTTTGAAATTGAGTATCCATGCAAACTGAAGCGGTGACCAGATCCAACCATATGGTCTAATGTGGTCTATCCTTAAATGGCTTTAAATTGTTTAACCTAACAAAGCATAACAACAAAAACTTGTGACCAAAAAAAATGTCAAGCCATGACAATTTGTCGACTAGGTTATTTAGTGGTAGCTTGGTCAGAGGTTGCAATAAGGATAGTTGTCACAATGCGTGTGCTTTATCTAATAACATGCCAAAGCTCGATGGCAGAAGAAATTGAGTGACATTTTGTGTCTGGGTTAAAATGGAAAATTATGCAAACGCAAACATTTTTAGAAATGTTAAAAAGTTATAAGCTAGCGTCGAACAAGTTGTCAAGGGGGGTTGTAATATGTAATTCAGCAAGTTATGGATATTTGCTAAAAAAAAATTAACAAATTTGTTCTCGTGTTTTGTTAGAGGCTTGTCAAGGTGTTTTTGCAGATCGTTCTTGATGACGGATTGAAAATATGGTAGAGAAAAGAGTTGTTAATGAAGTAGGTACCGTCCTTCTATTTCTGTGATAATATCCATAATATTTCGTGGATTTCGTCTGATTAAGCGGTATTCGAACACAGTGCGCGATTGGGAGTAAAATCAGCCGAAATTCGAAGGAGTTATGAGTTTTGTGGTAAGTTGATGTTGATGGCTGTTCGAGTACACATTTAGCTACAGCAGCAACAACTTTCGTTGAATACACGGGATGAGCAAATAAAAGCGTTATTTTGTCAAAAAAAATAGTTTCCCTTTACATTCCATGAATGCGATATGGGATAGCTTGTTGTGAATTAACACGGTTTCTATTTATGTATTCACATCTAACGGCACCTACTTGTTTATCGACGAATGCGAACGTCGCTGTTTGAGAAACTTTTACTAGACATGCCGATTAACTTTACTCTATACTGGGAAGTTGCTGTCGACAGCATCGAGGTACATGACTGGAGCCAGGAATCGTACCATGTATCTTCTGCATGATAGACTCGTGTTCTAACCATCATAACGCAGCCAGTCCCATAAGGACCTGCATTGATTAATTTTCGAATTGCCTCTTTGACATTTTATTCCTATTGAATTTGTTTCATAGATTTTATACAGATTAAGTTAATAACTCTGAACTTTGATAAGGTTTTAAAAGTCCCTAAATTTTTCAAGCGTATAGCGACCCATTTCGCAATTTTCTAATCTTTTAGTATTTTAAGTATATTTATTTACAAATAATTTTTATATTTAATTTTTTGTTTCCTTTTTATTATTATGTTTTAGATTTTTGTAGTATTTTTATTAATTTTACTATTTTTAATATTTTTATTACTTTTATTAATTTTATTATTTTATTACTTCTATTATTTTCAATTTTCTTATTATGTTTGTTATTTTTATTACACTATGCAACAAATGACGACTTTTGGTAAAATACAAAAACGGGATAGTATAGGTTCGATTCTACTATCGAAGGGTAATAAACCCCTATACTCAGTTTGGCGAGATTGGTGACCAATTTTTTTTTATGAGCCCCCAAAGATTCTCAAAATCAGTGAGCCCCATAAAAAAAGGTGTCATCAGTTTTCGTCCAACAGCTAACTCACACTTCGTGATAGCGCCAAACTGTATTCGGCAATAATATAGCTGGGAGTTTTGCGCACTAACTTTATTAACAAAGTATGTCAAAAAGGTTGGTTATTCCTGCCCTTTTTCAAAAAAAATTGAAGAAAAATTTATTATTTTTTCACTTTTTGAGCATTACTTTGAGGGAGTCCAAATTTTTCTCTAACACTGTTCGCCAAAATTGTAGCCCTGGTAAAGATAAACAACATTCGTGAATATATCAATCCAATCTGAACGTGTCTAGGCAACCTAAATAGCTCATAAAGTTAACGTTGATACCGGTTTTTCAAACCTTTACGCACTTATAAGCCAGTAACGTGGTTGAATATCAACCGATTTTAAATTTCTCAGTGGATTTAGAAAGAAGAGAAGACTGTGGCCTTTCCAACCATATATATAGTTATATTGGTAACTTGTTATATCTGTCTGTTTTTTGCCACGAAATTTCATACTTTTGTAATTTTTTCACTATTTTTTAAGTTTGATGAAGTTTATAGCCCCTATTTTATAAGGACACCCTAATGTTTACTACTTTATTCAGAAAGTGTACGCTATCACGAGTTAAACGCATACTTGGTTGTAAAAATCGGTTAACAAATAGTTAAGTTATTAATGTTTTCTATATTATTTTTTATTATTCTATTTTTTTATTATTTTTTTAATTTTTATTATTTAAACAGTGTAATCGTCTAAGAAGAATTTGTTCAGTATTAGTAAAGTGGAATATTTATTAATTGCAATATATGTCTCTATATATATATGGTTTAAAAATGGAAAATATCGATATTTTACAAATTTGTAAATTAGTTTTGATTCTTTTGTAATAAACTGACGAACATAGGATCACATATTTTTATATATAAAGATGTAAAAAAAAACTTACTGCCAAATATGTCAAATTAAATTGAATAAGAGTTGCAACTTACCTAAAAAGAAAAGAGAACAAATTAATTATATTAATATAGGTTTCTATTTGCAACAAATATGTTAATAGTACAAAAAAAAATCTTATTATAAATAGCCAAACAAAATTTTCGTCGCTGCGCCAACCAAACCAGTAATTTTTATAAAATTTAAAAAAAAAATTTACATAATTTTTTAAAAGTACTTGTTGTCGTCCATTGACCTTTAAATTCCCTTCGCGACATCTTTATTAGTTTGAAAGTAATTAATATTAGTTATGAGAAATGTTCCAAATTAAACAAGTTTTTTTGGCACAAAAAACATGTGACTGTTTTGGTCGGCGCAGCGACGTTCTTTTTTTAGTTTAACAGATATTTCTGAAATTTTAAAGTTCATAAAAAAGGTTTTAAAAAATATATATATTTTATGAAAAGTTAAAAAAATTTACAAAATACCATTTTTTCAGGTCTACATATATTTCTGAAATCTAATATAAAGATATGTTTATCGAATAAAAGAAAAATAATTCCTCAAAAATAATGTCCTGCTGTATCACAAGATATTAATTCTCATCTCAGTAGTTGACTTAGTCGATTTAACCCACCTATCAATATTCTCTTCATTTTGTTTTTATTTTATCAAATGATACGACTTATCTTAATTATGAAATGGAAAAGTTATGAAATAGCTTAAGTATTTATCATGTTGATAGTATAATAACTTTAATAGAAAAAATATACACACAATTGAATTTCTTTTTCACTTTAGTTAGACGTCGGTGAAAAAGATAAACAATCTAATATTTGAAATGCAAAATTTGTCACGTATACCTCCGTGGCATCGGAACGGCACGGAAGCATTTCTGCGAAAGAGATTTTTTAACAACAAAAAATAATTACAAAACAGAATATTGCATAATTTTTTATTATTAATACATATTTGTTAATCCAAAGGATATATTTCTAATTATATTTTAAACTCCATATTTGGTTAATAATTTCAGCCACCTCTATTGTATATTTGGTTTTTTTGTTTTGTTCTTTAAATTCATTTCCTATTGCTTAATTTATTTTTGTTTTTACCATTTTTGGCACCGGAAATTTGCTTTACTGTGTTTATATATAAACCCCAATACTAAAACCATTATAAAGACAAAGAACAAACAACCTTAACCTTGTTTTTTCTGTCTACATAAGTAATATTTGTAGTGTTTTTTTTTTTGGCGTACTGAGCTAATTTCGCGTTTAATTACACAAGGGAACAAAATTGAACTTTTTGAGTGTTGTTTGGAATTCGATAGCTGTTTTTTACTAATTTGGGGTCGCTGATTTCAAATCTAATCTCCATTTTTCTCCATCAGCTCGAATTTTTAAGTTACAGGTACTAATCGTATTTTCGACTTTTTTCCAAAAAATTATAGTTCAAAAAATCATAATTTTTTTTTCATAAGCCGGATTTTAAAATTTTATTTTTTTATTAAAGATATCGTTGTTACCTTTGAAAAAAATCAAATTTTTTAATAATACAATAAAAAATGACTGAGTAACGGCTGTTTTATTCAAAAAAAAAAAAAAAAAATACACAAAAAATTACACATTTTAATTTTCTTCACGCTGAAAGTTAATCGGTTGGGGGCAAATTGTTATTTTTATTAGCTTTATTGAATATCATATTAAGATAGCTTTCTAAAACATGTATGTACATAATAATCGATTGAAAATTGAATGAGTTATGCTAAATTCGGTGATAACAGATTTTTCGCAATTTTTTGTTTTTACCCAAAAAAAATTAAAATTTTGTATTTTTAAAAATCATTACAAATTTGCAAATTTATTTATAGTTTAATTTTTAGTTTTGCCTCCTATTACAATATTAATTAACAGACCAAATTTAATTAATCGGCAGGTTTCAATTTGGAAGTTAAGGAAGAAATATTAATTTTCCAAAAATAGGTAATTTTGTATGGGAGGTACCAGAAGGGGTGATCCGATATAGTGCAAATTCATTCCTGATTTATATTTTCATAACCGTAAAACTTCCGCATAGTTTGACTGAATTCAGTGTACTTACAAAAAAGATATGTATGTAAGACTATTGGGGTGAGTTCGGTCATTTGTATGGGAGGTACCAGAAGGGGTATGGCAACGCTTTCGGTTTTTCTAGGGTTTGTCTACTTTTGCCAGATAAATAAACTGACCAAATTTCAATATCCTCCGGTAGTCTGTTTGGCAGCTATCGAAGATATATTAATTATCCAAAAATAGGTAATTTTGTATGGGAGGTACCAGAAGGGGTGGGGCTATTCCGCCCATTTACAATCCCATAAGTTCGTTTCGAAAAAAATTAATACTGATAAATTTTCATAACGATCCGTTAAGGTTTGCTCGAGTTACACTTTCACAAACATATTAATAAATGTTATTTTTGTATGGAAATCGTGATTTTTGTAAATTTAGTTATCTCAGTAAATTGTTGACAAAATCAAAAGTTGTGCAGATATTTTAATGAAATAAAGCTCATTTGATTCACACTATATTAAACTAAATGTTTTAAGACAAACACTGTGATTTTTGTTGCAATAATTTTTTTTATGAATTTTTAAAAAACAAAAATTTTTTTTTTTTTGTAAATTTTTTGTTTTATTTTTTAAAACTACAACGATATCTCTGAAACTACAAAGCCAAATTAAAAACAATGTAAGCACGGATAAAAGATAATTTTGTTGACGAGTTTAAGTTTTTTTTTTAATTGAATATGGTGAACCGTTTTCAAGTTATTTAAATATTTGTAGTGGAAGTGCCTTAGTTATGGACATAACGGTATATCGCGAAAAGTCGAGCTGATACAAAAAAACCAAGTGCAGATTTGGATTCAGCGTCCCAAATTACCTTTAAAACAATATTCAGTTCTTAAACAACAAATACCTTGTTCCCTTGTGTTATAATTCTTGTTTATTTCACATTATTTAATAAAATGTGCGGTTTATTTTCTTGCCTAGTTAACTTAGGTCGCTATGAGGTACGTTGGCATATTAGTAAAAAATTCAACAAAGCGATGTGTGTGGTGATTAAGTGTAAAAATAAATCTTAGTTACAATGTAAACATGAATAATGATGCTAATAGTTTAAAAATGCAATACTCGATTACAGTGATTTTAATGTGACCTTTCTGTAAATACTCTTCTAAATTTGAAATTTTCTTGAACAGCAACTTTGTTCTTGATAGAATTTTTTAATTTTGTTATTTTTTTTTAGATTTTTTTTTTTTTTATTTTTTATTTTTAAGAATTTTATTATTTTTTTCAGTTTATTTTTTTTATTTTATTATTTTTTTGGTATTTTATTTTTTTTTGGTATTTTTTTTTTTTTTTGTATTTTATTATTATTTTTTTTTTTATTATTTTTTTATTTATTATTGTTTTTTATTTTACAACTTCCAAGCCAAACACAAGAAAAAATTTGTAATCGTTCACTGCCCTGCAATTTTGTTCTTGATGTTAGAATTGTTTTTTATTTTTTTGTTATTTATTTTTTTTTTTCAGTTTTATAAATTTTTTTGTTATTTTTTTTAAGAATTTTATTATTTTTTTATTATTTTTCTTTATTAGATTTTTTTTTATTTCATTTTTTTTTAATTATTATTTTTTTTTAATCTCAAAAAAAAAATTAATCGTTCACTGCCCTTATGTTACCCACCTCTTATCCCATTTTGGCCATTAAATTCAAAAACTTTTTTTTTGTTTTTTTTGTTTATCAAGTCTTAAGTTTTCATTTGCAGTTGATTATTTAATCCATATTTAGACACAGTACTTAACATACTCAAAACCTCAGATAATTTCGAAATTATATTACCAAACCAATTTCTCGTTCGCACTACTCTGCCTCCTGTGCCACCCTATGGCTTTCATGTATTGTCTGTTTGACTGCCGTTTTCGGTTGTTGGTTGGTGATTATAATGGATGGAACATATAACACATTTGTCGGCGACGACACCATCATTTCTTTTTTTACAAGCTAGAAACATGCAATCGTGTAATTTGCAATGGGAATTGTGGCAAGAAGAGGTGTTGGTGGCATACTGACAAATAATATACGTATTACAAGCAAGTACGAGTTGTTTTTATACGTCAGCAATTCTTATGCGAGCAATTGGATATTCGACTGTCTGCCTAAATGTCTACTCTTCGGTAGATTAGACATAATAATTTTGCTATTAAAGTGTCATTTGAGTAATCTCACATTTCATTAGAGAGCTTGCTGCATATGAAAGGCTTGACGAGTAAAAGGAAGACGATTAAAGTTAGGTAAATAATATATAATTATATGTAGGAGAAATTATTGTTATATCGTTAGATGATCTTTTGTTGGGTGTAAATAAATAATTTGTACTGCAAACATAAAAAACAAAAACATAATATGAAAACATAATCGTTTGAGGCCAGGGGCATTCATTATCGTTGAAGCATTATTAGACAATGAATGGAGATGCATATAGCCATGATTTTATGAGTATTAGCTACAAAACGACGTATGTACATTAGAGGTATATATGTAAGTATATAGTACAAACCTCGTCTACAGTGTACACACTAAGTTTTGTATGCATATGATTTCATTCATTGGTCGATGTTAAAGTTTTCTAAATGATTATTAGGTTCAACTCGAGCATGCAGCGAACGCACGGCGGGCGGCATTAACGTCAGAAGCAGCGCAACAGCAGCACACATCTGTTCATTATGTTAAACGAAAGGTGTTACCTTAAACGCCTTAATACATACGATGGTTGCGCCATTGGCTGCATATGCAAGTGAAAGTTGCTATGGCTTACACGCTTACAAAGGGGGGGAATGAGGATAATGGGCAAATCTAATATTTTACATAGTGTACGTAGAAAATAAGCCCATTTGCGAAATGGGGGTGAATTGGAAAAAAATTGATGTTATTTGAAAAGTTTTAAAATGTTACATAAGATATATAAAAAAATTAAAAAAAAATTATAAAAAAAAAAATAAAAATAAAATTAAAAAATAAAAAAAAAATGTAAAAAAGTTAAAAAAAATATAAAAAATATAATAAAAGAATATGCATGTAAAACTATGTGTCATTTGTATGGCATGTACCAGAAGAGTTGTAACAAAAGTTTCGGTTTTCTGACGGTTTATCTACTATTACAAGAAAATTAACTGACATATTTCAAATATCCTTTTATATGTGCGGTCTTAGAAGCGGTCAGCCGATATTGCCCATATACATTCCTGAGTCAAAATCTCACAAGCGTACATCTTACGCAAAATATGTCTGTATTCAAAAAACATATGTATGGGGAGCACTATTATTTTTAACGGAAATATAATTTTTTTTTTTGGTCGTTTTAAGCGCATTTTGTATGGGAGCCCCCTAAGGGGCTGATTGTAGGGAGTTAGGTATGTTCGGGATAGATTTTATGAGGGAAATACTAGTAGGGGGTCGTTTGCACATTTTACCCTCTGGAGGCACTATTGGAGCAGCAGAAGCTGATTTCTTAAAAACAATTATAAAAATAAAAAAATCTATGGGGTTGAAAATAAAGGGTAGATATGATTTTAAAAACTGTTGGGGTTAAAAAAAAAATTGGGACCGGGTCATATATTTGATTCCTCTAGCGGCGACTCCGGAGCAGTCTGTGAAGATGGGGAGTGGATATGTTTGGAAAAAATAAATGAGGATCAGTCACACATTTGAACCCTCAAGGTGCGATTCCGGGGCATTTGTCAGCCTTGTCATGGTTATTTTCCCAATACGAAAAGTTTCTCGGTAAAAACCGGGTGCTCGATTTTAGTTTTTGACCCATGGTTTCTTGGGCAAATTTTAGTAGAATTTATCGTAGATTACGATTTTGATAACCGCATGGCGGAGATGTATATTTGGGTAGGTCTCCATATAAAAAAAAAAATTCCAAAGTCAAGGGCAAATATTCAAGATCACCACGAGACATTTCAAAAAAAAAAAATTTTCGATATCGCTAAAAAGTAAAATAATTTTCGGTAATAATGAAAACAACAAGAAATAATATTTGTGTTAATGCTGCAAATACATCTTGTCATACGTAACTTTATTGTTTTTGAATAAAACTTTAATACTACCAAAGCAAAATATTCTTTGTTTTTAAAGGGCTTCAAACCTAGGAAGAAATATTTCTTAAATTTTAGGAGTAGGAACTGTTTTGAACGAGGCCATCATTAAAAAATGATGTCGTACGTCAGTAACATCTATAGGACAAATGTAGTACTCATCGAGACCTATACAACGATGTCTTGAATGTTCCAATTGAGCCACAACCAAATTTGGACATTTTTTTCGTGACCCGGTCTAATGTAAACGATAGTACAGATAACGAATAAATATATGTCTTATTATTTTCTTATATGTTTACCTTTATATTTGTTATATAGTTGAACTCTATAAAAACTTTAATTTCTTCACAGCTTGGAGTTTATTTAACCCAGTCACACAATAATTGTGAACTATCTACGAAACATTTTACAGAATTTAACCTGAAAGTCATAATTTTGTCTTCTAATGGACATTCTGAGCAGAACTTAAGTTCTTTCCGTGTCTACCTGTTACTAAACGTTTTAAAACTTAACATTCTTGGTAATCACAGCTTTTTTTTAATAATAAATTTTCTATTTATGAATAATAACCAAAAGTGTGAGTAACATGGTCACACCCATCCCAATGGTATTGCCCATATATTTCTTTTAAATTTTTTATATATTTTTTTATATAATTTTTATATTTTTTTATATTTTTTATAAATTTTTTATATATATTTTATATATTTTTTATATATTTTTTATATATTTTTTAAAGTTAATTTACAAGATATGGAAATATATAAAACAAATTTTTAAATTTATATTATAACATGTTTTTTATATATTTTTTATATATTTTTATATATATTTTGTACGTATATTTTTTATATATTTAAATATATTTTGTACGTACTCATTTACTGCAACGTTATGCGCAACGCCTTGATTATCGCAATAACTTAATCAAAAGCATTGCAGACCCAGTCAATGAAACTTTTAGAAAAAAATACTTCAATAAGCGCAACCATTTAGCCAAAGCAAACAATTTCTAACGATGTAATCCATAGAAGGATATTGGAAAACGTTGATAACGGATTTCGTAGTGGATATGTAGACGACTTTGAAGAAGTTGGTAGACATTTCTATTAGTGGCGGTAGTTGTGTTTGTACTGTATAATTTGATATATTTTTTCAATATTTTTATTTGTTTTCTTTATTTTTCAATATTTTTATTTTTTATATTTTTATTTTTTATATTTTTTTTTTTATATTTTTTTTATATATTATATATTATATATATTTTTATATTATGAAATTAGTAAAACTCGTAAAATTCACAACATTGACAGTATTAAAATTTAGGATATTGTTTCTCTTAAAGTTTTTATATCTTCGTTATAAGTCATTCGACTCAGAATGACCATCCATGACATAGGCTAGGCTAATATAATAACAATTGTACTTAGAATGTGTGTAAACATTAACAAAAACCCACTCGACAAACAAAGGCGTAGTTTTAGGTAACATTTTTCACAAAATAACGTAATTATCTGGATTATTGACCTATCAATATTGTTATCCCATACAATGTCATACTTTGCAAATGCATCAATGGACTTTCAAACATTTCATGGCGTTAAGACTCCAAAACCTATTGATAACGTTATGGTCGGTTATGCTTACCTCACCTCTACGCATCGTATGTGAAATTATTATTTTGTTTTTGACAAATTTAGCAATTTATCTGTATATGCAGGTGTCACGGCCCCAACGCAGTCATTACTTCTTGTCTGCTCGTGCTTACCTGTTTATTCGAAAGGTAAACAAGACATGCGAGTTTTTTTTAGTCGAATAGAAAGCCATAAACAAATCTCCTTTGCATTTTTAGGTGCTTACGTACGTTCATTCACAAAATGTATAACGATTACAAAGAATCCATCCATCAATCATATGGCAGTAATAATCTCTTCTGCCTACCCCTCCCCACCAAGATTGAGGGACGAACGATAGGGCCTCAAAAAGACAGACAGACAGTAACACTACTACTGCAGCGCAGCGTAAAGTCGTTAAAAGCATTTTAAATTATCAACTTTATTATGTTTACCGTTCGCTCTTTGGCTGGTTCTCCCAACAGTTTGCATTAAGTGTGTGTCTGTGTCTGGTTGTTGATGGTGATGGCGCTGATGATGACTGTATATGGGTCACTTCACTATCAACTTTTACGGAATTCTCTATTGGATTTCATGACAACAGCAACCGCAATCGCCGCGGTGGCTGTAACTGTAGCTAAATGATACAGAAAGATACTAGAGCAGAGATATGAGGGCAAAAGTACCACTACTGGTAGCAAATAGTGAAATAATAATAGTAACAATAACAACTAAAGCAACAACAGCAACAGCAGCAATAATAATAATGACCTTTGTAAGTGTACTGTAGGTACGAATATATGAACTACACACATAGAAACATACTGTAATATATATGTATTTGTATTTTGTGCTTATTTCTCAAGTCGGGTGTTGAGCAAACAATGACTTATACTTAAAAGCGTCAAAGCAAATGTTGAAACCAAAAAGACAAGGTACAAAAAGACCTTTAAGTGTAGCTGAACATGAACTCTGTGACTTCATGTATGCTGAGTGATATACAAAAAAAATTCAAGAACAGTACCACGGCGAGATACAAGAAAGGAACGAATTGGTTAAAAAACGGGTGGAATGTTGTAAAATCTATGAGAAAATTTAAATAATCTAAAAAACTTAGATTTTAATAAATGTGAACAAAAAAATAAATTAAATGCAATAAAAATGCAACAACAACAAAATTACAAATAAAATAAAAAAATAACAAATTTAGAAATAAAATAAAAAAAATATAACAAATTTAGAAATAAAATAAAAAATATAACAAATTTAGAAATAAAATGAAAAATATATGAACACAAGTATACGAAGAAATTAAAAAAACAAAATATTAATAAAGATTAAAAAAATAACATTTAATAAAAATAAAAAAAAGACATAAAAAATATAAACAAAATGAACTTTAAAAAAAAAAATAGTAATACAAAAATATGCTATAACAATATGTATTATAAAATATATATTTTAAAAATTAATTATACAAAATACTTTATAAAAATTAATTATAAAATATATTTTATAAAAATTAATTATAAAATTTATTTTATTAAACTTAATTATAAAATATTTTTGATAAAAAAAATCATTAAAAAAATATATATTAAAAAAAGTATAATATAAAATATATATTAAAAGAAGTATAATATAAAATATTTATTGTAAAAAATATATTATAAAAAATAAACAAAATATAAGTAAAATTCAATACAAAAAAAATAATATAAAGTAAAGATAACAAAAAAATAATATCAAAAAATTAAGAAAACAGAAAAAAAATAATATAAAAAAATAAAATTAATATAAAAAATTAAAAATTTCGTCACAAAGGGGTCTGAAGATGAACTCATCATGGAGTTCGAAACGCGTCATCCTAGTGTGTAACACACTGAATTTGACCAAAAATATCAAACAATAAAAAAAACTTTTCCGATCGTAAGCCGAATTTGATGTAGCATTTGATACACTTAACGTAAAATTTTTATTTTTGTATTATTTTTATATTATTTTTCTATTATCTTAATTTTTTTTATTAATTTGATTTTTTATTAATTTTATTTCTTTACATTATTTTTTATAATAGTTTTATATATTAATATTGTATGATTATTTTTTTAATATATTGTTTCTATAAAATATTTTATTGTTGTTTCAATAAAATATTTTTTTAAAGATTTTTTTATAGAATATATTTTATAATTAATTTTTAAAATATAAGTATAAAAAATAAAAATTATACAAATAATTATTTATTTATTATCATATAAAAATAATATAAATATTTTTATTTTATTTATATTATTTTTATTTTATTTTGTATATTTACTTTAATTTAATTTTTTATTTTTTTCATTTATGTTTATTTTTATAATATATTTTTTATAAATAATAAATAAAAATAATCACAAATTTTTTAAATGTTGTAAAAGTATATTGAAACATAACACAACATAAATATATTGAAAATTTTCAAAGTAAAAATGTACAATATTTTAAAAATTTGTATTATTAAATTTATTTAATATATTTAATTTATTTAATTTATTTAATTTTGTTAATTTATTTAATTTATTTAATTTATTTAATTTATTTAATTTATTTAATTTTGTTAATTTATTTAATTTATTTAATTTATTTAATTTATTTAATTTATTTAATTTATTTATTTTTGTTAATTTATTTAATTTATTGAATTTATTGAATTTATTGAATTTATTGAATTTATTGAATTTATTGAATTTATTGAATTTATTGAATTTATTGAATTTATTGAATTTATTGAATTTATTGAATTTATTGAATTTATTGAATTTATTGAATTTATTGAATTTATTGAATTTATTGAATTTATTGAATTTATTGAATTTATTGAATTTATTGAATTTATTGAATTTATTGAATTTATTGAATTTATTGAATTTATTTAATTTATTTAATTTATTTAATTTATTTAATTTATTTAGTTTAGTTATTTTTAATTTATAGATTTCAAAACAATATTTTTATAAATTCCAAAAATTTGTAAAAGATTTTTTAACAAATTTTTATATTTATATACAACATTTATCAAATTTACAAAGAAAAAATATACATTTTCAGAATTTAAAAAAAAAACATTTTTTATTAATATTAAAGACAACATTTTTTTCTCAAAAATTATATTTTTTTTTCATTTTTTATAAATTGGTATCAATTAAAAAATTTTATAGAATTTTTAAGCATACAGTTATAAATTGATAATTCGCCAAAAAAAATTTATACATTTCATAATTTAAACAAATTTATAAAAGTCCCAAAATTTTTATTTTACCTGATTATAATAATTTGTTTCTTATAAATAATTATTAAAAATTTATAAATATTCTAATTCTAAACAAATTTATACATTTTATAATTTAAAAAAAAAGTCTGCCGACTGATTTTACTTTGATAGGTATTAATAGAATTTTTCAAATTTGAATTTCATAGAAATTATGCTATCTAGATTCTAGAAACACATTTATTTACAACAATCTACTTCGGCTCAATACTGTAATTGTATGATACTTTACAGCAGCAAACATAAGTTTGTGTGTGTGTGCATGAGTTTATTGTGCAACTCAAGAGAGAACATTAAGAAGAAACAACAGAAACTACTCCGAGTACTTAAATAAACAAACTGCAAATAAGCAAACAGATTTTTCAAGAAGCACAAACATACAGTTCTTCACAACACAAGACGACACACAACAAAAGACAGAAAGGTCTAAGAAAAAGTCCAACGACAAAGGAGACAATTATACGTTGGGGTGTCCGTCCGTCTCGCCTCTATGGCAATGAGCAAGTAGAAAGAAAGAAAAACACAACATAATGCCCTAAGATGAGCATTAGAAAGTGATACTAGTTTTATTATTTTTAACCTTTATTTCAACGTCTATGCTTTGTGAAAATTGTTTCAGCATGCAAGACCTAAATTTAGTTGTTTGCTAGTCGCGTTTTTTTCTTTTTCGGTTTTCTTTTTAGGGAAATGTTTAAATTTCCTATAATTAAAGTTTCCTCTTTAACAGAAGAGAGGAAAAGTATCAACAACCACTTTTACAATGAGGAAGTTAATCATTTAGTTTAATAAAACAAAATTGGGGTTTTTACTTCCTTTACATTACCCAGGCGGCTATGAATGTTAAACGGCCAGCAGCAACAACAACGCAAACCACCATCATGATTAGTTGGCCGTATGGTTGAGTGACTGGTAATACCACCACCATGAGTAAAACAGCGGCACCACCACCAAACTTGCAATAATATTGAGTATCTTTGTTTCATGTTTTCAAAAACGATCGAATGGAAATAAATAGCGTAATAATACACTAAAACCTGATATTGTTATAAATTGTATTTTGTCGTTTTGTTTTTGTGTTTTGCTCGTGTAGCTGCTGCTATATGGCTTTATTGGTGTATAAGGCAGAGAAAACGAGTTTGTTTTAAGTTCAGCAAATAAAAACTATTTGTATCGATCGGTGAACGACGTTCAAAAACTTGTACAATTTTAAACTTTAACAATGCAATTACTATTAATAATAGACGACAGTACGTACATTGCAAAGGATGGCTGCAAAAGAAACTAAACGTATGACCGCGTTTTAATTGATACGACTCGCTGGAAGATGTAACTCTCTAAATTCTATGATATACGGTTGGGGGGGGGAGGTAACTATTGTTTGATGATCTTTAAATCGCCACCAATTATTTGTGGGAGCTGTAGTGATATGTGTGATTTGATAGTAATGAAAATGTATTGTATATTTCACACAACTCTTTTAAAACAAACTTATATTAGCAATAGAATAGATCTTCAACCAAACGTTAGAAACAAATTCAAAATGTACCAATCAACGCGAGCATCGTGACTCTCACGAACAACTCTGTACAAAAATATCTATTAGTAACCACTAAATATTCACAGAAATATCTAGACACTTAGCTTGAATATTTTATAACACTTGTATACAATTGGGTAAAATAACATCATAGCAAAACCAGCTGCAGTCGCCAAGTCAATATCATAAAAACAAAAAATGTTCATGCAGTCTCTGTCCAACGAACTTTGAACTCAATACAATTTTATAAAAGTTTATAAAACTTGACTTTTTGAAAGCTAACAAATTGAGAGGAATGTGGCAAGGTAACATTTTGTAGTGCTAAATATCTTAGTATAAAAAACGCTATGCAACAAAATAGAGAAAATTTCGATTATAAAAATAGTTGAATTAATTATACCCTTCACCACCTGTTCGCACAAACCGTTACTCCATTTGCAACGCCCATAAGGAGGCGTAGTAGGTATGATTGATTACCGTCCCTCTGGGTCCTCTCCGGAGAGGCATTGAGGAGTATCGTCCCGCGTAACGAAGAGAACCACCGGTGAACCATTTTCCGACGCTGCAGCAGTAAATAATCAGCGATGAATTCTGAGCCGATTTAAAAATGTCCGTCCGTCAGTCCTTTCGTTCACCCGTACTGGGAGTTTTGTCCTCTGCAGCAGTAAAAAACGGAAGCAAGCGTTTTGTTTCTTTGCAACCTCCGACTAAGTAGTCTAAAGGTGGTATGGTCGGGGTACCCAAGATCGTTCCTACCTACCTCCATGGTCGAATGGGTAAGACTGGACTTTAGTAGAATTGTACGCTGAAAAATTAAAAATATGATGTTGAAGCTGGATGCTCCTTGACACCATACGAGTCTCGCATTTCTCATTGTGCATCAGAAGGGTAGATAGCTCCGAAATTAAAACAAAGGTGTAACTAAGGACGCAGGAATTTTATTACATTGTCACGGGCCTTTTGCCTTTATAATATAGTAGACCATAATTATATATTAGGGCGGTTCGATTTTTAATTTCAAAAATATGTCGATTTTGTGCCATAGATTTTTCGATAGCTTTTGGCATGAGGAAAAAAGTTCCACCACGACACATCAAAAAAATTATTTTCGAAGCCTGAAAATTTTAATTTCACAGCACAACACATGATTTTGGGACTCAATTCTGAGAACTGCACGTGAAAGTAGCCCCAAAAAGAACTTCAATAAAACTACTTCAATTTGTTATTTTCAATTATTAAGCACTGGTAACGACAATTCGACCGACATTGTCGGTTATAAGTTCGTCCATGATTGTGTGGGCGACATGTCGCTTATTTAGGCATCACCGACATCGTTGCTCATCAGGTCGTGCATGACAAAACGGACAATTGTATGAAAATTTCGTCGACGATTTGTATGAACGGTCCCCTACGAGTCATCATCGAATTACTATGGCTATGCACCTATCCTTGGGGACGTCTTGCAGACACTTCCTACTGGATAGTTTACACTTAACCGAAAACCCGGTTTAAAGCATTTTTTTTTTAATAAACAAATTGGCCCACGGAAATGACGAAAAAATTGGACACGGACTAAAATGTCTCAAAATCATAAAATTTAAAATAATATTATATTTGTGAAATTAAAATTGACTTGGTTCATTCTTTTTGAATTACTTGACGTACTTCATTTATAATATAGGTATTTCCAGCGGAAGGACGGACGATTTCATGGAAAAATTGGTATATTTTTAACTTTATGTTTTTGTAATCATATCATGAATTTGTTGAACTTTAACAAAATAAACTATATATATCGTTGGAAAGTCCTTTCATTCCAAATCCGCTGAGAAACTTAAAATCGGTTCATATTTATCCGCGCTACTGGCTTATAAATGCGTAAAAGTTCGAAAACCCGTAACTCAAGATGTTGGGGGTTTTGGTAAATTTGAAAAACATATTCTTGTAGTGATCAACAGCACCTACCAGCAAAATTGTATAATTTACCAGGTATTGATTTTTTTTTGTTGTTCTGTGTTATCCATAGAAAAATGCGCATGTCCGCAACGCACATTTAGGTTGAAGTAGCATAAAAGGTAAAAGTATTTTAAATGTGAAGTAAGTTGTTTATATAACACCAATATGTCTTCTATATTTCACAAAAATAAATATACTAGCCACATAAGAAATTTCGCTTAATTTCACAAATTTTCGTAGTGTCCGTGTCATGCACTTTGTATTAGTCATAATTTTGAATTCAACATTTTAAGTAAAGCTTCATTAAAAGAACATTATAGTGCTGTCCAAAATCTATATTTTTTAATATGAACATAATCTTCAAAATATTTCAACTTTCGATAAAACTACAAAATAAGAAAAAAACGTGCGTCAGCAACGCCAGGAAATCTGTGATTTCTGAACACAAAACGATCGGCAACCAAATTTTTTCATAAAAATATGTAGAATATTTTATTTTGATTTCCGCGCCTCGTTAAAGGACATTGTTTTGTTCTCAGAATTTAAATGTTTCAATATTTTTAATACTAAATGCGTCGGGCCACAGAATGTAGTCATTTCGTGATATCGACCCAAATATATATGTTGTCAACTTGTTTTAAAGGCTAATAATAATAAGAGTAATAATAATAAATTTCCCTTTACACCCCAGGACTGTGGAATAGCTTTTCGTGTATTATGAATTAACACGATTCCTATTTTTAGAAACACAACAAACGGCACCTACTTGTTTATTGACGACAAGGAACTTCAGTACGCCGATTGACTCGGCACTATACGGTGAAGTTGCTGTCGACAGTATCGAGGAGGCCGACAAAGAAAGAAATATATAGATGACTAAGACAGAAACTAAACCATGGATCTCCCGCATGATAGTCGTGTATTAAGACTCGTTTGGACCAAACTCTAAATTGGAAATCTATCAAAGATACTGCAATTCTTAACCAAATACTAATCATCTGGAATACCCCTAATATTTTGAAAATTTTTAGATAATTGTTTAACAATTGATCAGGCAAAAATAATAATATTAGAGTCTTACTTTAAGTACGACAATATTAATGAATTTTGTATTTATGATTATTTTTCCTATGTTAAAATCAATAATGCAACGTGTCTGTTTCGTTGTGGTACCAGCAGTTGATCTTTTATTTTGCTTTTATATTTTTGTTTAATTTCCTCTTATCACTGCATTAATGGATTTCTTATTGAAATAAAGGTCGATGAGGGTATTATGAATTACTCATTTTACGAATAAACTTGATGGGATGGTTATTGCTTTTATATACATATATATAGCTACTTAGTATATGTATAAAAGCAAATAACTTTGGAAAAGTCAATAACATTGATTAGATTGTCGCACAAGCCCATAGCGACTGTAAAGAATTTGATGCAATCGAAAAATCTAAAAAGAAAATTATAAGAATTCCGTTGGACGAAAAGAAATTTTAAGGGTCTTCTTGTCATTGGTTACTAGATAAATTAAAAACTTTTCCATACAATGAGAATTAAAGCAAGAAATTTCATTATAATTAATAAAAAAAAACAAGTACCATATATAAAATCGTTGCCAGGAATTTATTTGAAGACAATTTTTAAACTGAAATCTATTATTTATATCAACAGCACTTTTTTTATTTATACTGAACCGAAAACCATTTCAGAGAAAATCACACCTATTTATCGCAAAACATATTCTAAATATTATAAAAATACATGCAACAACTAATACAATCATGGGTAATTTGCTCTTAAATCCCTTCCTAGAATACCAAATTATCGGTAATGGGAATTTTTTAAAATGTCAACAATTCTTTAAGTTGATACCAACAAAAAAAAATAAATAAAAACAAAATTTCATGAATAATATGAAAATAACATGTTGCAATAACCCCCCCACCTCCTTTTTATTGCGCTGAGTAATTTAAATTCATGTTCTCCAATAATTTGATAAGAATTCTGCGACGACCAAAAACAAAAAAAATCATCACTCAAATCATACTATGGATTTCAAGTTCATTGGACCAAGAACGAAGAACTTATAAGATTAAATTATGGAATTACCATAAATTTGGTAAATTTTTTAATAAAACAATCATTACACCAAATTTAAATTGGGCGTTTTAGATTACAACGCACAGTGGGACCGATTGCATAAAAAATTGCAGTAATAAAATCGCAACTTTTAAGTAATGTTCCGATAATTTTTGTAATGTACTTAATGGTAAATATTTATCATAACGAACAAAAATTATTTCGTTTGCGCTTACTCGATTTCAACACTTTCCAAAATTTGTACTTAAGCGATTTTCTCAAAAAAAAATACACTTTTTTCATTTAGTTTCATTTCCCAGAACATGTATTACTCATAGATAATAAATATTTATGATGAGTTGGGCGTAAAAATATGTTTCTCTTTTCAATACCAAACAACAAAGTGAAATCCACCCATAGGTTATACACGTACATAAACAAAACAAAATAAATAAAAAAACGAAAGTATTTGCAACTACCAACAACAACCAAAAGACCGCACAGCTAAAGCCATAATCTAAATCCAAAATCAAAAAGCTATTAAAACCATCAACAAAATATATAAAAAAAATACAACTAAAATTCATTCCACTCACTGTCGCCACAAGAGAAAAATCCTATGGCTACAAGTTATAGTTACATATTTAAATAACATACATACATACTTAGATATGTATGGATTCATATCAATTAACGATTCACGTTACTGACTTCATCACCTTCACTACCTATGCTCGCTTGTTGTTGTTGTTGTTGTACAACTATAAACTACGGCTGTGACGACGTTGTGTGATCGAAATATTCAAAGAGTTAAATTCGCCCAAATTGGGCCGAAACATAAACTTATCGCAGGGAAAATCATCATGATCATAACAAAGCGACAGACAGACGGTCAGTCAGAGAGATAAAAAGAAAAATAAGAAGACACAAAGAGCCAAAAACACAAAAATATATCTGAAATATAAATTTTGTTTAATGTCAACAACAACAGCAACAAGAAACGAAAATAATTTAAGTTCAAAGTCATGGCCGTGATTGACAAGCGAGGGATTGGAAGGAAGGGGCGAAAAAGAAAGTGAGTGACTGAGTAGATATGCTGATATCTCATTATAGCAGGGTTGCCAAGTGTCGGCAAAAGGCATAACTTTTGCATTTGCATTGCATTTTTTTACAATAACAAAACTTTTTGATATAATAAAATAACTTTTTGTTACAATAAAAATACTTTTTGCGACAATTAAAGTACTTTTGCAACAAAAAAAGTACTTTTTGGTACAATACATTACTTTTTTTGGTATTTAAGGCGAAAGGCATAACTTTTGCATTTGCTTTGCATTTTGCAACAACAACAAAACTTGTTGATATAATAAAAACACTTTTTGGTACAATAAAAGTACTAATTAATTTTTTATCGCACAGGTACATTAAATGTTCTTTTTGCAGCAAAAAAGTACTTTGTGCAACAATAAATGTCCGTTTGTACCTTTTTGTACCATAAATGTAACTCTTCGTACAAAGTAATGTTGGAAACAATAAGTTGTACCAACAGTACAAAGTTCAACAAAAGTACAGGTACGATAAATTGTACTTTATGTATACAATAAAAAATTTTACTTCAAGTTTCTTTATTTAAATACCTTCGTAAAATTTGAAGACACTTATATAATAAGTTCATAAAATGTACTTTTTTGTACAATAAATGTACTTCTAGGTACATTAAAAGTATTTCTAGTACCAGAAAAAGTATTAATTGTTACAAAAAATTAATTTTTTGTAAACAAACAGTTTAAAAAAAACATTTTTTGGTGGAATATTTTATGACCCGTCAAAGTATTTTTTGGTAAAAAAAATGTACTTCTGATAAAATTAAAGTATTTTTGAGTATAATTAAATAAATTTTTGGTGCAATTAAAGTACTTTTGGGACAATAAATGCAATTTTTGGTACAATAAAAGTACTTTTTAGTATGTACAATAAATTTTGTATTTTGGTACAATAAAAGTACTGTTTGGTACAATAATTGGGCTTCTATTACAATAAAATGTACTATGTAATACAAACAAATTTTACTTTTTAATACAAACAAATTTACTTTTAAAACAATGTATTGTACCTTATAGCACATTAATTGTACTTTATGGTACAGTAATTGTACTTTATGGTACAATAACTGTACTTTATGGTACAATAATTGTACTTTACGTTGCAATAGAAGTACTTTTTAGGATAGTAAAAGTAGATTTGATGCAAAAGTACATTTTGGTACAATTAAAGTAATTTTAAGTATAATAAAAGTACTGATTAATAGAAAAATTTTACTTTTATAATGAAAAAAAATGCTTTTTAATATAAAAAAGCCCTTGTTATAACAATATATTAACGTTCCATAATTGTACTTTATGGTGCAATTATTGTAATATGGTACAATATTAGTACTTTATGGTACAATAATTGTACGTTACGGTACAATAAAAGTATTTTTTGGTACAGTAAAAGTAGTTTTTGATACAAAAGTACTTTTTGGTACAATAAAAGTACTTTTCTACTTACAAAAATTTTACTTTTACAATAAAATTACTTTTTTTTGTAATAAATTAATTATATTATTAAATTTTACATTTTGGTAGAATAAAAGTAATTTTGGTACAATAAATTTTGGATTTTGCTGCAATAAAAGTACTGTTTGGTACATTAATTGTGCTTTTAGTACAATAAATTGTACTATTTAATACAAAAAAATTTAACAAAAAAAAAGTTCAGTTTTTATAACAACATATTAACGTACAATAATTGCACTTTGTAGTGAAATAATCCGACTGCGCGGATTCCGTTTTGTCGGAACCGGAACTGATCAGTTCCACGGATTCCGTTTTGTCGGATCCGATACTGATCAGTTTCGGATCCGCGTCCGCATTTGTGCACATTGGGATGGTACAAAAAATTTTACTTTATTGTATAATAAAAGTACTTTCTTGTACAATAAAAGTACTTGCTGGTACAATAAAAGTACTTTTTGGTACAATAAAACAACTTTTTAGTACAAAAATTTTACTTTCACGTACAATGAAAGTACTTTTCGATACAATAATTGGACAATTCATTACAATACTAAGACATTTAATACAACAAATTTTACTTTTTGTTACTATAAAAGTACTTTTTTGATCAATAAAAGTACTTTTTGAGGTGCAAAAAATTTACTTTTTGGTACAATAGATTCTACTTTCAATAAATGTAAATTTTGGTACAACATATTGTACTTTTAGCTACAATAAATTTAACTTTTTGGTAAAAAAATTTTAATTATAAAAGTATTTTTTGGTACAATTATATTACTTTCAGGTACAACAAAATTACTTTGCGTACCAGAATCCATTAAGTTTTAATTTACTTTTGTTTATTTCAATCAAAACAATAAATTTAGAAAATAAATTAATTCCATATTTATGATGGCAATTTGGCCATTTATTCAGCACTCACACCACTAAGAGGTGTAAGGTGTTAAGGCGGGAGAAAGAAATTGATTTTAAGAATATTTAACAAAGAACAAATTTACAATAAACACAAAACAGATAACCAATTTTAAAAGCTGCCAACACAAAATTCTCTTTGTGGACAAAGAAAAACCCCCACAAAAACCAATTTGGCCTATAATAAAATGTGTAGGAGGTACGAATGAATATATGCCTACAAACAATAGAGTCTAGGCCAAAAAATCAGAGGAGACAACTTGATGTGTTATAGTTTTTTTTTTTAATTCAAAAAGGAAGAAAAAAACATATATTACTATGATTTATATTGTTTGATTTTCAACTGGTTCTACACACAAAATTTCTCTTTGGTTTGTTTGATATTGTTTTCTATACTTTGGTGTTATTTGTAAAAGTTTTTGATTAATGTCTTTTTGAGTGCAATCTGTTATGATTTTCTATTGCTTTCTTGTACTCTTTCATGCTCTCTCTCTATACGAGTATATGTTGATATTCTTAATAGCATTTAAACGAGTTTACTACTGAGACTCTACAACACATGGGGTGGATGCAGCAGTATCTGCATACAAGTTTTAATTCTAGTGCCGATGATGATAGAAAAAATGTGACCTAATTTCTTAGGAGCTATTGACGTTTTTTTGCATGTAATATATTTATCATTGAAAAAAATTTGACTATCACAGAGATGATGCACACTCGCCTAGCTAAATGTGCTATTCGAATTAGGGGAGGTGAAATAATTTAGGGTGACATTTGATGGGTAGAAATATGAAATTTAAGTATCAGATTCTTACGAAAACTTTCTACAAAGAACAATTAATTTATAAAACATACAAATATTAAATGTTTTTAAAAATATTTTATAATTTTTTATAATTATTAATTTTTTGCATACAAATTTCATATTCCATATAAATAAATTTTTTAATAAATTTTTTGTACTTATGTTGTGAATTGTAATAATTAAATTAAAAATTTTGTATACTAATATTATATTTTTTTCTTTAATTTATTGATTATTATTTTAATATAAACAATAACAATTTTTTAATTAACATTGGACTATGATGAAACCAAATCGTGGTCTGCACTCAGTTGTTCGGATTAATGAGACTTCATTGTATGTATTTTATATTTTATTATTAAAAGCGTCTTAAATTTTATAGTGATCTCTTACACCTTGTGAAGTTGGCAATTTCATATTCCTCTTCTGTTTCTTTCACCCTCATTATTATACCAACTGCCCCTCATACTCTTCGTATGTAGCTGTTGTATATTATTTGCCACTGACGTCTTCACCCATATGTTCCAAAAAAAAAACCGTCATACTGTCTCACAACATAAACAAACAACAATATTCTAAAGTAATGTTCTGAACAATTATTGAACACATATAATGTGAGAGAGAAGACGACAAGAGATATTTGCCACTACACATTTTCGGAGCAAAATGCATTTGCAACAACTGTCATCAACACGTTTCGGGCGTTCATTTCGTTGTTCGGCAAAAGATGCAAAACATGACACCATTCATGAAACTATTATTCTAATATCTCAGCCTTACTCAACAACTGCGAAAACATACAATAACAACAACAGGTTTTAACTAAGAAGAGAAGAGTTGTGATAAGACCTCTTTAATAGCGTAAGCTCTGTCATTCACTTGCCAGTAGAGTGTTCAAAACCGAAAACCGTATAACCGGTTTTTTTTCTTCGGATCCGTATGCCGGTTTCTTCAAAAATCTCAATTTTAAATATCCGGTTTATCCGGGTTTTTTAAGTCGGTTAACCGTTTTTTCCAAAAGGACTTTTTTCGCAGAACATGGCCAGGTTAATTATAGGCAAATTGACATAGATGATGCTTTCATTGAAATTTCGTTATACAAAATGAAAAAAAATTTGAAAAATGTTGCTAGATTGCTGCATTTAAAGGTGTTCATATGAATATCGACGGCTTTCCAGTCATTGCAAGGTGTTATTCCAACTATATCTTAGTGATTTCACAAATATTGTATGGGGATCGCAAATCAAGCCCTTTTTCGCGATTGGATTCTTAGTTTAGATGACGAAAATGGAAAGTTTTTTAAATGAACACGGGTAACATCCCACCCATTTCAAGATAAGAGGAAACAATCATCTAGCAGCATTTTCAAAACAAATGTTCATGTTGCATAAAGAAATTTCAAAACTTTCAATTGTCGCTATCTTCTGAACTAAACATCCAATCGCGAAAGAGAGCTTAATTTGTGATCCCCATACAATATTTGTGAAATTAATAAGATATACTTGGGATATCATCTTGCATAGGCTGGGAAGCTGTCAATATTTATATGAACAACTTTGTCTCCTAAACTAAGTGTCCGATCGCAAAAAGGAGCTTTATTTATGATCACCATACAATAGTTGGGAACTCACCAATATACAGTTGGTATCTCATCTTGTAAAAGATTGGGATCTCATCTCGAAATGAGTGGGAAACCATCGATATTCACATGAAAAACTTTGTGCCTTTATTTCCTATACTAAGCAATTGTAAAAAGAGGTTAATTTGTGATTGTTTGGATGAACTGGATATTAATTGAAGCTAACTGAATTCAAAGGATTTATGTTTTGATATTCATATTTTTTAATATTTAATTTCATATTTTATTTTACAATTTCCGAAAAACCGAACGAAACCGGTTAACCCGCTTTTTTACTAAATCAGGTATTCGGAAACCGAATTGTTGGAAAAAGGTATTTTTCGAATACACCGGAAACCGGTTTTCCAAAAAATGCAAGTATTTGAACACTGTACTTGCCAGTAAGGCAAAGACGAAAACAACACTCGAAGCAAAAGATCTGGCAACATGTTAAGAAAGTTGCGTACGGTATATGTGAATAACGCAGGCTTGGAACTTTGTGGGTAGAATTATAGAAGAGCTCATGTTAAATATTCTTTTTTGATAGTGAACCATCGAATAATGTCTTGATATTACACTAAATCAATATATGTTGCCACTTTGTGGCTAGAATTATAAAATAGCTCTTTGAATTCGTTTTATGAGTATCTCAGTTCACCATCGAACTATGTTTTGATACTACACTGATTTGATATTTTTGATATACATACCTTTTTAGTTATAAATTGTTTCCGAATATCATACAACAGCAAGTATTGACTGTTAACACTAAAAGTAAGTCCTTCGAGCCGCGCTAATGTCATTTATAAACAAAGTATTCCTTGTTAATATATTACAACTCTCACTCTCTCTCTCTCTCTGAGATAAATCTTTGAGTGTCTAGTTGCACCATTCATTTCTCCATTCATATTGCACCATCTAGTCACTATCACACTACCCTACTGTGCTGATTTATAATAGGATGCAAATGCATTCCATCCATACTCACTATATACATACATATGTATGTATGTTGTTTATTCTTTATGACTATAAAAATTCGCACGGTTTGTTTATAGTAAGTAACCTCCCCCTGCTTCCTTGCTGTGCAATATTTCCCTCTCTCTTTAGAGACATACTAAAGCATCTTAGCGTTATGGACGGATGGAAAGAATTTTCAAGTTCTCAAACTTGTTATCATCATCTATGCGTGCGCGTATTCGCATTTCGCATAGTAATGTTCTTTAAATCACGTTTTAAAAAGTTTTTCATTCTATTTCTGCAGTTGTCATATTATCGCAAGTTAGATGCGCTTGGGAGTGTGAATAACTTGGGATGCGTTGCTGTGTGACGATAATATATCGTGTCAAATTACATAATATACACAACATATACGTATATACATATGTATATAGTTTTATGGCGGCCAAACACACACCCACATACACATATCTACATATGTGTATGTACATTTAAAAGAGATACAAGGGTCGTACTGAGATTGAATTGCTAAAATTTATTAAGTGTAATTTGTATTTGGATCGACACATTTTTTACGGAATTTGTCGAATAATGGTAATTGTTTGCATTTATATTAGCAGACAAGTAAAGAAAGTTGGTAAGTATTAAGGAATTACTATCACCATTATGAGGTTTGAAGTTTAGAATTCATAACTAAGGTCGTTTCCGGATGATTCGATATCGCATAAAAATCTTAATGGTTATATTTCTTGGATTTTATAAGAATATATATATATTTTTAAAAAAAGAATTATCTTTTTTATAAAATTCATAATTTTTAAATTTATATATTTTTTTAATTACTAACCTTATGTTTGTTATATTTAAACATAATAAATTAAAATTTGTCATTTTGTAGTTAATACTTTAAAATCTAAATTAAATTGTGTTTTATTAAAAAAAATTTAATATTTTTAAAATTCGAATTTTAATTTTTGTAAATAATTTTTTTTTTCTGGTGTTTAACATTTTACATTTTATCATTTTTTGTTGTTTTTTTTCTAATTTATATTTTCCAATTTAAATTATATATTTAATCTTTCTAGTTTTAAATTTGAAAAACATATGTGTTTGCAAATATACAACACAAACTTTATGTCTGTATTTACTTTTTTTACTAATACTAAGTTTAATTATTTTAAAATTGAAATTTTAAATATTTTAAAAAAGTAATATTTGTTTAAAACAGACTTTAAACTTATGTATAAAACATAATAATGGAAAAATGTAAAAAAAGAATTAATTTTTTAACAATGAATTTGGAATTCTAAAAATAAAACTTGTTTTTTGGGATGAAATTTGTTTTGAATTTAGGAAAAGTTTAAATAAAAAAAAAAAATTATAAAATTTAATTTATAATTTAAAATTTTTTATTTTAAAATTTTTTAAATATTTTTTTACTTTATTTTAATTTTAATTTCACTTTTTTTAATTTTATTACACATCTAAATTGTAATTTTTTAAATGGAGTATTTATTTTAAATTTTTTAAGTTACATTTAATTATTTTTTTTTATATTTTTTTATATTTATAAATTTATCTTATTTTTCTAATTTAATTTAAAACTTTTCTGCTGTGCAATATTGGAAAACTTAAATATATTTATATTTGTTTCAAATTTAATAAGAAATTAATTAAATTTTGATTTTTAGTTTTTGATAGAAAGGGGATCCTTTCAATACCTTATATGTTTATTTTGTGTTCTGTTTTTTACTTTTTAAAATAAATATTAATTAAAATTAAGAAAAATCTTAATTTAAAATAAAAAACATTGTCCATAAGTTTAAAAAATATATTATAAAAATGCTGTTTAATTTGAGTTTATTAAAAAAAATTATGATTCTTATAAAGCAAAAAATAAAATACAATTTAACTTAAAAATTTTTAAAAATTAAATCCAGTATAAACAAAATGTTCTCAATTTTCTTTCAAATAACTAAAATTTGATTTTTAATTTAAATATATTGAGTTTATTTTTTTTAACATAACTAAATTGAAACATTTTTTATTTAGAGTAATTTTTTAAATTGCAAGTTTAAATTTTTTTTTTTAAACATATTAAAAAAAATAAAATTTTAAATTTTTTAAATTTATGGCGGGTTTTAATTAAAATTTCATATTTTCTTGCTTTTTTAAATAAAATTTATTTTAAAAACTAAGATTTGTTATTAAAATTTATAATTTCTTACTCAAATTAAATTATCGAAATCTTAAAAATTTAAAAAAAAAAATAAAGCATTTATTTAACACGTTCTAAGATCAATACTTTATTTTTTAATTCATTCAAAAAGTAATAAAATTTTTTATATTTAAATTTTGTTTTTTAATTTAATGCCTAGACTTGCATCCCACAAATCGGACCAAAAAGCAATCAACAAACCCTTGGAGCAAAAAACATTCCATGGAGATGACTAAATAATTTAGTCGAAATATTGAAAATAAAAGTTGAAAAATTTAAAGAATATCTAAAATCTTTCAATAAACAGACCTGACAGCCGAACCAAAGATATAGTCAATTTTGTTATAAAAAGAAAATATTTTATAATTTTAAAATAAATTGTTTTAAAATTGTAATTGTTTTAATTAATATTAAAATAAATTTAAGAATTTGGTAACGTAGATTCATCGCCGTTCTCTAAATTTAAAATGTATACATATTTTAAAATTTATTATTTTTTTACTTATTTTAATTTCTTTTCATAATTTTATTTTAATTTTAATATTAAATTTGTACAGTTTTTTATAATTCGATGCACAGAGGTATAAAACAATTTTTATTAACTAATCTTTTTGGTTTCTGAAATTGTCAAACAATTTTCATTATTCTTATTTTTATATCTGGCAAAGCTGTATTTTAAACATAAATAAACAAATACAAATTTTTATTAAAAAAAAAGAAAAAATTACTAAATTAACCTAAATTCAAAAAAATTATTCGAAATTATCATTAAAATCGTTCTCAATGTTGTTTTACATTGCTTTTAAAAATTCGTACAAAAATTCTATGTCTGGTCAAAATTTCGTCAAAATCTATTTCCACAATGTGCGTCAAAAGGTGATTGGAAAAAATAGTGTATAATTTCTTCTTCAAAAATTTCCACCAATAAGTGTGTAAGCTCAAATGATCTATTTTATTTGAAATTGCCTCTCCAAAGTTGTTAAAACAATAATAGTGTATACGCATCATACTCCATTTTAGTTTGTAGAAATATATGTATACAATTTATCAAAACAACTTTTTCTTGTAAAATAGCTTATAATAATATACTCTATTTTATATCAAAAAATTGTGCAAAAAAAAGCTATTCCTCGTGGTTCGCAGTCATTTTTTTTAAATTCCAAGGAGGAAATAGGCGCAATTTTTCCGATGAGCCAGATGTAGCAGAGAAAGAGATAGAATACGACTGATTTTCTACTTATATTTGAGTTATGCAATGTATGCATTAATTAGTTATAATAAATTGCCAAAACTATCAACAAAAAATCTGAGTTTGTTAACTGTTCCTGTTTTACCATGTTACAAATTGATATTTTTGTGATCAAATATTTCGGAAAAGCTACCGTACAATTATTGAATAAAACAGTGTATACCATACAAAATAAAATAGTGTATCAGATACATAATACGAATTTTTAAAAAATAAAACAGCCTATATGACGTACTTGAGTTTTGAATGACATAATTATGGTCTTAAAGGATGAGTAAAATAATAAAACTTGGTCAGTTTATAGAACAGGAAACGGTATTATCTATTTGACGAAAAAACCACAATAAAAAACTTATGTTAACCGCGATATTGAGGTTTTAATAGACATCCGATTTGACGAAAACTTTAAACTCGATTTTCTCAAAACACCAAAAAAATTATACGCAATTGTTTTATTAAGGGGACGATATATTCTTATTATGAATTTTAAATATTTAAAATTAAAAATAAGTATACCCAATTCGTATGTCAACCATTTGGAGTAACAAAGACCCGCACAGGCTACATACAATTACAATTTAAACTATTTGACAAACTAATAAATACAGACAGCAAATGTAACAAAACAACGTTTACAAATACTATATACAAGTAGAAGTCATAATATCATCATGATGTTGACTATAAAAGTGCAATAAGCCATAAATGCCTTACACTAAAGTCAAAACATATGAGTCATCTCATGTTACATGTTTGTGCTGGTGATTTAAAGTATTATTCATTTACATCTAGAGCTACAAATGAAAAAAGAAACCAGCGACTGACGGTAAGATAGTGGCAATGCAATATACAAATCACCAGGGTCATTCGATAACCAGCCATTGTAAATGAAAAAAAATATCGGTGTTCGTTTAGCTCTATGTCCTTCTCAACACTTTGACTTCTTATTCATTGTAAGCATTTATTTATTTTGAGGCCCCCATGTGATCGGTGTTTTTTTTTTTTGTGACAGATATATTACACAAATTTGTAAAACGTAGTAAGTCGTTGCAATACTGGCGATTATGGGAATGAGCAATGTTGGACAACCTTTGTTATTTATTAAAATAAACCGATGCGGTAAATTGGAAACGAAAATTTTTGGTAGTTAGATGTCTACATTCGTCAATTACAAAAATAAAATATTAATTTTTACACAATATATTATAAAATTGGAGAGAAATTTTAGTATACTATAAATTTGTTAGTATTGCATTAAAAACTATTATTTTATTTAATTTTTATTATTAAGTAGTAATTCTTTAATTAAAATATATAAATAACTTTTTTCCCTAACTGCATTTGAATTATTTGTGATTAAAATATAAATCTTAGTATTAAATATAAGGACAAAGGTAACAAAATGTTTTTTTGTTGGTGCTCTTCGCATCTTATTCCCGTTTTAGCCGCATTTATAGAGCTTAATTTTAAAAATTGTCTCCAAATCAATGTCGCCTCAACTTCGCTGAGTGTTTCTATGGACAATTCTAGAGTGTTAATATATTTCAAATTGAAAAAAACAATAAACACAGGTAAACAGATAACAACAAAAAGACAACAACAACAAAGCAAAAGTAAATAACAGAAAAATATGAATTAAATAACAAAAAACATACGAAGAAGATGAGGAGTACTAACAAGAAGGCAAATAACCAAAACGTTGAATACATAACAGTGAAGGCAACGAACGACATTAAGATGGCTGGTTGGCGGACGGACGGACTGGCTGTTACTGACTGCTGAGTAACCGCCAACAGAACATTTACGAGTATGGAGTTAATACATGCTGTAATTTCATACATTTGTTTTTGTTGCACAGAGGAACCCAGAGACATAAAGATAGACTGTAGGAAAATTTTAAATTTGTATATGTTGTAATTTGTAGCAACGTTTTCTTTCATTAAAACAAGAAGACACATGTTATGAATTAAAAACCGGTTCACTTTTAAAATATAACTAACAAAGATAATTGCCCACTATAACCCAACCGGTCCCACTGTGCGTTGCTTTTATTTTTTTAGTAATTTCCTTTATGTTTAGCTAAGGAATTTCAGTTCGCATACTCGAAGCGAAAAAAAAAACACGCCTGGAAATGTAACGATGAAGAAACAGAAATATGCTGCATGCAACAACAAAAAAGAGCACGACAAAGAGCTTAAAACTTCATTGACTGGATCTGTCTGTATTGCATGATGATTACAAAGAGTCATGACTTCGTTTACGAAGAACAAACCCAACAACAACAACTGCAACGTCAAGAGTCACTACATCAACTGCAGCGCAGACTAAATTCCATGTAGAAGACTTAGCAAGCGGCATGAAAGCAGCAAAATACCACCATTCAAGCCAACCTATCCAATCGACCATTGCCATCACCATCGTCATCATCATCATTATCATCTACATCAGAGACCAAGAGACGGTGGCGGCAATATACAGGGAAAATAACTAAAGCTCAACAAGAAATTCAAAACCTTTAGTATTTGTTCGAGTGCATTACAAAATCGTCAGTCTTCAGACCGCGGCAAAGCGTACGGCGCAATAGAATGGAGTATGGTGAGTCACCATTGAACAAACCAGTCTGCAACAGTATTGGTAAAAAGCAAAAAAAAACAAAAAAGGAATTTTTGGTTCACTTTTCACATTGTACTAAGGTGCAATAAAAGTTAAAGATAGGCAGAAACGGCAACATTGGTACGGCTCTAGTTAATTTTAAGAATTTACATCATGGTATTAAGTGTTTTTTTATACACTCACCCTTAGGGATGATGGTATATATCATTTAATGCGAGAAAAAGTGCAACGCATTAAAGGGGACTTGTTAGACTACTAAAAATATCTTAAGACCGAATTCGTTTCAGGATTTTAAAAGACGATTGAGCCATGTCCGCCTGTCTGGCCGGCTGGCTGTCTTGTGAGCACGATAACTATAGTAAACCTCAACTGATGCTTATAAAATTTTATCAATATTAGGGATCATTAATAGGCAGAACATTCCTTATCCTTCTGGTACCTTCCATACAAAATGACCTATTTTTGGGAAATTTATGTTTCTCTCTCAAAACTTTCAAACGGATAACTGGAGGATGTTTAATTTTTATAAGTTTAATTATCTTGCAATAATAATTTTCTTGTAATTAGAAAATAAAAAGCGATGAAATCACTAAAAGGTATTTTCAGGAAAGAATATGGACTATGCAGGCCGACTCCTTCTGGTACCTCCCATTCAGAATGGTATATTTTTTGGAAATATAATATTTATTTCATAACTTTCAAGCAGAGCTGTAAACTAATCATTACAATTTGTACTCATTACTGCTCAATTACAAATACAAGTACATATAAAAAGGAATTGAAAGTTAACTACAATTCTAATTACATGAGGAATTGGAATTGAAACTAAAAGTCTCAACTACACAGGTAATTGTACTTGATAGTAATGATTCCTAATTACTTTTCAATTAGCTCAATTACTTTTTAATTACAAGGAATTGAAAGGAATTGACGGAATTGGGAGGAATTGGAAGGAATTAAGAGGAATTGCTGCAATTTGGAAAGGTCCGTTATGTTAAAATATATTGCTCCCACTCTCCTTTTCTCTTTGTGACGACACACTGTGGAACTTACAATTTCTACCCCTTATTTCAATACCTTTCCAAATTGCAGCAATTCCTCTTAATTCCTTCCAATTCCTCCCAATTCCGTCAATTCCTTGTAATTAAAAAGTAATTGAGCTAATTGAAAAGTAATTAGGAATCATTACTTTCAAGTACAATTACCTGTGTAGTTGAGACTTTTAGTTTCAATTCCAATTCCTCATGTAATTAGAATTGTAGTTAACTTTTAAATACTTTCGAACATGGTAGGTAATGATTACTTGTACTTGAGTTTACAGCTCTGCTTTCAAGTCGACAACTGAAAGATATGGGCAATTCCGCGTAAAACGACCCTACACAGGAAAACATATAATTCCATATTTTAAGTCAAAATCGGTCAATTAATGTGTACAAGAGATGGACAATTATGGACAAAAAGAAAAAATTATATTTTTTTAGATTGTTATCAATTTGGAAACAGTTTCAAATGAGCTTATATTATAATGAACACTTATTCACTAGGACTTACATTAACACTTCCTAATATTTCAATTAACTTGATAAGTAAGAACTGTTATTTCCGGAAAGACGAAACTTCTGTTCGAATTTTGTGTCACACCCGTCACCGTAAATGTGACAAAAGTTTAATCAAATTGTTATAATTCATGATAAAACATTAATACTTTCCAACTATAGCAATGCAAGTGTAATTAATAATATAGTGACAATTAGTGCACATTTATTTAAATATTTGAGTATTTAGTTACAGAAAAAATTTGGTCACACCCGTCCCTGGGTAAAAATGCAGACTGCCATAACAAAAACAACGATTGGGTTTTTTTTTAATATGATTGAGATGAAATTTTTTTCGTAAATTTTTGAGAATCAATTGGGGCTGCATAAATTAAGCTCCTCTGAGCGGTATGAGCAAATTTTTTTTAAATTTGAATTTTATATGGAAAGATGGGGGTTAGGAATGTTTGGGAAAAATGTAAGCTGGGAAAAATGACTGGAGGTCGGTTACTTTTTTGAACTCTCTAGGGACAATTCCGGTAAAATTGCGCGGCTTTCCCCAATACGAAAAGTTTCTCTTTAAAAACCGGGGCTCGATTTTGATTTTCAACCAATGGTTTCTTGGGCAAATTTTCTTAGAATTTTTCGTAGATAAAGATTTTGATAACCGATTGGTCGAAAAAAAATTGACTCTCTCTATGATGCATGGGCCAGTACAGATAACGAATAAATACCTATATGTCTTATTATTTTCTTATATGTTTACCTATTTGTTTCTTATATAATTGAACTCTATAAAGACTAACTTCTTCATTCTTTTGGAATTTATTTTACCAGGTCACACCCGTCCTAAAACGGTGTCACACCCGTCTTCATTTTTAAAAAGTTTTTTAATATATGGATATTTCCTGGCGTTGCGGACGCACGTTTTTTTCTTATTTTGTAGTTTTCTCGAAAAGTTGAAATATTTTGAAGATTATTTTCATATTAAAATGTGTAGATTTTGGACAGTACTATAATGTTCTTTTAATGAAACTTTAGTTGAAATGTATTCAAAATTATGAATATTTTTATGTGATCAGTATATTTTTTTTGAGAAAAAAAAGAAGACATGTTGAGGTTTTATAAACATTTACTTTACATTTAAAATACTTTTACTTTTAGTTTCTTTTGTTCAAGTTCAACAAAGTCATAATATGATTACAAAAACAAAAAATTTAAAATATAGCAATTTATTACTATGAAATCGTCCGTCCTTCCGCTGGAAATACCCATATCGATTTTCTGCAACATATCATCACAAAAATAGGTCCATTGCAAAGTTTTGATTCTGTGGTGTTTTAAAGCAAAGCCTATTTGTAAGTTCCTGGTCCCCAAATAATCAGGCAATATTTGCCTACAAAGTCTAGTAAATAATTCAAAGTTTAAATAACAATAACCTCCACACTATGTGATGCATGATGCACCTGGTCTGCTATCGCTCTACTCTCAAACATTTCTATTGCGGACCTCTAGTGACAAAAACCACCACATTTGTATCAGGTAAGAAAGAAAACCCAACTTAACTCTAGTACTTCTTAAACATTTACAAAAAACAATACTTACAGTACTCCCGAACAGCGCGTACAAACAAACGATCCAATGGTCATGTTCACATATGTTGGTCCTTTCTGGCCACAGTCAAAGCATTGACGATTGCCACCACCAGTGGTAATCAACTCACGCAATGCCTCCAGATATTTATCATCTTGTTTTTTACGAACCATAGCCATGGTTGACGATGTTGTGTAGATGTTGTTGTTGTTGCTTGGGAAGTTGGTAAAGTCGCTGCTAAAGCTGATACTTTTTGCAAGAGCTGTTGATGGCGCAACTGGACTAAAACGTATAATGTCCTCAATTGAGGCCGTAGGCAATGGTGATGACGTTGAGGGTGACGATGAATATTTTGTCGTCAGACTTGATGTTGTTAGTGCCGTTGTTGGAAGTGGTGGCGATGAGGATGATGATGTCGCCGCTAAGATGGCCGAGGAGAGCCTATTGTTGGAGGACGACTTAAGACAGGGCTTAGGGGGTTTGATATTCGGTACGGAGCCGTTTTGTTGGACGTAATTAAAATCGTCGTCACTGGTCGAACCCGAGCCAAAAAATTCCGTATCCGGCGGAGGAGTAGGAGTTCGATACTTATCCGTGTTGTTTAATTTGGTATTGGTCGGATATATATAAACGAACTGAATGTTTGAGCTGTTTCTTAAACCGCAATCACTCTAGGCAATTCCAGCTGTTTCTTCCTTAAAGTTCTACTGCTGCAGTGGGTCTCCGCTTTTATTTGGCGCCACGAAAATGCAACAGCAACAACGATGATGATGATGGACCACGCAAAATTAAGGTAAAGGCCAAACTTGTAGCAAGAAAAAAAACAAAATCTTCAATTCTCACACACGGACACTAATTTTCTAATGCACACGCTCTTCTCCACCTCTCTGCATATTCCAATGTAAACGCACACAAACACACTCACTCACTCACTGACTGACACGGAGAGCTATTTTACGCAATTGCAGTGGATTTTCCTTCTTCTTTTTTTATTTTGTGATTTTCTTGCTTTGGCTTTGATTATTATGATTTCACACACCAATCGCACAAAACACTATAAATTTCCACACATTCCAATTACGATGGGGCAGCTGAATTGGCACACAACAACTACAAAAAAAACACACGAATTCACTTTCCTTTTCTACTCCGTTTTATTATTTGGATTACTTCTCTTGGTTTGATTTTTTATTATTATTTAAATATTAATTGTTGCCCGTTTAATTTGCTTTTGTTTAATTGCGTTTTTAACTGTAGATTTTTCTTTATACTAGAGCGAGTGTTTTTCTTTTTTTTTTTGAGATTTTTTCACAACAAAATTAACGCATAGCAACCTTAACTATGGAGGAAGCGAAAGAACAACAACACGGAACGTTGCAAGTCAACCGATTTGACGAGAGAATTTTGCTCAACTGAGTAATTTTCTTGTTTTTGTTCGACAAGTGTCCAAAGCCCGTGTAATCAATGGGGTAGATGGCGGCGTTGTTTGCCATATGATTGTCAGTGTCAGTGGTTGTTGAGTGAATGCACAGGAATGTCAAAGCACTGAAGTTTGTAGCATACCTGTTGCATTAACATGCCTGTTTTTCATTTTATATTCATAGAATTTTGTTGCCATATCGAAGAAAATTTAAAGTTGTATGTTATGCCAAGAGCGACGTTAGATTTTCTAAATTACAGAGTGAGATGCTTTACTTTGTCAAATCGATTAACTTCATAAAACATAAATATGATATTGGTATTTAAAACTTCTGTAAGATTTAAAATCAAATAAGTGATGTAAAATATAAAATAAAAGTTTTAGTAAATTTGAGAAAAAATTTAAGAAATAACATGGGAAAATTTTGTTTCAAAAATAGCTGAGTTTTTTTAATTAACCGTCTTAGGGAGAAAGTAAAATTTGCACCATATATTAGTAAAGAGGTCTGGCTGAAAAAAATAAAATTTAAATTCTCTTCAATTCAGTTCCAGAAATACGAAAAGGTCAAAGGTGTCCCCAAATCGTATGACATGAAAAAAGGGGGAAATTTGTATACATCTTAAATTTTGCAAATTTCCAAAAAAAAATATATTAAAAAACCGCGCCCATTGATGAAAAATAATTCTGCAATTCTTCTATACAAATTATTAATTTATTTTAACTTTAAAGTTTGCGATGACTTTCGCATTTATAGCTGTATAATGCTAAAAAGTGGTTTTACACTGCAGTTCCGCATATTGTCAGCTGTCGCTTAGATCACACGATTTTCCTTTTGCCTTGCAAACCGCCAATATTTTCCTGCTACAAATCTATTAACATTGCTTTGGAGGCTGTAGTCCACGAAGCGCGAATGCTTTTATTTTTTTTTATTTTATTTATATTCTTAATTGTAATTTTAAGCCTTGTGGCCGATATAAATTTTATTGTAATTTACAACTTATTTTTACAATTTCTCTGACAAAAATCCTAATTTTTAAATTAAATTCTATTTCTATTCCACTTATACAGCTACGGCCATATTCATAAAAAATTTCTAAAGTAGGTATGAAGCGTTCTCTAGCTAAAGTATTCTTTAGCTCTAACAAACCTTTAATAAGAAATTGTATTCATAAACGTTTTTTATCAGTACTGTTGCGGGGGGGCACAGGGACCGGCATTTGGGCGGGGATTGGATGTTCTTGGTGTCAACCTAAGACAACGAGACACTCCTGGCTTTGCCGGCAGCTGGCAATTGGGGGAACATTCCCCTTGAACCATAAATTCCTTTATGTCCTCGGTGTATGGTGCTGGCATCCCAATTGTGGACAGTGGCTATGCCATCATGGCCAAAAGCACCACGAAACGGCACACACAAAATGTGGCGCCTGCCTGATGTGGAAGTTGGTGGCATCGATCTTCCGTCCAGCAGCCGTTTGCCTTTACTCGGCCAGATGTGCGCGTTTTGTGTCGAAAATGTGCGCAAAGGCTGTATGCGGGTCGCAATCCACGCGCCCTTTTATTTATCATTTTAATAATATGCCAATTTTATTCTTTTTTTGTAATGTCTGTGTCAGGTGGTGGTGTGGTAAAAAAAAAAAAAAAAAAAAAAAAAAAAAAAAAAAAAAAAAAGAACAATAGAAATAAGTTAGGTTAAGTTTAAACTTTGTTTGTCCTAAGATTTGTGTATGTAAGTGTCTCTCTCATGTCTCTGACAACAAAAAGTATAATAGGTTAAGTTTTAAATATGTTTTTTTGTTGTGTTTATTGTTATAGGGCATACAAAGGTTTTTTTTGAATAATTATAAAGTAAAAGATCTGCGGGCAGACTGGTCCGATAAATCGTCCCCTAATCGAGCTCAATTAGGTAGGCAGGAAATTCCCTTCTTTTTTTAAACGGCCAGGAAAAGAGCCGTCAGTTTTTCGCCTTTGTGGGTCCTAAAATCAAAACAAAACAAATATAAAAATTTAAATAAAAACGATATTAAAGTCAATTTTATATTAAATAATATCTATAATTAAAAGAAAATAAAATATGTGAATTTGTGTTGTAAAAAAATGAAAATTATGTTGTGTTAAATAATTTTTAAGGGCCAGTATAGGGTAATGTGGTGAGTGTGTGTGTGAAGGAATTATAGGGGCCATAAGAAATGTTTAAAGGAAATGTTATGGTCATGGTAGGGAGGGCTGTGTGAGAGAGGAAAATATCGATCTCTCCTCATGTTTGTGTGTCGTTTTGTGTTGTTAGTTTTTTTTTGTCGTTAAATTTCAAAATGATTGTTGTGTGTCCGGGGCTGGTGTGATGGGTTGGGACTCGTACCTGAGAAACCGAGAGCTAGGCGAGAACCAGTGCTTAACGGTCACGTAACAATATGGCGCCCAAATTTTAATGCAAACCATTCCTATTGGAATGGACGATCAAGTCAAGTAATGTTTTGCATTCTATGTATATAACATCTAAATACAATTAACCAATAGAATAATAGATTTTGTGCAATAGCCCATCGAGGGATTTTATAATTGTAATGAGTCTAATGCTGGCGTCACAGCCAGGCCAGACTTAGACGCTGATCTGTTAGTGTGACGTGTTAGTAGGATAAGTTAGTAGTTTTAGAATCTCTCGTGCAATACATAAGGAACAAAGTGCAATATCAGGGTAATTCATGTTTAGTTTAAGCCTTTTTTGTATTGTCACTAGTTCCGTTTTTTTAAATGTTTAATATATGTTAGTTTCAGTCAATTTAAAAATAAATTTAGTGAATTTGAAAGGGAATCTGAAAAAGAAAAGACTATTTTGAAACAATAGCCGCTCGGATATAAGTATATTCTGAGGTCAGTTGTATTGCGAGGAGTAATTTTTTCTCTAGTAACTAAAGATAATTAAAATTATAATTTTTACCGTACTAGAGATCAGATCCTGAAAATTCCAGTTTTGTCCTTTATTTTAAATATGTTTTACGTCACACAAATGAGACTTTAAACTTAAAAGTACACAATTTTTTTAGTACACACACACTTCAACCGACCCAATACTGCCCTTTATGTTTTATGAAAAATTTTGTGATTCGTCCTAGTTGTGTCAAACGATTGCATGTGTATAGCTTATGTGTAATTTTTATTTATAATTTTATTTAATTAAGGTTTTATGTTTATGTATCTGTTTGTGTTTGTGAGTTTTTAACGTATATATTTTTGAAATTCAATTCAATTTTAACTTTTTTTAATAGTAAGGCCCCATGGGTATAGGAGATAAGGATAATAATAAGGTTTTAATGAATAGTGCCAAGAAGCTTAGAAGCAGAAAAAGAATAAGGGATAATATTTTTGATAAAAGCAGGAATACACCGGATCCTAAAAGGCACGACGCGACCAAAACAGCAAAGAAAATGGCGAAAGCGCAAAGTTCGAAGGATCAATCCATGTACGATCTTTCGGACTCAATAAGTGTTCAGGGAGTGTCTACAGGAACGATACCCAAACAACGCGGCAACGTCCCTGAAGGCTTAGACCCAAAGGTTACAAACCTGGTGTCAAAAAGCGTAGGGGATATGAGAATGTCAATTGAATCGTCAATTAAAGGTGTAGTTCAGCAAAGCGTCCAAAGCGAATTAGCCACAATTCATAAATCTTTAAGCGATTTAACTAATATGGTCAATAATATAGTATTATCGGGAAACCAAGGTAACGGTCAAAATACTCAGCAAATTAGTTCAGTTAGGCAAGGTCAGGGGCAAGGTTTGGCTTCAAATTTATCAGCTCAGTCAAATTTCACAACGTCCTCAAACAATGTAACACATTCCATTCCACAACAAAATGTAAATCAGGCAAGTGTACAGGCTCAAAGCGTACAATATAGCGTTCCACCTCCTAACCACATTCCTAACCGTTCCAGTAATGTTCCCCCACAAATTAATGTATCAGGCTTTCCAGTTCGTCCTAATTATTGGCCCGATTCAGAAAGAATTAGGGTTGATAAATTCGGGATTCGATTTGATGGCAATCAAAATAATTTGTCTGTAGACGATTTTATATTCCGACTCGAATATCTACAGACTCAATATCGGATGCCCTGGTCAGAAATTATTCGGGATTTGCATCTACTTGTCACGGGAATAGCGGGTAACTGGTATTGGCTGTTTATAAACAGTAACCGCGGAGCAGATTGGCCAGCACTTCGTCATGCTTTACTGCAACAATATAAGGCTCCTCAATCAAACTTTGATATTATGCACGATCTTGTGTGGAAACAATTGCCCGGCGAAAGCATTGATTCTTTTTTCCACAATTTGAACTTACTTCGCACAAAGTTAGATCAGGCAGTGTCAGAATATGACATGATCAGGATCGCGAAGAGAAACGTAAGAGAAGCTGTAGGTCGTATAGTGTATCCTATGAATGTTTCATCCTTGGACCAATTGCGCATGGAATGCCTAGAGGCAGAAAGACACTTTTTGCGCAAGGACACCAAAACAACCGGGTTCCAGGCCCCACGTTTTCAAAGGCAGGTCAATGAGGCAGTAGTGGATTTAGTAAATGAGGAGGAAAACCAAAGTCAATTTGAGTTAGAAGCTATTGGAGATGTAACATGTTGGAATTGTCAACAAAATGGACATGTGTTCATGGATTGCCCGGCCAGCGAGCGGGCATTGTTTTGTTATAAATGTGGCAAGCCAAACGTGATAACACCCAACTGTCCAAAATGTAGACCGGGAAACAGCAGAAGGAACGTGATTTCCAGGGGAGAATCACGTTCGACCAACAATCCCTCCCAATAGAAAATAACAGCAAAATTGAATCCTTTGCCAAAATAAGACATCAGCTAACACTAGAGGATAGGGAAAAGAATTATGAAGTTGCTAGAAAACGCATTTTTGGAGAAGAAGCAGATCGTAGAAACACCAAACGTAGATCATGCCGCCGTAACGAAAAATAGTAACCAGCATAATTTGTCAAAGAGAATAATCAAAATTAGAAACAAATTTAAAGAAAAGAAAATTGCGAAAAAGGCTCTCGTAGAATCCATCAAAAACGTTTGTACCCAATCTGACCCAAGACCTTTTGCAGATATTTTGTTAAATGGTAGACCCTATAGAGGACTACTCGATTCAGGTGCATCGGTGAGTCTATTGGGCAAAAATTGTCGCGAAATGATTGAAGAAATGTCTGTCGAAATTCAGACAGTCTGTGCAAATGTGAAAACGGCATCGGGCAAAAATCATAGAATTTTAGGTAAAGTAGCTCTAGAAGTCGAATTTAAGGGTAAAACGAAATCGATAACTTTTTATTTGTGTCCCGATTTAGCCCAAAATTTATATTTAGGCGTAGATTTCTGGCAAGAATTCGAAATTGCAACCGAAATTTTTGAAGTTTCAGAATTACAAGAAGGGGAAGTCGAAAAAAGTGAAGCAACCGATGACCATAGACATAAAATGCACGCTCTAAACGAAGAGCAACAACAACAACTACAAACCGTGATAAAAATGTTCCCATCTTTTGAGGAAAATGGATTAGGGTGCACGAAATTGGAAAAACACTCCATCAAATTAGTTGAAGGAGCTACACCTGTAAAGGACAAGCACTACCCTATATCTCCAGCGGTCCAAGAGGTTGTTTACAAGGAGATTGACAATATGCTTTTGCTTAATGTTATTGAGGAAAGCGACAGCCCTTGGAGCAATCGCACAACAGTTGTTCGAAAACCTGATAAAAATAGATTTTGCCTTGATGCTCGCAAACTAAATGCAGTAACAATCAAAGATGCATATCCACTGCAGAACATAGATGGGATCCTGAGTCGCATTGACCAAACCCATTTTATCAGCAGTGTGGATTTAAAATACGCGTTCTGGCAAATCGAACTGGAGGAGGAAGCCAAACCATATACGGCGTTCACAGTCCCTGGGCGACCTCTATATCAGTTCCGCGTAATGCCCTTTGGTCTATGCAATGCGGCTCAGCGATTATGTAGGCTAATGGACAAGGTTATTCCGGGCAGACTCAAGTCAAATGTCTTTGTCTACCTTGATGATTTGCTAATTATAGCTGACGAATTCCATGCGCATTTGAAAATTCTAACAGAAGTCGCGGAATGCTTACAAAAGGCAAATCTCACTATCAGCCTAAAGAAATCTATGTTCTGCTTTCAAGAATTAAGATACCTAGGTTTCATAGTGGGAGGATGTATACTTAAGACAGACAAAGAGAAGGTATCGGCAGTGCAGAAAATCGGTTTACCAAGAACACCCAGAGAAGTGAGAAGTTTTTTAGGCACGGCAGGCTGGTATCGACGCTTCATCAAAGATTTTGCGTCAATATCAGCAGCGTTGACAGACACACTGAAAAAGGGAAAAAAGTTTACGATGACCCCACAGGCCAAAGAATCATTCGAAGCTCTTAAATATGTCCTTACAACGGCCCCTGTGCTTCGTCACCCAGACTTTAGCAGACAGTTTTTTATTCAGTGTGATGCATCTGAGTTCGGAATCGGAGCCGTTTTGTTCCAGAGAAACAACGACGGTGAAGAAAATCCGATAGCGTTTTACTCACAAAAACTCAACGCATGCCAGAAAAATTACTCTGTCACTGAAAAGGAGTGCTTAGCGGCAGTTTTAGCAGTAAAACGTTTCAGACCTTATGTTGAAATGATGAGGTTTACAATAATAACAGACCATGCGAGCCTAAAGTGGCTTATGTCACTTAAAGATCTAAGCGGCCGTCTGGCCAGATGGTCACTTCAACTACAAGCTTTCGACTTTAATATCGAGCACAGAAAAGGTTCTCAAAATGTAGTTGCCGACATGTTGTCGAGAATGCCATGTGAGATAGAAATATCCGAATTAGTTGAAGAAAATATCTTCGATTTTGAGACAACCGCCTTTGAGAGCGAAAGCTATTTAGATCTTTTAAAAGAGGTTCAACAAAACCAAGATCACTTACCAGACTTAAAGATTTTAAACGACAAATTATATAAAAGAACGGCGTTTGAGAGGGCTGATGAAATTGAAGAATTCCCTTGGAAATTATGGATCCCTGAAGACATAACCCACTTATTAATTCAGAAGGCCCACGATTCTCCAACATCAGCGCATGGAGGGATAATGAAAACACTCTGTCGATTGAGAGAAAGGTATTATTGGCCAAAAATGGTTTTACAAGTACGCCAATATGTAAACAATTGCCAAATTTGCAAAGAATCAAAACCATCGAACCAAAACATGCGACCCGCGATTGGAAATGAAGTCAAGACGGATAGGCCATTCCAAAAAATTTATATAGATTTTTTGGGAAAATATCCCCGTTTTAAGAACGGCAATGCCTATATTTTTATAGTCCTGGATCATTTTTCGAAATTTATATTTTTGAAGGCAATGAAGGAGGCAACATCGAAAAATGTTATTAAATTTTTAGTAAATGAGGTATTCCATACATTCGGGGTCCCAGAAATAATACATAGCGATAATGGTCAGCAATTCGTGTCAAAAGCGTTCGATGAGATGTTGGAAACGTATAAAATAACTCACTTAAAAACGGCTTTCTATTCCCCTCAATCGAACGCGTCTGAAAGGGCAAATCAATCCGTTCTGGCTGCTATTAGAACGTATCTGGACAAAGATCACAGAGATTGGGACCTTTACCTATCCGAGATACAATGCGCCCTTAGAACGTCGATACACAGTTCGACTGGAGTAACACCGTTCTTTTCGCTATTCGGATATAACATGTTTTACAATGGAGCCGATTATAAATTGGCGAGGAAACTCAAATCCATTGTAGAACACAAAATTGAACACATGCCAGCGGAAGATAGACTTCAATTAATAAGGGAAAATATTAAGAACAATCTACACGATGCGTATTAGATGAGTGCAAAACGCTATAATGTACGGGCACGAATGACAAGATTTGTTCCCGGGCAAGAAGTTTTTAGAAAAAATAATGTTTTGAGCAGCTTTAAGAATAATTTGAACGAAAAATTTTGCAAAAAGTACCTTAAATGCCGAATTGTTCGACCCGTAGGCAACAACATGTACGAACTAGAAAACATGAAGGGTAAATCAATAGGAGTTTACCACACCAAAGACCTAAAGGCCTAAGGGTACGAAGATAACCATTTGGGAAATATGCGGCACAGTATAAATCTATGTCAACATTTGTTTTTATCGATCAGGAATAGGAAAATTTATGGACAAAATATAAAAACTTATTTTTTTTTGGTTTTGTTGTAATACCAATGCGGCGAATGAAATTTATTTTTTTTAGGTCACAAATACTAAAAAGAGGTATGCACCTATCATGGAATAATACTTGTCCTACTATACTTGTCTTTCCCAGACCCGAACCAATTACAGGATGTAAGTTTAAAACTAGACTTTAGTATCTTTGCCAGGTGATAATCGAAATAGAGAGATAGTAAAAAAATTTGAAAGCTGTCGTACATAGAGAGCATTTGTGTGTTTTTGTCCTCTTTTTTTAAAGTCGTTTCGACAAAACAACGCAGTCCATATGATGCCTATTTTTTCTGTGGAATGTTAAATTTGAAAAATGTATATCGTAATTCAAAATAACTTGTTTTTCGAACTTCAGTTTTACCAAAAACCACTTAATGCGACATTGATGCTTAAAAGAAAAATTGCTAAAGAACTTGTACGATATTTGTTGATATTTTTTTAATTACATTCCTTTTGACAAAACTTCAGATTTATTTGGTTTTTTTTTAGCTTTTGGAAAAAGATTACGGCGAAGGTTAGAAACTAGGCTTAAATAAGTCTCAAATATTACTTTATAACATTAGCCCGTAACATTCTCCATAAATGTATATACAAAAGGTATTATGTACTATTACATGTGTTTTTGCGCTTTGCTGTAAAATTTGTATTTTGGAAGTATGCTGTTTTGGCAAAAGTCCACAGATATGTTCTTACTTAATCTAAACATCTGAAATATTTGACGAAACTAAAGTAATAGTGTCCAACGACAAAACTACATTAAGGGTTTTAAAATCGGATAAATTATGGGCTGGTTCTATGTACGTTTTTTTTGTCAGTGTAGCATCACATAGGATAGTGAAGTAATTCACCACCCATACAAGCAACTGTCGTACTTAATTTGTCCTAGGTTTAAGAACTGGATTAGAACCAGTTCAGGAATTCTAGTCAGGTAGCAGTTGATTGTCTCCTTAGAGCCAGGTGGAGCCACCACCTCAAAATAAGTTCATATGAACTACATATTACCAAAGTTACGTATTAGAGCTAGTTTCATTGTAAAAGATTTAAGATAATACTGTACTAGTTGTACCATTAAGTTTTATTTCACAAATAACGGTTAAGTGTTTAAAATTTAATAGTTCTGGACCAGTTCAGCAGTTTAGATTCCATACCTTTGAACCCCTACTGAGGTCTTGCAGAACAGCCCAATATTAATATGGATATCAATAAATAATAAGGAATCCAACAACCTTATAATATGAGATAGTTACCAGATCAGAAATTGTAAAAATTACGGCGATACCAAAAACTAAATTAGCTATGTCATAATGCGGTTCATGGTGCTTAAACGTAACTCACCCTATTGAAGCCCGGCTAAAAGACTCGTCAGGGGTGGGAGTTCCCCACGTGGTGTGCATCGTTTGTCCCTAACCTGAACGATGACCGTTGACCCGCACACCGGCTCTCGCTTCGTACAACGGCCAGACCCGGAGTTTTGTTGCGGGGGGGCACAGGGACCGGCATTTGGGCGGGGATTGGATGTTCTTGGTGTCAACCTAAGACAACGAGACACTCCTGGCTTTGCCGGCAGCTGGCAATTGGGGGAACATTCCCCTTGAACCATAAATTCCTTTATGTCCTCGGTGTATGGTGCTGGCATCCCAATTGTGGACAGTGGCTATGCCATCATGGCCAAAAGCACCACGAAACGGCACACACAAAATGTGGCGCCTGCCTGATGTGGAAGTTGGTGGCAGCGATCTTCCGTCCAGCAGCCGTTTGCCTTTACTCGGCCAGATGTGCGCGTTTTGTGTCGAAAATGTGCGCAAAGGCTGTATGCGGGTCGCAATCCACGCGCCCTTTTATTTATCATTTTAATAATATGCCAATTTTATTCTTTTTTTGTAATGTCTGTGTCAGGTGGTGGTGTGGTAAAAAAAATATAAAAATTGAAAAAAAAAGAACAATAGAAATAAGTTAGGTTAAGTTTAAACTTTGTGTGTTTGTCCTAAGATTTGTGTATGTAAGTGTCTCTCTCATGTCTCTGACAACAAAAAGTATAATAGGTTAAGTTTTAAATATGTTTTTTTTGTTGTGTTTATTGTTATAGGGCATACAAAGGTTTTTTTTGAATAATTATAAAGTAAAAGATCTGCGGGCAGACTGGTCCGATAAATCGTCCCCTAATCGAGCTCAATTAAGTAGGCAGGAAATTCCCTTCTTTTTTTAAACGGCCAGGAAAAGAGCCGTCAGTTTTTCGCCTTTGTGGGTCCTAAAATCAAAACAAAACAAATATAAAAATTTAAATAAAAACGATATTAAAGTCAATTTTATATTAAATAATATCTATAATTAAAAGAAAATAAAATATGTGAATTTGTGTTGTAAAAAAATGAAAATTATGTTGTGTTAAATAATTTTTAAGGGCCAGTATAGGGTAATGTGGTGAGTGTGTGTGTGAAGGAATTATAGGGGCCATAAGAAATGTTTAAAGGAAATGTTATGGTCATGGTAGGGAGGGCTGTGTGAGAGAGGAAAATATCGATCTCTCCTCATGTTTGTGTGTCGTTTTGTGTTGTTAGTTTTTTTTTGTCGTTAAATTTCAAAATGATTGTTGTGTGTCCGGGGCTGGTGTGATGGGTTGGGACTCGTACCTGAGAAACCGAGAGCTAGGCGAGAACCAGTGCTTAACGGTCACGTAACAGTACTTTAGCTTTATGTGTTCAGGTGGCAACGCCGACTGTTACAGGTCGTTAATGATGTACAAAAACAGCTTTATAATCGGATACAAAAGCTTTATAATCGGATATCAAATATGTATTTGCGCTTATAATAACTATAAACATTATTGTAGCACAATTTTTCATTGACTACGTTTCTCATGATGATAAGAAAGTCGTTTAAATAAAAATTATATTAAAAAATTTGATTTTCTTTTCCTCATGTTAAAATTATAATCGGATACCGATTACATTGTTTCCTTGTTTTGATTGTTTATACATCACGAATATTATTTCATTATTTACAAATTATTTTTGAAGAATTTTGGAGAAATATTTTTCAAAATGGTATTCATGAATGAAAAGTGTCTATTTAGATACTTTTCTATGTGCGCAATGATTAAGAAGAAAATTTCCTAAACAATGAATGCATGCAACAACTGTTTCAAATAGAAAAAATGCAGAAAAACTCAAAATAAAGATCTCAAATTCATGAATATTGAATAAATTGTACAAACGTCAAGTTATAGCATGCTTAAAGTGGAGACAACCCTACTTTAACTTATTGAAGATGTGAATCGTTTATGAATATTGTTTTCTCGAAAATTGCTTAAAAATGGTTTATAAACCTCTCATAAGTTTTTATGAATAAGGCCGCTACTCTTTAATTTGTATAAAAATTATAATAATATATAAAGTTGATTGTTTGAAATTTAATGAAATAATGAATATTTAAGAATTTGCTGAATTAAGTAAATTACAATAATCTTTGATAAATAGAAAAAAAATATTTATTAATTGAATACTATTTTTAGTCTAGCACTCATGTTATACAACTACTCCAATTAATTGGAATAATCATTTATTAATATATGGAAAAAATTTTAAATTTTTTGACGGTCTATGTTATTCGTCATTTTTTCCGATAAACGTTAACCAGTAACAAAAATAGTGGTTGACAGAAAACATTATTGATAAAAATTGCTTAAATTCAGCTATTTCAGAGTACAACTCAGTGCATTTTTCCGCATATTTCATGGATGTGAAAATTTGCTAACATCTTTCCAACAACAAAATACATGTAAAATATTTTGCATATTGGCCACATGCGGAATAATGCGAAAATATGCTAAATACGTTCCAGTGTAAAAAGGCTACTACACCATTGCATTCGTCCCGAAAATATTTTTTTGGATTGCTAAGGTCCCATGGACGTCGCATGTACTGGAAGAATATACCACCAATTTCATCGAAAATACCTAAAATTTATTCACACTATCAAATTATTTGATTATCACCTGTCTTGGCCCAGACTCCAATTTTGACCTTGATTTTTGGGTTCTGCATTTATGAATTTCAATTGTGTATCTTGTAGATTCTTTAAAATAACATATAGCCCAGTCTTCGGTTTTTCCATAAATAAAAAATAAATTCTCTATGTGTACATTGTACTACATCGTTTTGTTTGGACCTTGGTTTGGACCCTAATAGAATTGAGACACATCTGGCCACACCGCCTAGTTCCTCTCTTGGACAATTTTGACACTGACACAGCAAAAATACAAAAACGTAAACAATCAAACTGAATAAACACAAGGAAAGATGTGTTTTGCTTCTGAAAATAAATCGGGATTTGCAAAACAATTTGCACACACTATAAATGGACAAGTGACGGAATTTGTTTTTCAACCATTTGCCAACAAATGGTTTCTATTAATCACCCAATATGGGCGAGTGCCAAACATGTATAGTGTTAAATTCGATTTGCAGCGCAACGACGGCGCCCCTGCGGCCATACAGGGACCCATCGATCATCCACATTTTCACATGTCAGTGCCCATAACAGTAACATGCAACTTTGGTGCTGATACCGACGATGTACGAGGGGGCATACAGTTTCTAGTAAACAAGACGAAATTGAATCGCTGCCCTACGGAATTCATGATTGGTCTGGGTATTAAAGAACTAAACGGAGCGGTACTGCGAGATTTGGCTAAAGTATTGAATGAAGCAGTATTGTAAACATTGCACTTTGATTGAATACATCATATACCTACATCCTTTCCCCCAGCTTGCATATAAACATTGCCCTTGGAACACATCATACTATACATAATACATAAAAAATACACCAGCGATTGTAAGAAAAAAATGATTACTTTTTTATTTGTTTAAAATAAATTTGTACATTAAAACGTGTACTAAACTTTAAAAACATGTCCAGTTGTTGTTCACACTCTGTTGTGTTGGATTTATGGTAACACATACACTTTTCTTGTTGTTGTTAAGCGTATAAAAAAGCAACATTTTGTTCTTGGGTGGTATAAAAACACAAACACTTGGTCAATTTAGTCGAAAAGAGCGAAACCCATATCGTCATCAGACTCCTCGGGTTCTTCCTCTTTCTTTTCTTCCTTCTTGGCCTCAGCGGCAGGAGCAGCACCGCCGGCAGCGGGGGCAGCACCAGCGGGAGCACCAGCGCCAACACCGGAGCCAATGTTGGTGATCAAGTCCTTAACATTGACACCTTCCAAGGCCTTGGCGAACAAACCGGGCCAGTAAGGTTCAACCTCAACATTGGCGGCCTTCAAGACGGTGGAGATTTTCTCACCCTGCAAGAATATAAAAAGAAATGAAAACGATTAAAATCCAATCACGTATTTCTTTAGCTATCACAACAGTGATCATTCAATCTAGGCCAAAGATTCCCTTGATTTGGAGGGATTTATCTGTTGGTCCCTAAAATGTTGTGTATGAAATAGTACTTACAGTAACGGCGATATCATCATCAACCAAGACAAGGGCGGCATAGACGCAAGCGAGTTCAGCTTTGGTAGACATGTTTATTGTTTTGTTTTTATTTAATTATTGATGCAAGTTGCCAAAAATTAAACTTTTTGTTTTTATTAATATTTGGCCTTAGCTCGGTAATCGAGAACAAGCACACTTCACAGAGTCCTAAACCGGAAAGAAAGAAGAGAAGAGACGAAAAAACCAAAGCGAAGTTAGTTGCTTAAAAAATAAACAATATATTGCCTCAAATGACAACACTGTACATAGTAGTTAATGAACAGAGTTGCCAGGGTAGGATAACGATAAAAATGGAAGAAAATAGAAAATTGTATTAATGCTATATACAGGCATAGGCGATTTCTGACAAACGATTAAATGATGCTGGATAGAATCATAACGTAACAGATATACGCATTTGACAGATTAGCCACGATTTTGTGTTTATTGGCAAAAGTGGATATGTAAATTTGGATTTGACATTTAAAACAGGATTGTTATTTTAAAAGACTGAAAAAGTAGAATTTAAGAAAAAATATTAAACATAAAAAAATAATATATACAATTTAAAGGAAAAGATAAATTGGATAATTTTAATGTAATCTTGTGATTGGTAAAAAGAGGTAAGAAAATAGAGGATTTGTATTTACGAAATTTGAGGAATTTAAAGAGAAGATTATAATTTATAAAGAAGGGCAGAGATAATTCTCGTAATATCTTAAAATAAATTTTCAAAACTGCTTTTGTTATGTTTTGTGGATCTGATCAGAATGCAAGTTATTTTTGTTTTGTCCAATTTTGTCCGATGAAAAAATTCCTTTAAAAAAATTGTTTTAAACTGCTAAAATACATATCCAAATATTTTATTGCGCATAGGAAAACCAAAATATTAAGCAAAATAACTTTTTTTGGCCTTAAAGGCTATATGACTGTATGATCGAAATAAAGAAATGTAAAAATTGTTTTCTTTAAACTCCGCTTTTGGAAACACTGTTATAGCCTTTTTACACGAAAACAGCATTTCGCATATTGAGCTGAAGATGTGAAATGCTAAAAGTGGTTTTATAGCCTTTTTACACCAAAAAAGCATTCCGCATTTTGAGCTGAAGATGCGGAATGCTAAAAAGTGGTTTTACACTGCAGTTTCGCATATTGTCAGCTGTTGTCTAGCTCACACATTTTTCCATTTGCCTTGTAAAACTGCAATATTTTCCTGCCACAAACCTATTAACATTGTTGCGGAGGCAGTATTCCACGAAGCGCGAATAGTTTTAACTAATTGGAATAACCATTTATTAATATTTTGGCAAAAATGTAAATTTTTTGTCCGTCCATGTTGTTTGACATTTTTTCCGATAAATGTAAACAAACAACGAAAATGGTGGTTGCCGAATCCACATTACTGAGAAAAATCGCTTAAATTCACCTTTTCAGAGTACAACTCAGTGTATTTTTCCGCATCTTTCATGGATGCGAAAATATGTTAACATCTTTCCAACAACAAAATACATGTAAAAATTTTAGCATTTTGGCCGCATCGTTCAAAGATGTGGAATAATGCGGAAATATGTTAAATGCGTTCCGGTGTAAAAAGGCTATTATATTGCAAAGTACATAAATGCAAAGTGTGATGAAATCCCGTGTGTTATCGACAATACCAAAGCAAAGTTTTATCGATGACACTTTCAAAATTTTGCCCAATCGGCAGAACATGCATAAAAAAGTTGTTAACTCTGCTTAATTCTCTTTGGGAAGTCGTAGAACGCCAATAGTACTTAATTAAGTACTTTAAAATACACAGATGTTATTCTTTTCCTCCTTTTTATCATCGGTTGTTTTGACAAGAAGAAAAACAGCTGTGTGGCAAAAGGAAAATCGTACATACGGTAAAAACAGATTTGTTCAAACAGGCATAAACATAAACAAAACCCGCGCAAAACGCACCAAACATTTTATCGTTTTCACATTTTGTCCAAAATAATTAAACAAACATAAAAATTATGTCTGAAGAAATGGAAATAAAAGAAGAGCCTTTGGATGAAAAGACTCAGCCAGAGGAGAGTATGGAAAACGACAAAGATATGGTGCCCGTGGATAAAATCACATCTCTAAAATCGTTAGGTCCTTTTATTGCTTCCAAGGATAATTCAAGCAACACCGTCTATTTCTCAGATATACCTAAAGTTTGTAAAGAGCAGCCTTGTATGCTGGGAGTGGATGAGGCTGGACGAGGTCCTGTACTAGGTCCCATGGTCTATGGCATCGCCTTCTGCCCGTTAGAGAGTCAGCAAACGTTAATTGATTTAGGTTGTGCCGACTCCAAACAGTTGACGGAGGAGAAAAGAGACATAATTTTCGATGACATTAATACGAAAGAATACGCCAATTCCTGCATCGGATGGGCTGTCGATATAATATCTCCCAATGTAATAAGTACCAGTATGTTTAGGAGATCCAAGTGTTCCCTCAACGAAGTCTCCATGAATGCAGCTATTGGACTTATACACAGCGCTGTAGACCAAGGCGTCAACATAGCCGAAGTTTATGTCGACACTGTGGGACCACCGGAGAAATATCAAGATAAACTACAAAAAATATTCCCACAATTTAAAATCACTGTGGCCAAAAAAGCTGATTCTACCTATCCCATTGTGTCGGCCGCTAGTATTTGCGCCAAAGTTAGTCGTGACCATGCTCTGAAAGTCTGGCAATTCCCTGAAGGTTTAACACTAACCTCTAAAGATTTCGGCAGTGGTTATCCTGGTGATCCGGTCACTAAACGTTTTCTAGTCGATAATATTGATTTAGTATTTGGTTTTCCACGCCTTGTGCGTTTCAGTTGGTCGACAGCAGAAAATGCTTTAGCTGACAAGGCGTATGACATGGAATTCGATGAACCCGACTCGGATAAACCCAAATATGCAGGTCCTAAGCTGACGAAATTTTTCAAAGGTACCACCAAAACGGGTGAAGTAAAGAGAGAGCCTTGTCGTTTTCTAAAAGAAAGGTTTTTAGATAGTTGTGTAGAATTTTAGAGAAAAAACAATGTTTTAAAATAATAAATATATCTAAATAAAGTTTTAATAGTTTGAAAATAAATAAGCGAAGAATTGAGTTTTAATATTCAAAAGATGTATTCAAAGACATTTAATATAAAAAAATAAATTGACGAGACACTTTTTGCTTTAAGTGAACCATTATGTTAAGCTGTGAGTCTTATTAACAGCTAAAAAATATGTGTTGTAATGGGTTAATCTTTGCTGCCTTATAGGCTTAGCTTTTGCCATTGTTTTTATTCAACAGATCCCGATTATATCTGTTGCTCTTTTTGAAAAAGTACCCCAAAAATAAAACCAGTATGTTTGCTACCATTGGAATATGGTTGTTTCTGCAAGCATTTTATTGCATTAGAATATACTTATTTTATAAATTAATCATTTTATAATTTTTATAACCTCCTCGTCACATTTTTACTCATTTATAGAAGTTTTATTTATATTAATTAAGGTAACTTAAATTAAAAAGTTTCTTTTGCACGATCAGATGTTAGGGAAAGATAAGGGGTTGGGCATGATTAGAATAGTCAAATTTGCATGTTTTGTGCTTAAAAGTGCTTAAGTTTTAAAAATTAAAATTATGGACCATCAATAATTTACGGTTCAATAGCAACTCTGTCACTTAAACCGATTTGTAGAATAGAAACCAGATAAAAATAAACAACGGCGACCAAAGGAATTTTAAGGGAAATTGGAATAGTGAAACTAGGAATCAAAAAACAATACAAAGTTATAGATTAAGACTTAATTTAAAATCTAATTAAGAAACGATTAAAAAAATCTTAACGCTTATACTTATAACCTACGAAATGTGTTTTTGTAGTTGTTGCTTCCGATATTAAACATGACATGAATTATCATAATGTACGACGACAAAAAATACACATGAAATGATTTCGTATAAAACCTAAAAGAACCCATCTCGGGGTAGAGCAGTGCACGATGATGATGATGATGTGGCCGGCGTCGATCAGAACTTTCTAAGGTCCAAAACGAAAACACTACCATCAGATGCACTAGCGCCCACTTTTGTGCCTTTTGAATTCCAACATACCTCGAATATTCCACCAGTGCCCTTGTAGCTGTGCACCAAATGGCCATTTTGAGTACTCCAAATGTGCACACATTTGTCGAAACTACCCGATGCCAAATATTTACCATCCGGCGAGAAGGCTACCGAATAAACGGGTTCCGTGTGTTTTGTTAACGTATGTATGCACTGACCCCTATCCACATCCCATAGGCGTACGGTCGAGTCGAATGAAGCTGAAGCCAGCAGTAAATTTGTGTTAGGATTTTGCGTGCCGGGACCTGTTGGCGACCATTTGATCGTGTATATCTCCTTTGAATGTGCCTGCAAGTCATGGCAACACTTGTCACGATTCATACACCAAATTTTAAGAGTCATATCGTCGGAACACGAGGCCAACAGCTTGCCTTGAGGACACCATTTAATGGCGTTCACCTCATTTGTATGACCCTTAAAGGTTTTAATGGGCACATCCGAACCCAGACGACACACATGAATACGCTGATCGGTACTGCAGGATGCAAATGAGGTATTGGTTTGCCAGTCAACATCCAGAGCTGGGGCATTGTGGAACGAAAACTGTTGTGTACACTGACCCGTAGACGCATCCCAAATAATCGTTGTTTTATCAACACCAGCCGATAGTATATAGTTACCACGTTTGTTCCACTTAAGGGCAAATATGGGTCCCTTATGTTGACCTAGCGTGGAAGCTAAACGACCATCAGTCTTCCAGATACGAGCGAAGCCATCATAGCTACCAGTAGCCAAAAGGGTACCATCACACTAGGAAATACAAAAAACAGAGTATACAATTTTGTTAGTAATAGTTTATCTTAAGCGAAGAGTATCAGTTTTCAATATTTGTAACGTTGTATTTCATGGAAAATGTATGATGCGGCACTTTTTTATAGGCATATACTCATCGTCATATTTAAGTACTTAAATGCCTATAAAAGCCACAGGGGCTACCGCTGTAAGCTAATATTGGCATTAAGGCCTACAATATTAATACTCAATTTGTTATAACTTACATTCCAATCCAATGACGTAACATCTTTGTTACTGGGCACTTCGGCTCCTCCCTTTTGAATACAATGACGCAAGACTAATTGGTTGGGCAATGCCATGGCGTCGGACATATCCCATATGCGTGCCGTGCTATCTCCAGAGCCACTGGCTAAAAGATCACGACTGGGGTTCCAGGCACAAATAAATACTTCACTTTCATGTCCCCTCAATACAGTGGCTTTGGATGCGGGTATTTCAATTGCTGCATCGATATCCATAGGTTCAGCGGCACTTGGTGCCGTCGATGTTGAGCCAGTGACAGTTTGTGCCGACGACGCAGCAGTAGTGGCTACACCTGTTCCACCACTTGACGTAGAACCTGTACCACCAGACGTAGCAGTTTGCGCTGCGGTTGTGGGTGTAGCTGTTCCCGAAGAGCTGGCTGCTCCTGCAGCACCCGTCGCTGAAGCTGCATCAGTCGAAGTGGTGTTGCTAGAGCTGCCATTGGTGGAGGAGGAGGAGGCGGCATCATCGGCGTTATTGGCAGTGGAAGTCGCTGCGGCTGCATCTGTTTTCTTATCATCCCCCGTTGTGGAAGCGGTGGTGGCAGCTGTAGAGCTTCCCGCAGTGTTACTGGTACCAGCTGGTGATCCTCCTGCATTGCCTGTTGTTCCCGAAGCATTATCAGGTTCAGTTGTATCACCCGATGCCGCGGAAGCTCCTGCAGCTCCCGTTGTATTCGTATTGGAACTTGCGGCTCCTGCCGCACTTTCCGTTTTTACCTCGAGTTTTACATTATTTCCCGACGAACTACTTGCTGCTGCGCTACCAGTCGCTGTATTTTCTCCGTTACCACTTTTAACCGGTTCTGTTTTGATGGCTGCGGCCGGAGGTTTCGCTTCTGGCATGACGGCATCTATGAGACTAAGGCTTTCCACAGGTCGTATAGGCACTCCATCCTCGCCCACGGACCACTCAACTTCTGTGTATAATAAACCCTTTTGCAGGATCGTCAATAAAGCAGCTGGCGGTACTAGGGCGCCATTAATATTACTCTGTGATATATGGGATTCAATGCCAAAAACAAACGCCGAATGTGTAAAACCTGCACAATAGTATATAGAGTATGGAATCAACATATAAAAGAAGATGAAAATACTCCCACTTACCAGACTCCTGTAAGTATCGATAAACTAAAAAGTTTACCTCGTCGCTGGAAAAACTCATTTCTGACAAAGTTAAATATGAAGTGTCTAAAAGGAGTCCCTCAGATGATGCAAAATTCTAAGAAGTTTTCTGGTTGCTTTTCACTTTCCTGAAATATTGGATGGAAATTTTTGCTTTTTGTTGTAGTTCAAGTAGATAACCAAATCTCTTGCAATCTGCAGTGCCGCTTTAATTCTCTTCTTCTTTCTTGTACACTTTGCCTATTGAAAAAGTGCCGTGGTGCGTATCTCCTTTAACGTGTTTGTTCGTAAAATAATTGCAAAACTGTATTGTTTAATAATATTAACATCATATGGCCTATGTTTAAGGTTAATTATATTAACACCGGCATTTAAACTTTATATTTTTCGGTTTTTTTTGTTAGAAAATAATAAACTTGTTTCTCGCACAAACTGTAGCACGAAGCAGCGTAGTGATGGGTAAAACAATGACACATTTTTTTATCGAAAATCGGTAACTGTGGTGTTTGATATCGATTTAAGTATTCTTGTGTCAAAAAATAATATTTAATGCGATTAATCGAAAATGAAAGTAGAAAATATTTTGGAACTATTTTTAAAATGCGATGAAAGTTGTCAAAATGATAAATAAGTATATCATTTCCACTTTTTATGGAAATTATATTTTGCTTCCTTTAAAGTATTTATGAACAATTCGTTTGGAAGAACTTTTCAGAAATATTCAAAAAATCACCCGTCCAAAAAAGGGCAAAAGTGAAAAATAAGGGGCTAGAGACCAAAAAAATAAATAATGCAAATCCACTCCATTTACGCTCGAAAACGCGAAAATCAAAGTCAAAGTTGGGTCCTATGGTGACCCTATATGTGCGGGTAATCAAATAAAATATATTTTAGATATTATTTTGGCCCACAAGAGCCCATCGGCCCCGCCAAATTTGATCTACCATTCCGAATATGGGGCTAGAGACCAAACAAAAAAAATTAAATAATGAAAATCCTCCCGATTTACGCTCGAAAACGCGAAAGTCAAAGTTGTGTCCTATGGTGACCCTCTATGTGCGGGTAATCAAATAAAAGATATTTAAGATATTTTTTGGCCAACAAGAGCCAAATCGGTCCCGCCAAATTTGATCTATCATTCCCATGTTTAGGCACCAAGACGAAGAGAATGGTACATTTTTACCTTTTTTGGGCTCCCACCCCTAATTTTGGACTTCAGCTAAAAATACATGTTTTGGTCGGCACAGCGAAGATATGTAGATAAATAAAAAAATACCAATACTTTGCAGGTTAGTTTAATTTTTTATTTAAGCGAAATAAAGTAATAATAAAACACATGTATGCACTCTCTCCCCTATACATATTCTCTTTTAAATACTAAAATGTACAACTTTGTTAACAGCAGAAAAAAATACTTTGAATTGTCACTCTGCGTTCGTATGTGATGTACGATTGGGGAAAAAGTCAAACGTAAGAAGAAAAATCAATAAAATTTTCGCTTGAAGCTGTGAAAATATTTCCAAAGCTGAATAAATTGCGAGTAAAAATCAATTATAAAACACAAATCTGTTGTAAAAGTTGAATAACAGCAAATCAGTTTGCGTACAAATTGTGACAAAGTCAAAATTTTGCTAAAAAGTTCACATTTTATTGTTCTACAACGCCCATTTCGTGGTATTACACAAAAACGGTAAACGGGGAAAAAAAAAATCAAGAAAGCAGTGAAAATCACTAGTCGTGCAAGAAGTTCCTTTTTGCTACGTCCATCAGTGGAAAAAAAGGGGCCGAGAAAAGTAACTACTGATAAGCAACATTGGCCATTGCTGCAGACAATAAGTAAATTAAAATTCAATAAACGAAAAAAAGAGATTGTGCAAAATCAATATAATGAAAAACATATTAAGAGATAAAATGCAATTTTTGGCAAATGTGAGATTTCATGCAAATGCAAAAGCATTTTGAAATATTAAAAGAAAAAAATTGTTATCGCGAAGTGACATTTATAATAAAACATATACATATAATTTAACTCCCAACTGCACATATGTACATACATATATACCCTCTATCGAGTTTTTATTTTGTGTTTAGTTAATTTCTTTGACTTTGTGTCATCGTCATCTTATGTTGCTGCTGCTACCCCGCTGCTGTTGTGTATATTCGACGACGGCTGCGAAATCTGACATACTATTACAGAGGACAACAACAACAACAGAAACAGTGTGCTGCGCTAACGTTAAAACAAAAAGAAAACAGTCATGTATAACAAGAAGAAGACAGACAAAAATACAAAAACAAAACGAGGCAAAAAAGTATTTGTTTTTGTTGTTGTTATTTGTATTAGTATTGAATGCCGGTTGTACAATGTACAAAGTAAATGGTGGAATGCTTAATTATATGTTAAACTGATACAAATCAAAAGTGATTTTTGTTTATGAAGTAATAAAAAAAAAAGATTTGCCTTGCGTACTAAAAAAATAACTACGATTGCGCTGAGTGAACAAAAGTAGGTGGTGTTGCCTAGAGGACCGACCCCTACTTGTATCTGCTTTGTTTATTAATATATGCGTTTGAAATTTACACGCCAAATAGTGATAAAGGATACTCTGAGCTAATTTGACATTTAGAGTGTTATTTGCCCATATGATGAACTCAGCGGTGTGGTGAAGTAAAAACAAAAATTCATGGCGGCTAATTTGTCAAATCAATATCCTTAATGAATAAGGCTGAATTGCAGGATAAGAATGTTATTATTTCTTTGGCTTGGTGATTAAACATTATGAATATATTAAAAGAATGTACCGGCAATCTTGAGGTCAAAGAAGTCCTTTTATGGTTACTATGACAACTCAAGACAAAATTTGACATTATAGGACCCTTCTACGGGCAATTTCTGCATTTGTTGGTCACTATTAAGAAGTCGATGACAAATAGACAAAGTGTACAGTTGTGTTAATGGCACCATCTTATTCTACTAGCATGAGATGAGATCAAATTCTATTACCAGTGGTTAGAATACTATCCCAAGTTTTGAATATTCAGGCTCGAGGTCCATGTGATTTTGTTTAAAATTTTTTATTATTTTTCAATATTTCGTCTTTCCTCGAAAGACATCATCAGGAATCTAAAACATATTAAGATACGTACATACATATATATTATTCTTTTTGAATATTACACACGTACATATAAACATAAACATAACAAAACCTAACTTACGAAAAATATGAGTAACAACACAAAACCAAATGCAAGCAGTGCAGCGACCACTCTTTTTTGTAATCTGTTAGGTACTGTTTTTAACATATTCATTTTGCTTTGTTTATTTTCTTTTTCTTATTAGAGAGATGTAACTCTTTGCCAAATTCTGAACAGTGGTTACATCTAGCCAAAAAAACAGTTTAAGTAATATGTACTTGCATTTGCAAATAAACTTGTCACTAACACCCTTTCGGCTTCTGACCCCCTCAAATTAACGCAAATTTCTTGGAGGTATGTATTTAGAAGTATGCAATGCTGATATTGGCCGTTCGTGTGCTGCTCAGTCCTGAAATAACCTCTAAAAATTAGTTTTTTGTTAGATAAAGTAATTCATGCTACCATTTTTAAGGAAATACTTAAGTGGCCCATTACAACTTACGAACGTGGTTCATAAATTTGGGGCCTGAAGTATTAAAGAATTCCACACAATTCGGTCTTCTGCGTGTGTTTTCCAGCTAGTTTTACCAGATGGTGGCACGACGCCAACCGCTTAGTCCTTACAACGAAGTTTGGGTCTCCCTGCTCTGCGCGGTCCATCAGGTTTGCTTTCTCGCTGGAGCATTTACATTCATCCTGGCAACATTTCCCAGCCATCGTAGTCGTAGGAAATACCAACATCCCAATAAAATCTGATGAAATGCATTTCAAATATGCAATTTATACAATGATTTCATTAGTTTCAAGTATAGTTTATCGATATGCTAACAAATAAGGTCCTTTGTAATACATTTATTTGGCCTTAAAGGCTTAGGTATTATTATGTGAAATATAAATAAAAAAAATTGTGTAATAAATTGTTACGTATACAAAACCCAAACATAGGACTATGAACTTTAAAAGATTTATATGGAATTATGTTGGTTAATTTTCTATTGACTGTAATTATAAAAAGGTATCAAACCGTAGTTGTCTGTTTTAAATTAAGTTGAAAGCACAATAAAATACAAATTATTACAGTCTAAAGCCTTTCACAAGAAAATGTACCTAGTTGACAGGTAGCAATGACAACCATAAATGCCGAATAATAGCTGTTTCTTTTTACCATATTTGAATTTTTTCACTATCCTGCAACAAAATTTGGAGAATCTACGCGTTTCATTATCATTCTGAATTCAGAACATAGGTATTACCAGCGAATACCTAAAAACAACGAATAACAATTTAAAGATGTCTACTTATGTATTTTGTATGAATCTGCCAACTATAACTCAAATTACATAGAAGATTCCATTCTACAGCAATGGTTCGTAAATTTGTTGTACACGTTTTATTCTATTAATCGATTTGGAGACAACCTTCTGACATGAATATTGCAACTTTAAATGGGCTAATAAGTTTTAGGAGTTGCAATTAATGGGCAGCTCCTCTTCATAGAGACACCATATTAAATAGTTTGATAAAGTGTGCAAGTTGTGAAAGATTTAATAAAAATGCAAGGAATATTGCTTTAAATCTTCAAGATAAGAATTTCAGCTTGGAATATGTTACCTATTTTAAGTTGAGTTTATACTTTTTGAGATTCAAAAAGCTTTTACAAAACATTCTTCCAATTTTATAAATTTCTTTGAGCTTTTATCTATCAAAATAATTTCATATCAAATATAATTTTTTTTAGATTTTATATAAAAATACAAATCGAGCGAGTATTTAAAAAATTAGAATTCCCTTAATACACATTTTTAAATGAACATAAATATTTTTTAACAACTTTTTTCTAATTAAATTTATTATAAATTATAATTTTTTTTTAATTTTTCAAGAAAAATGGGTTACAATTGCAGTTTACCGTTCGTGGTGTAGAAAAAATGCCAACCCTCCAAAATACTACCAGAAAAACGAAAACCAAAATCAAAATTGGAACCGGCTAAAGGGTGCCCAACATAAGGGCCCTTTGGGTTCTATTATAACAACATAGGTGTGGGTACCGGCCGTTACAAAGTTGTTAGAACACGTGACTACCAGGCGGAAGATTCGTGGCGCGATTCACGGCTCCACTCCCTCGATGTTGTCGACAACAACTTCGCAGTATAGTGTCGAGTCAATCGTCATGTCTTGTAATAGCTTTTCAAAAAGTGAAGTACGCATTCGTCAATAAACAATAGGTACCGTTTGTTGTGAATCTAAATAGAAAGCGTGTCAATTCAAAACAACGCGACAAGTTATCCCATACCTCATTCATGGGGTGTTAAGGGAAATTAAATTTGTTTACAAAGGGTACGAAATACGCGATAATACTCTAATAACATTTATATCTTACTACAAACCAAGGAATTGCATACGTGAGAAAGTCTTGACATCTCGCATTCGAATTCACACACATTGATTAAAACTTGGATCGACAGAAGAGACTATTGGGTTCCCAAATGAATCAAGTTATACATGATATTCCAAAATATATTTTTTTTTATATTATTTTATATATAGATAACTTTTTATATATTAAATATATTAAAAAAATTTCTTTAATAATCAAATTATTATTCACATTTTTGCCTACACCTGCAACCATTTGTCCTCAAATGATCTCATGATTTTGTACAAAAGTTTATGTCGCCTCTATTACAACTGTCCACTAAATCAAACTTAAATGATTTAAAGCTTGCGTTAATTCTAGTAAGAGCACACATTTGCTATTCAACATACATCCTAGTAGATGATATGTTTTGTGTTGTGTATTTAAAGAAAAATAAATCGCTTGATTTAATTCAGCAGCAACAACGTCTATTTAAAGTATCTACCAGTGTTTCTTGATTTCTAAATACATTTCTTTGTTACTCGATTTATACATCGTAAATGGTTGTGAATTCATCCACAGCCCCTTAGTTTGTTGACAGTCGCCACATCCCCCCCGAATGTGATAAGAAAGTACTGCATACAAAGAGATTTGCAAATGGGAATTTTTGTATTTTAAATGTTTCGTTTGTTTTGATTTTGTGTGTGTGTGTTTTTTTTTCAATTCCCCAAAAACATGATAAAAAATGAGCAAATTAAACAACAACAACAATAGCTAAACAGTATTGTCGCCAAGAATAAACAACGCCTCTAGGTCAAATAATAAAAATAAATACATACTTAATTCAACTTTTGGTATAGCCACCAATAATATCGTTTGTGTTCACATTGATATTTCGATTTTTGGCAATAAGTACATATTAATACTAAACAATTGTTTTCTTTTTTAATTTCATTTAATAGATCGATAACTCGGTGGGATTTCAACAAATCTACTGTATAATTTGTCTATACAAATATAACTTGACAAAGTCTAAGAGTATTGACACGACGACACCACCACCACCACGACTGCAATATCAACAGCAGCCAAAATACTTGGAAACATACACCTTAATTGAAGAGCCAACGAGCGCGAGCGAATCGAGTGATTTGAGCATTAATCTATTCGAAGGTTTACTACTCAATCTCGTTGTTTATATGCCGGTTCTGAAAATATTCGTGCAATTAACACAAATACGAAATACAAAACAATAGAAACTTGTTGCTTCTGCTGCTTGTTCTTGGTGCTGCTTAACTGATTATTGACTGACTGACTGACCGGATCGTCCGTCTGTCAGTGGTGCTGCATCAAGATTTGTATTCTTTGTATACACATTTCGTCTACATCTTACGTCTGCTGTCTGTGTGTCGTCTGCGCCAGACGTTGCTAAATTGAAATCAATTTAAACTCTCCCCTAAAAAAGGAGAGTTTAAAACGGCAAATAAACAAAGAGTGTTTACAACTATTTTATATAGTTGTTGAACAAAACCTTTCTTCTTGAGCGGGTTTTAAAAACTTTAAAAATTAACAAACTAACAACAATGGCACCTGTGAGGGGAGATGGTATGCGTGGTCTGGCGGTTTTTATATCAGATATAAGAAACTGTAAGTATAAGCAAATTAAATGCATGTACACAATATAATAATATAAAATACATAGTTATATATTAAAATAATAAAAATAAAAAATAAATATTATTATTATAAACTTAAGAATTTAAGAATTTTTTGTGCTAAAATTTAAATTGAAAATTTATTAGAAAATCATGGATTGTAGTTGATGTTTAAATATGCCAATTGAAATTTAAATGAAATTAATTCAATTTCAAAATTTCTATTTAAAATTCAAAATATCGCTAAGTAATATATAAAACTCGTCAATTGAAATTTGAAACACTTAAATTTTAATTCAAAACACGTCAATTAAAATTCACAATTTATCAATTGACCAGAGTTGTACATATTTATATGCGTTAATATATCATAGAACTAAATAAATTAAATAATTGCCAACAGTTTAAAAATATAGGAAACTAAATTGGTTAACTACTGCAAAATAAATTTAAATTAAAGATTAGCCGAATTCGGTTATAAGTATATTGGAAAATCTTTAACTTAAGTGTTTAAGGTGTAATATAAAAAACTACACTTATTTTATGGGTTTTTCTAGAAACAGTTCTACAACTGGTTAAGTATTACAAATATACAATTTTTGTCTCGCCTGAAAATTATTGTTAATATGGGTTTCATCATTTTAGATTTCAGGTGAGGCGATGTGTTGTATTTCTATTAAATGTTAAATTTATTTATTACATATGGATATAGGACTCAAAAGTCTTGGTACTTGAATACCAATTTGCTCTTTAACTAATTCCAATGGTATTGCCAAACAAATCTGCAAAAATATTTTTTAGGAGTATCATTGAGATTTTGAATTCCAACATTAACTTCAAAACTATACCATAACATTGTTCTATTAGCACCCCAAGTGTCAATTCTATCCACCAGAGCGAGAGAGTTTGTTTAACGTGTATGCTATAATCTTCCATTGTGTACAGAAATTATATACATACATATATAATAATTGAATTAAATATTATTAAATTATTATAGGGGCGTCAGTTTTAAGTGTTTTTATTTGATTTACAAATACAATCCCAACCAACGACAGTGCCAACAACATCATCAGCATTTATCGCCTTTCCCCCCATTGACACGTCACACATCGCGTCAACGGACATGATGATGATGTTGAATTGTTTTTTTGCTTTTAGATCGTAATTGAGGGTATATTAGAAAAATATTTGTCTATGTTGGCGCTTGGCACACTCGCATTATGATAATCTTTATATTTGATCATAAAAACTAAAAATGTAAAATAGTTTTCAACATGTTGTAACTGGTACTCGCATGCACCATTAGCATCATTCAACAGCTTATAATCGGTACATGAGTGGCAAATTGTTGCCTTATATCATTTGTTGTAGTTTTCATTTAAATTTTATACAGATTTAACATGAATTTTATAAGTCACATATTTTAAATTGAATTAAAATTTTAATACACGACAAATTATGTTATTTTCATTCTGTGTGCCCAACTTTTTTATGCTATGCAACTTTTTATATTGTGTTTTATATGTGTTCATATGTCCAACGACCTTTGTGTGCACAAAAAAAGTTCAGACTGCGTTGCAAGCAATTTTGAAACAAGTGATAAGACAAGCATGACAAATTGATATGCGTTTGGGGTGACCATCGATGCTTTAAACAATTCAATCAATTTGGGACAATAAAAGTACTTTTTGTTACGAGAAATTAAAGTACTTTTTGATACACCAAAAGTACTTTTGGGTACAACAAAAGTATTTTGTCACACAATAAAACTATTTTGCAGTACAGTTAAAGTACTTTGCGGTATAATGGAATAACTTTCTGACAGACTTTTTCCTAAGTCTGGAAAATGTTTTGCGCTTTACTATAAAAAATTAAATATTTAAATTTTTTGGTAAAACTTTCTTGTTGTTGTAACAGCTGAAGGAAGTAGCTGGGGTGATAATTCTTTAACCCGATTTTCAATTTATCTGCACTCGATCGGGAATGTAATCCGATTATCATACGATTATTTTTGGCAACTCTGTTTCGTTTTTTTGTAGATAACAAGGTTTATGTCAAGGATTGGTAGTAGTTGTTGTTTTTGAGTTTTAACCACCATTTTTTTCCAAGAGATGGCGCCAGCTGGTTTTTATTGATTTGTTTTTTTTTAAGATGTCGATAAATTATTTCCTTTTATCCTTGGCCTAGATTTTTTTGTAGTGGAAGGATGAGTTTTGTTGGCTGGAGAGTTCGAAAGTATTTGAAAAGTAATTTTTCAGTGCCCCTGCGGGAATCGAACCCGGCACCTCTGGGTTGCAGCTAAATTAAATATTGTTGGCGAAATTCTTCCAAAATTTTTCATCAAATTCTTACCATAATTTATATTCGTAATACCTACTTTCATCTCGGGGTATAGTTTCACATTATCAAAGTTCGTTTAGAATAGGAGAAAAAATATAAATACCCTGGAAAGATTTTATTTAGAATAGGAGGAACTTCTCAGAAAATTGTTATGCAGAATCTGGATGCATACATTTTTTTTGTTATTATTAGGAATTATTTTTTTATGCTCTCTTAATTAAAATAGTTTTTTAAATATAGAATAAAAAAAATTTAATATTCATACTTTATAAAGTTATTGCATGCATTTATAGAGCTTTACACACCCACAATAAAAGTCCATTGCATTTGTTTCTCACAAATCGTCTCGTCTCGTTACAGGTAAAAGTAAAGAAGCGGAAGTAAAACGTATCAATAAAGAACTGGCCAATATACGTAGCAAATTTAAAGGTGACAAAACGCTAGATGGCTATCAGAAAAAGAAATATGTGTGTAAGCTGCTATTCATATTTTTACTGGGTCATGATATTGATTTTGGTCATATGGAAGCCGTAAATTTATTGTCATCGAATAAATACTCGGAAAAGCAAATAGTAAGTATTGAACTAATAGGCGATATAATAACTGGCTTTTATATCCTACTTACTTTTTTTTATCATGTTTCTTCTTAGGGCTATTTATTTATTTCGGTATTGGTTAATACCAACAGCGATTTGATACGTTTGATTATACAATCCATTAAAAATGATTTACAATCACGTAATCCAGTTCATGTCAATTTGGCTTTACAGTGTATTGCCAATATTGGTAGCCGCGACATGGCAGAGTCGTTCTCCAATGAAATACCAAAATTATTGGTATCAGGGTAAGGTGTTTCATCGTGCACTTAACGGCAAATATTTCTGACGTCTTTTCTTTCTATTTTTTTTAGTGATACTATGGATGTCGTTAAGCAATCTGCCGCTCTTTGTCTCTTACGTTTGTTCCGATCCAGTCCCGATATCATACCCGGCGGAGAGTGGACTTCACGCATCATACATTTATTAAATGACCAACATATGGGTGTTGTCACTGCAGCCACCTCTTTGATTGATGCTTTGGTTAAACGCAATCCGGACGAGTACAAGGGTTGTGTCAACTTGGCTGTATCGCGACTGTCTCGTATTGTCACCGCTAGTTACACGGATTTACAAGATTACACATATTATTTTGTACCAGCGCCTTGGCTGTCGGTTAAGCTTCTGCGTTTATTGCAAAATTACAATCCGGTTACAGAAGAACCGGGAGTTCGTGCCCGTTTGAATGAGACTTTAGAGACGATTTTGAATAAGGCTCAAGAACCACCGAAAAGTAAAAAAGTTCAACACTCAAATGCAAAAAATGCTGTTCTATTCGAGGCTATTAACCTCATAATACACAGTGATAGTGAACCAAATTTGTTGGTTCGTGCCTGTAATCAATTGGGACAATTTTTAAGTAACCGTGAAACAAATTTACGTTATTTGGCTTTGGAGTCCATGTGTCATCTGGCCACATCAGAGTTTTCACATGAAGAGGTGAAGAAGCACCAGGAAGTAGTTATTCTATCAATGAAGGTGGGATGAAATAGCCCTGAGGCGATTTACTTGTAACTGAGTTAAAAATAACCCCCTCTTTGTTTTAGATGGAAAAAGATGTATCGGTTCGTCAGATGGCAGTCGATTTGCTTTACGCTATGTGCGATCGCAGCAATGCCGAAGAAATTGTTCAGGAAATGTTAAATTACTTGGAGACAGCAGATTATTCCATACGTGAGGAAATGGTTCTAAAGGTGGCCATTTTAGCGGAGAAATATGCTACTGATTTTACATGGTAAATAGTTGGAAATAAATTGGTGAAATTAATACGATCAATTCATGTGATCTTTTTTCCCTCCAAGGTATGTCGATGTTATACTCAATCTAATTCGTATCGCTGGTGACTATGTATCGGAGGAAGTATGGTATCGTGTCATTCAAATTGTTATCAATCGCGAAGAAGTTCAGGGCTATGCTGCCAAAACAGTATTCGAAGCCCTCCAAGCTCCTGCTTGCCACGAGAATATGGTTAAAGTTGGCGGCTATATTTTGGGTGAATTCGGCAATCTGATTGCAGGCGATTCCCGTTCAGCTCCTTTGGTACAGTTCAAACTGCTACATTCAAAGTACCACCTTTGCTCTCCCATGACACGTGCTCTCTTATTGTCAACATACATTAAATTTATAAACTTGTTCCCCGAGATACGTACCAACATACAAGAAGTATTCCGTCAACATAGCAATTTGCGCTCAGCTGACGCAGAATTGCAACAAAGAGCTAGCGAATATCTGCAATTGAGTATTGTGGCTTCAACAGATGTACTGGCGACAGTGTTGGAGGAAATGCCCTCATTCCCCGAAAGGGAAAGTTCGATACTGGCTGTGTTGAAGAAGAAGAAACCTGGTCGGGTACCAGAGAATGAAATACGTGAATCCAAAAGTCCAGCTCCGGCTGCTGTGCAAAATAATACGCATGCTGCTACTAATCACAAGTAGGAAATATAAATTAATTATTTTATGAAATATTTACTATATATCTGTGTTTTTTGTGTGTTTCTATTGCAGAGTAACTAGCAATGCCAACAACGCTGATCTGTTGGGTTTGAGTACACCACCGGCCAACAATGCAGCCAACAACAGCGGCACTTTAATCGATGTCTTGGGTGATATTTATGGCAGTGCCAATAATAATACAGCTGTTTACAATACCAAAAAGTTCCTTTTCAAGAACAATGGTGTTTTATTTGAAAATGAAATGCTGCAGATTGGCGTTAAAAGTGAATTCCGACAAAATTTAGGCCGCCTGGGACTCTTTTATGGCAATAAAACACAAATTCCATTGACGGTAATTAGTATATATCATCATTATAAAGTCAAATGTATACTTTATATTTTGTTTTCTACAAAAACCATATAGAATTTTACACCAGTTTTACAATGGGATTCCGATAATGCTTTAAAATTGAACGTTCAAATGAAATCTGTTGAACCCACCTTAGAAGCTGGCGCACAAATCCAACAACTGTTAACCGCCGAATGTATAGAAGATTATTTGGATTCTCCTACAATCGATGTAAATTTCCGCTACAATGGTGTTCAACAGAAATTCAGCATCAAGCTGCCCTTGACCATCAATAAGTTCTTTGAACCAACGGAAATGAATGCTGATTCATTCTTTGCGCGGTGGAAAAATTTGAGTGGGTAAGTAGACGGGAAAAAATTTTTAATTTAAAAAAATAAAAATAATAAAATGTTTAAATGTTAACGGTCATACTCAAAAAATGAATTAGTGCTTGGACGTTTTCGGATTATATCTACTTTACTTTTTTGTTCATGTTCGACATGCATGGTACAAATATGTACATACTGCTGATGATGTACCAACGGGCACCAATTTTTTAACAAGGGGTCCGATGATGAACACGTTACGGAGTTCGAAACGCGTCATCCTTGTCCTTGATTCTGAATTGGCAGTTAACTCAAACAATAAAAAATATTCTGATCTCAATAACCAATTTGGTGTATTGTTTCAATACACTAAACAAATTGATTACAATTATGTTATTCTCAAATTATTCATAGTAGGAGTTTTAAAAAGTCTTAATGAATTATTGAGTCCAATTGTAAATATTCCCATTATTACAGGGAAGTCAGCTGTTTTGCTTCGGCTGATCCGAATTGACTACAAATTTGCACAAACATTTTTTAAAATATCAAGAAGTTAAGAATAAAACTGAATAATTCTGGGAGCTTTCCGTAATAAAACACGTTAATTTAAAACGTTATAATAATTCAATTCAATTTCAATTCAATTTCAATTCAATTTCAATTTAATTTCAATTCAATTTCAATTCAATTTTGATAAATTTTCAATTCAATTTCAATTCAATTTCAATTCAATTTCAATTCAATTTCAATGCAATTTCAATTCAATTTCAATTCAATTTCAATTCAATTTCAATTCAATTTCAATTCAATTTCAATTCAATTTCAATTCAATTTCAATTCAATTTCAATTCAATTTCAATTCAATTTCAATTCAATTTCAATTCAATTTCAATTCAATTTCAATTCAATTTCAATTCAATTTCAATTCAATTTCAATTCAATTTCAATTCAATTTCAATTCAATTTCAATTCAATTTCAATTCAATTTCAATTCAATTTCAATTCAATTTCAATTCAATTTCAATTCAATTTCAATTCAATTTCAATTCAATTTCAATTCAATTTCAATTCAATTTCAATTCAATTTCAATTCAATTTCAATTCAATTTCAATTCAATTTCAATTCAATTTCAATTCAATTTCAATTCAATTTCAATTCAATTTCAATTCAATTTCAATTCAATTTCAATTCAATTTCAATTCAATTTCAATTCAATTTCAATTCAATTTCAATTCAATTTCAATTCAATTTCAATTCAATTTCAATTCAATTTCAATTCAATTTCAATTCAATTTTAATTTCGATTATTGTAATATAAAGCCAATTGTTGGCTAATTTATAATATTACATATATCATTACAATATTCTGGTGTATTTACAAAAATTAAAAAAATTTTATTCAAATAACAAAATATAATGAAAAAAAAAACAAAATAAAATATTTTAAAATAACAAAATAAAAATTTTATGTTGATTAGCAAATTAAGCAAAATTGAACACAATTTAAGTAGAATAAAGTATTTTTGTTAATTTTACTTTTTGGTACAATGAAAGTACTTCGTGATGCATCAAAAACACGTTTTAGTACAATAAAAGTACTTTGCAGTACTATAAAGGTACTTATTGGTTTAGCTATAATAACTGTGCGGTACAATAAAAGTATTTTCTGGCATTTGAAAAGTACGTTTTGGTACAATGAATTGTACATTTTTGTACAATAAAGAACTTTCGTGTATAATAAAAGTACTTTTTAGTACAATAAAATAAATTTAAGTTGAAAATTTTTTTAAAATTTTGTACAATTAAATGACTTTATTTTTTGGTCAATAAAAAAATTTCTTATCAATTCGACCTTCAAAATAAAATAACACGGGCAGATTTTATTTAGAATAGGGTAAAATATCTTTCATATAAGGGATTTTTAAAAATTAATATTAAAAATACACACAACTCTTGTGAAACAAACTTTATTAGCAATAATAGAAAAGATCTTGAACCGAACGATGAAAACAAATTCAATATAAAAAATTTCAAAAAAATGATCTTCCGTGTGTCATCCCTCTAATAACTTGTTAATTTCCTTTTTTTTTTAAATTTCAGAGAACAACAAAGAGCTCAAAAAGTTTTTAAAGCTCAACAGCCACTGGATTTGCCTGGAGCTCGTAATAAACTCATGGGCTTTGGTATGCAATTGCTGGATAGTGTGGATCCAAACCCCGACAATATGGTGTGTGCAGGAATTATACATACACAAACACAACAAGTTGGTTGTTTGCTGAGATTAGAACCTAATAAACAAGCTCAGGTATTTATTTAATATATACATATATATTTTTTATTTTATTTCTGTAAGGCGATACGACGGCTTATTTGCCAGCCAGTAGGGACTCGTCCAACAACTTCAAAAGTATAAAATGTTGTACTATATACTTCCAAACTAGTTTTAAAACTATCGAATTTTAAATCATTTAAACGTTACTAGTTAATAAATAACCCAGTAGGGAATAATACTAGTTTGGAATTAGTTAAGTACCAGTTCTCCATAGGATATTGAACTAGTTGACAAACAATTGTTTGTATGCTAGGTGAACTAGTTATAACTTATTTTATATAGTATTAACTTTGTACAACATCTGTAGTATGTATGATACCATTTTAATTATAAAAATAAACTTAATATACGTGTTTTTTTCATGTTTACATACATATTGTTTACTTTAATTTCAGATGTTCCGTCTGACAATACGTGCCAGCAAAGAGAGTGTTACAAGAGAAGTTTGCGACTTATTATCAGACCAATTTTAAGCGAAAATGTTTTATATAAAGTTTAACTAAAAGGGAAATTGCAACGATCCACGTTCTATATATAATACTATGTTATTTTCCGAAGACGCGATAGCAAACAACCACAAATCATCATTATGAATTAAAAAAAAACAAATATACTAAAGAAAAAAAAACACAACATTAAAAGTAATAAGTAGATAAATACAAACAAAACTACACTTTAAAGTAAACTATATAAAAATATAACAAACACACTTAAACAAAGCTTGCATTATAACAACAACAAAAAGAAAATTGTGTTTATTTCCATTGCTTGATTAAAAAAAATATTTTGAAATTGACGATAAGTCAGAGAAAAAATTCTTAAGTACGCGAATTTAATTGAAAATATGTACGTCGTATGTAAATTAATAATTTGTTACAATATCATCACTTTATGCACAATCCCCTTTGTAGTCAACTTTGACCAAAAACAAACGAAGAACAAACTTTTAGACTAAAAATTGAATCTGAAGTTACCACCAACCACACTCATCAAACTCTCGTCATCTTTTAAAGGAAACAACTGCAGTTCTCTCTACTATCATTGCCCTCTCTCTATTTTTCTCTCTCACTCCCACTAACAACAGCATTAACTTGTATGTTTTTTTTTAAAAAAAAATAATAAATACAAATATTGTGCTCGAAGTGTAAAATTTACTCCCACAGAGAAGATAGCCCCCTCCCCCATATAAGCCCTACAATAAGACAAAATATAAATAATGTAAAAATATATACAAATAAAGTTAAATCGAAAGATTTACTGAAATGCCATCGACTCAAAAGCGTGATGATGATGATGATGTTACATAAATAGGAAGAACGGCTGACCCGCATGATAACTGCTATTGCGACAAAACGATGAAGTTTGAGTTTTAAATTAAATTTAATGTAATTCATAGAATTTACATAAAGACTATCTTAAACCTACAGACATACTTTATATATTTCCAAAAAATATGTTTAATACTACATACTACAACAAAATGAATATTACTTATACATACAATACATAAATGTTAATAAGAGAGTTCAGAAAAATTAAGTAATTATAAGCTCCAACATAATTTACTTTCGTCCTCCCCCCCCCCACTCTATCCCAAAAAAATATAGCTAAAATGTAAGAGAATAACTGAACAAAAAAAAAACTATGATTTCAAGTCAAACAAAGAAAGTGTAAGACAAATTTATGTTATACTAAGTGAAAAACAAAAATTGTTACAAAAAAAAGTTCTGGAAACATTTAAACATGTGCTTACAAACATTTCGGCTCAAAATAATAGATACCTGACACATTTAAGTGATTCTCCAAACATGAAAAATGTTTAGCGTATAACTTTGAATATTTAATTACCGGTAATTTTAAAATTTTCGTGCAATTTTTAAATAGCTAACAAAATTTCCCCCGCTTGTTCAAATTACATCAAAATGGAATCGTATTACTCATGTGTCGCTCTTTGTTGTGTATTCATAACATTAAGAAGCCAATTGTCAAAATGAATTCTCAACTTATACTCTGGCGCTAAAGATCGTAAACTTTGTTGGGTGCTATAGGAAAGTGACAAGCACTTTCTTGATTATGACGAATTTTCTTGAATAATCAAATAAATATATTGACATAATACTATAAACAATAAAATAACAAAACTCTCAACAAATAAAGGCGCTTAGTTAAGTAACAAATTATTGACATTATGAATTTATAAAGTTATCAATTCTAAATCTATAGTTTTCGTCTAATGTATCTAGAATTTTGAGCAGGGATGTGTGTATAAGCACATACCTATACAAATTATTAGATAACTAATCAAGAAACATTGTAGAACTAAAACAAACAAAAAAAAATCATACGAAAAAAATTGTTTAATAAGTAAAACGTTACACACTTTAAAGAAAAAAAGTAAATATCTATTATGTATTATTTAACGTGTAAACAAATTTTCTTTGAATAACAAAAAGAACACACACACAAATAATGTGAAAACTAAAAATCTCATTAGACAAATAATACATTTATAACAACAACTAATTTTGTTGCAAAACAGAAAAAAAAAGATCTTAAAACATAAAGATTAAAAATAATTCCATATGTTGAACAAAGTGAAAATAAAAATACCATAAATATACCCTTATTTGTTATTATAAACATAAAATCAACTTTAAATAAACAAGCAGTACATTGAAAAACATTAACAAAAAAAACACTAAATTATTTATAATAACGAGCGTATTAATGTAATAAATCACAAAAAACAAAAACGATGCGAATATTTCAGAATCATTATCGTTTTATTATATTATACACTCTCTATTTTTTATGTTTTGTTACTTTCAAAATTATTCCATTATTTTTATGTTATTCGTATATTCCCCTCTTTTTTTTAAAAAAATAAAATTATTATTAATTCTGTATAGTGTTATACAAAATAAAAAAAAACATATAAATTTATTATTATTACATATGTTAAAGTCCAATAAATAGTATTAAAAAAAGGTGAAATAATTCGTTGATTTCGTTTAATTCCAAAATTTATTTGTTATCTCCTAAATGAAAAAAAAACAGAAAAAACCAACCAACACAACAATAAAAATATACATACAACAACATACATCCAATACGAACACACACACATATATATATATAAAAATAAACACATTATTTAGTGTCATATACTATGAAGAAAAATAATTTAAAATAATAAACAAAATACATAAAAACAATTGTTTAAATGATGCTGTCTTTTAATGAACGGAAGAGGGGGAGGAGAACGAACGCTAAGAATAATAACTTCAATAAAAAATTCAATTGAAATTAAATTTTCGTCAAAATTTGATATTTATATCATAATTTTGATATAAAAACATTGCAATTTTTCGCTTGAAATTCAAAAAATCATTTGAGATTCTATTGATAGTACATCAATTGAAATTCCAAACACTTTAAACAAAATTCAAATTTTGTATATAAAAATTTAAAACTCTTTAATTAAACTACAAAACGTATCATTCGAACTAAAAAGGCAAAGAATTTTAGCAATGGGTACCGGTTCGCAAATTTTTCTACTTTTTCAAGATTTCAGAATTGTAACACTGCACTGCATGTACTGCGCATCGCATTCGTAATTGCAACGCCCGGCAACACTGCAAGCGTCAGATGTTTTAAAAAGCAACAATCAAACATATTTTGCGCAAACGTCCTAAAAACGCGCAGTATTCAAATGGCTGATGCAGTGAATCAGTAAAAATTAAATTTGGTAGTTATTTATATTTTTTATATATAATATTTACTATTTTGAACGTTTTTTTAGGGTCGAAGTAGATGCCAGTAGATCCACTTAATTAATAATTAGAGCACGTTTGGACATGGAAGAGGAATTTGTGTTAGGAAGGTAAAAAAATCGGTATTGTGGAAAAAAGTTTTAGAAAAAAATCAAGGAACAATAACCTGACCTGAGCTTTTTTTCTGCAAATTACACATCTTTGACTCACTTGGATTATCGTCTAACTCGCAAATTAAATTTATTATATACTTTTCCATTTGCAATGTTTTTGCGTTCTTAATTTCAAACAAAATAAGCAACAAACAAGCATCTGCAACAGCTGAAATGCAACAACAGCGTCAACTAATTAGTGTTGCGCAACATATGCAGTGCAGTGTTGCAATTCCGAAAATGTCCTAAATTACAAGAGTAGAGGTTCGAATTTCAATTTACCCAATTTCAGATAAATATTTCCCTTCTTTAAATCTTGTTCTATAGATTTTAGCATAACTCAAAATAATTTGATCCGACAGTATCATTAAATCGGAAAATAGCCACACTTTCATTGTTACGAATTGGAGGGTCTCTGGAGGAATTTTCCTTTTCAGATCATAGTTCCATCTACTTTATAGTGGATGTGGTAGGGGACAGCCAAAAGAAAAATAAGAATCGTCAGAGTGATAATTTAGCGTCTTTTCAACAAAGCGAAGAGAACGGAAATAGTGGAGGACTGGAACGCTTATAGAACCATTTTAAACAGTAACATAAGAGACATTAGAAAGCTAAATATAGCTGTGTGGATTATGTAATGCGAGTACATACTCGGTGTCAATGATGCCGACCGATTAAGAAGCTTCTGTCTAAGGACCCGAAAGGATTGGGTTTCGTTCGTAGGTCGTATAGGTTATGGACCGATACCATCGCTGAAACACTGGAGCTTCCTATATATACACACTTGCCGAGCTGTTCAGATGCGGACAATGCGGTCGGTGATATAGATGATCATATGGACTTGGACTTTGTGGATAATATGGCGGACAAGAAAAAGGTGAAGTGGGCTATAAGTACTTTTGACCTTTTGATTGGTATAATACCAATCATGCTGCAGACCTCTGTGCGTGATATAAATCCGGGTTTGGTGGATATCTTAAGATTTGTTGTTATTGTTGCAACAACTTTGACTATTCAAAATTTACAAGATTTTAATCCCGGGGTTCTTCGCAAATGTCCAGCCCTAAGTATTGGGCTAATTTCACTGGATTGTCCCATAAATCCAAAGGGCTAAGTGGAGTAGGGTGGGCTGGGTAAATGAAAATGTGGCAGATATCGTGGAGCCTGTTACCCCATTCCGATCTTAGTTGTGCCAGGGTCACTCTTGTTTTCCGTGGCAGGATTACCTCTGTTTCGGCTACAGGGGGTGGGCGACCTCCAAGAACAACATTTATGCGGTAACCTGAAAACGCTGAATTGATGGCGTCTCTATGAATGTCGTTCAAAACAGCTGCAAACGAGGTGCGATCCAAGGGATCCTTCACATAGTTGCGTATGTTATCCTCTTATACTCGAAGGTCCTTCCTGACATGCCTCGGGGGAACACCCACTGTGTGATGTTAAAGTTGGGATGACTCCTCCGATGACATCCCAGGAGGAACTGTTTGGCCAACATCACATTCGGCCTTATTCCCGTAGACGTCGTCGACGCAAAACGACGTCGTCTTGTGACGACGCTGTAAAATCGGTATTCTCGTAGTCGTTTTCGATAACTATCGGTTACTATTGACACAAATTTGGTATTCTGTAAGGAAATGTGACGACGACGTTGAATCGAAACGACTCTGAATCTGTCGTCACAGTTGTTAGCAACGACTTGAAACAATTTGAAAGAATAACTTTAGTTTTTGTAAATTTAAAAAAAGGTTTTGTTTAATGACGTCAAGAATAATGTCGAGTAACAAATAGGGGCTTGGAAACAAAATCCCTCATAGGTACAAGGATTTTGTCTAATTTTAAGGGGTAATGTGAGAAAATTAATGAAAAACAATTTAATTCCTTTGGAGCGCCTTTAAGAATCCTTTGCGGTTGTAGTTACGAATCTGGTCTTCTTTATTTGTAGCAAAAATTTTGATATAGGGTTCCATCGACATATCCAATTACACCAGTAAATCCTGTTTTGTTAAAAAAAATTTAGTTTATGCTTCCGATTTGTTATCTTCAGTTACTTCCAATTGTATCCAAGGTGGACAAATCACCTCTCTAATGCATTCAGACAGGAATCTTGCAACTACTGGCTGCACTTACACTTAGGTTGTAAGGCCCCTGTCCAAAGGACCTCAATGTTGCTGACAACTTAATTATGACTGAAACATATGTCCTGAGTTCACTTTTCATGATAGAAACTATTTCTATAGGAACGATTACGTAATTAAATGCTGCCTTATTAAGACTTAAGTAGTTCTCGAACCTAAAAAAAGTTGGAAGGCCGGCCAACAGATAAACTCAAATTACGATTTTAACACCGATGAACATACTCGTTATTTGGCAAGTTTAAGATCATCGGATCATAGTCGAAGTATTATCCTTTCCAGTATAAGATTATTTTTACTTTCCTCATCGCTTGAATCTGAATCAGACACAAAAAACATTTCTTCACAACAGAAAATAAAAGTCAAAATGAATCAGCTGATGTACAAATGTTACATCAGCTGTTGTTATTTCTTTCATGTTATCGATTACTAGTCGACGTCGTCTCTCTCGTGACGAATTCGCCGGAGAAAGTTTCAGGTTGCGTCCAGTGAAAAAATTGTGTAATACTTCGAGATATCCATTCACACGATCGCAAAGCTCATCAATGTTTTGAACCGTCGCCATAATAGTACAGTCGTCCGCGTATGATATCACATCTACACCCTGTGGAGGTGTAGGGAGTTTAGAGAGGTAGAAGTTCAATAAAAAGGGGAATAGAACGCCACCCTGTGGTACTCCTTGTTTTACTCTACAGGGTTTTGAGCACTTGTCTCGAACGACCGACGACCACTTAGATTATTAGGCAAAGTGGACTGCAGGATATCCTGGAAGAGTATGGTGTGGCTGGCTGTGTCGAAGTCCTTCGACAGGTCACTAGGAGTGTCCTTTCACAGGGTCTGACTGGTGATAGGAAGGAAATCGGCATGCAGAAGTGTCCCTCTGTCGCGTCCTTACCTGGCTTGAGTACAGGGATAACTCTACCCTTATTCCAGGCATCGGGTATTGTTAGGTTACTCATTGACAGTTTGAAAACCATTGTCAGATACTGGACTCCCCGCTCGCCAAGGTGTTTTAGCATCAGCATGGATATGCCGTCAGACTGAAAGGTTCTGAAGTTTGCGAACAACACTGGGAGATCATTGAAAATGCGATCGGTGGTTTCTCTGAAGCCGTGCCAGTCTGTTTTTTTTCTGGTTGATGTAGGTTCGGCATTCAGAGACGATGAAGACGTTGGGTCGATCCAGACAAACGATTATTTGTAAGTGGTCTGATGCCAGTGAAACTACGGCTCTCCATGTTGCGTAGTTTATCAGACCAGGGCTCGCAATTGTTATGTCTGCGGAGCTGGTGCAGTTACCCATAATCCGTGTAGGGGCATCTCCATTCAGGGTGCCAGTGACGCGCCTCTATGGTCTTCCCCAAGCAAGAATGCCAGAGCTGAAGGTGCGCGTAAAGTCCCTAAAGACCAGACGCATACCACCGTCTATAAGAGTCCTGATATCGGGACGGTAGCCTGACGAACAACAGCCTACAGGTGGAATATAGACATTATAGAGCTCTAGATCGGTTTCCGCCGATCTGACTGCAATACGTTGAACTTTAAGGTATTTGTCTCTGGCGTTAAGATCGAAGGAAAGAGCTCTATACTGCACAGTGTTGTGTATGATGAATGCGATGCCACCACCGTTGCCTCTGGTGTGGTCTTTCGGAGAACGTTGTATCCATTACAACTAAGCAGACTGGAATTAAACGTTACTTTTGACTCCTGGACCGCAGCGACCACGACGTTGTTTTGCTGCATAAATCTGGTTATATATCGAGCAATTTATTTTGGAGGCCGTTGCAGTTAAACTACAATATGGATAAAACCCCAGGTCTCTGGAATGCAATCGATGGTGTCAGCGGCGATGGTTGTTGTTGGTGCTGTTGATGTTGTGATTGTGGTGGGGTGGGCCGTGTTGGGGCCTATGATGACGATGAAGAAGTCGACGATGTCGTTGAATTTCTACTCTGTAGTTGGCAGCATGGGGCGACAAATATCTCCGACCACTCCCGATGATGGTTGAGCCCAGAGCAGTTCCTGAGGTGACACCAACCCAAAAAAGCGTTGCACATTTATTGAATGGACATATGGTGCAACTGATTCTGGCAAACTGTGCAAAACCATGGTCCGGAATTAATTTCGATTCCAGCACGGACCAAAAGGATACGGAGCAGCAAAGCCGAAAGATATTGCTCCATTGGTAAAATTGTAGTTGTTGCTGGGGTTGACTGCCCTTGGCCGAAAATTTCGGTACATAAAACCGGTTGTCGGCAGAATGCTTACTTACTTACTTAGCTGGTACTTCTATGCAATCCCAGTGGATTATATACCGCACGTAGAAAAATATTATAAGCGCCTCGATCTTCTGCGCTTCTTCTCCAGTTGGTCACACCGAGTTCTGTAAGATTCTCAGTAACCTGGTCTTTCCAACGGAGTTTAGGTCGCCCTCTTCTGCGCCGTCCATCGAGTTCATTGTCGAAGACTTTTCGAGCTGGAGCATTTTCGTCCATGCGTACAACATGACCTAGCCAACGCAACCGTTGCACCTTAATGCGTTTGACCACGTCAATGTCAGTGTACAGCTCGTGCAGCTCATGATTCATACGACGCCGATACTCTCCGTTAACGATGATGGGCCCATATATTTTACGGAGTATTTTTCTCTCGAATACCGCCAGAACCGATTCATCCGCTTGTGTAATAACCCAGGATTCTGAGCCATACATTAAGAAAGGTAGAATTAGTATTTGGTATAGCTTGAGTTTTGATCGCCGAGAGAGGGCTCTGTCATTGAATCGCTTGCTTAGTCCGTAGTAGCATTTATTTGCAAGCAAGATTCTTCTCCGGATTTCTAGGCTGACATTATTTGCTGTGTTGATGGCGGAGCCTAGGTAGACAAAATTATTTACCACCTCGAAATTATAGTTGTCAACGTTCACGCAGTTTCCCAAACGAGTAGATTCTTTGTTCGTTGAATCTAATAACTTTGTTTTGTCCTCGTTCACCGTTAGGCCCATTTTCGTTGATTCCTTCTGTATACCTGAGAAGGCTGCAGTCACATCCCGCAGTTTTCGACCGATGATGTCTACGTCATCAGCGTACGCGAGTAGCATGTGGTTTTTGTTGAATATAGTGCCACTCGTGTTAACTGCAGCTTTTCTCATTATCATCTCCATCACAATGTTGAAGAGAGCGCACGATAGGCCGTCGCCTTGTTTTAGGCCTCGTCTGGTATAGAATGGCTCCGTAAGGTCCTTGCCAATCTTCACTGAAGACTTCGTGTCAGTCAGCGTCATTCCGCAAAGACGTATCAGCTTCGCTGGAATACCAAACTCAGCCATGGCTTCAAGTAATTTCTGCCGTATCGGGCTGTCGAAGGCAGCTTTATAGTCAACAAAAAGATGGTACGTGTCGATCTGTTTCTCTTGGGTCTTTTCCAGGATTTGCCGAAGTGTGAAAATCTGGTCAGTTGTTGATTTTCCAGGTCTAAAGCCACACTGATAAGGCCCGATCAGGTTGAATAACACTGGCTTTAGTCTTTCACATAGCACACTCGACAGGACCTTATATGCGATGGGTAAAAGGCTGATCCCGCGGTAGTTGGAGCACACACTTGGATCACCTTTTTTCAGCACAGGATATAATACGCTTACATTCCAATCGTCGGGCATGCACTCTTTAAGCCAAACCGGAGCTGGAGCTGGTGCATGCTCGTTATCAACTCCTCGCCACCGGACTTGAAGAGCTCTGCGGGCAGACCGTCGGCACCGGCTGCTTTGTTGTTTTTCAGCCGCGATATTGCTCTTCATACCTCGGCTTGACTTGGTGGTGGACAATCTAAGCCGTCGTCGACAATTGGCGTGATAACTTTACGTTCGCTGCCTTCTGGAACCAGCAGTTGCTGGAAGTGTTCTCTCCATATGTGCAGCACACTCTGCGTATCCGTGACCAGATTTCCATCACTGTCCTTACAGGTGGGGAGGCCATTACCGTATCCATTTGCACTTACTTTCTGGTAAAATTTTCGGGCCTCACCTCTATCCCTGTATGGCTCTATATCATCGTTCTCCCGTTCGTTCATCTGACATTTTTTCGCCTAAATAGCTGTCTCGCCCGTTTTACTTTCTCTTTATGCCGTTCCCTAACAGCACGGGTTACAATTGGCTGTAGCGTTGCCGTATAAGCAGCATCCTGTTCCTCAGACGCTATGCGACATTCTTCATCGTACCGGGATTCGTCTGAGCGCCGCTTTCCATATCCTAGCACGGTTGTTGCGGCGGTTGCCATGGAATGCGCAATATGCTGCCACTGTGTATCGGGAACGTCAGAAGTAGAGGCGTTGTGTCGTAAAAGTTGGGAGAGTTGGAGCTTCGCAATGTCCAGCTTTCTTTGTGTTTGGTTACGTGCGTTTTTCGCTCTGCTCAATCTTGTGCGAACCTTGGCTGCAACCAGGTAATGATCCGAGCCAATATTAGCACCACGGATCACACGCACGTCCATGACACTAGATGCATGCCTGCCATCAATTACCACATGATCAATTTGATTTTTGGTGTTTTGATCGGGGGATAGCCAAGTTGCCTTGTGGATATCTTTGTGCTGGAATCTGGTTCCACTTACTACCATGTTCCTTCCCGCTGCGAAGCTAACCAGCCTTAACCCTTTGTCTGACGTGTCGGTATGCAGGCCGATCGATGGACCAAGAACATCTTTCCTTCCTATTTTTGCATTAAAGTCTCCCAGAACAATTTTAATGTCGTGGCCAGGGCAGCGGTCGTATGTTTCCTCTAGGCGCTCGTAAAATGCATCTTTAATCTCATCGTCTTTATCTTCCGTCGGGGCGTGTACACAAATCAGCGCGATGTAAAAATATTTCGCCCGGATGCGAATGCGGGCTATTCGGTCACTTACAGGGTTAAACCGCGAGACAAGGTGTCGAAGTCTCTTTCCGACTATGAAACCACATCCAAATTCGTGTCTTTCTGCATGATAGCTGTAAAAGATGTCACAGTTCTTTCGTCGTGTGCATCCCTGTCCCGTCCATTTCCATTTCCGAATGCTTAGGGCTTGTATTTAGCTATGTTGTGTTCCAGAGATATGCAAACTGCCCTTCGAAAGCTGATACGATAGCTAAAGGAGTCTTTAAAAAATATGATAAGTCTTTGCAGATTTTAAGATAGCCAAAACTTGAGTACGATGGAGTACGCTAAACCGTGCCACTTTCTCAACTTTTGATGCTCCTAATTCGAAATTTAAACATTAAAACTCGTTTAAGAATTTAAATTTAGTTCCAGCACAATTAATATTTTCGAAGTTATAAAAAATTTATGAAAAAAATAAAAAATTTGCCAAAAAATTAAGTTTCTTTCAATTTAAAAATAATAATGTATTAATGAATTATTTGTTCTTACCTTTTTGGTTTCTTCAGCGCAATTTTTTTTATTGAGTACAAAATTTTATGTTTTTTGCTCCAATTACACAGCTATGGCGTTGATTAATTATAAAAACAATTATACATTGTATTATTTAATTTTAGTGTTTAATATACTTTCAGATACACAGGGATGTTTAATATTTTATATAGATATTTGAAAATAAACGTTGTTTATTTTTATCGCCTTAGCAATTAACAAATAATAGAGAGAGAGCGAGACAACATGTAATTTTTTTATAGAGTAGCTTAAAATAAAGGAATGTATTTCAAATAAGTGTAAAAAAATATTTTGTTTTAATAAAGATATAGTATAATAAATTGTGCACAACAAATTCATTGTATCGAGGTTTTCTTGTAATAAAACTAAAGTATAAAAATAGTTTTTAGAGAGCGAGGAATAGGATGGTAGTACGCAAAAAAATAAATGATTAAGGATCATATGCTGAAAATGCATTACCACTTAAGACTGGTATTGAATTCAATATTTCACTAGAAATGTGCTTTTAAATATTTTTTTGTGAAAATTTTTTACAAAGAAGTACTAAAGATGTAACACAATAATGTGTATCCTTACTATGACAACCTTGTGTAAAATTTACTAGTGTCGATACAGTTTTTCACTACTTCTACTTCTGTTATACAACTTCGAAAGCAGATTTTTTTGCTGAAGATAAGTATAAACTGTATGACATTTATGACTGTTTTCAATTGTTAAAATTTGTCGTAAGACGTATTCGTATATGTGCCGCAATGACTCTTGTGTGAAAAGTGTGCAATACACATTTAGCATTTCCAATAAAATTTCGTGGCCAAATGCATAGTTTTGCTATGGTATGGTGTTTAATAATGGATATGATTGTTACGTATATAAGAGGAGTATAACTGTGGTATATAGAGAGCTACGTAAGCTATGAGATAATATCATTAAAAAATAAATTCAATATTTTGCATACACAGAGTTTAGGTGGAAAATAAATAGATATACATTTTCGGTTTGGAAACACAATAAAGTATTTGTTCGCATCTAAAATTGGATAGGCAGATTTTATCCTTTTATTGTGAGTAGCTTTACTAGTATTTACATTCCAAAAAAAAAAAAAGTATTATAGTTGTATTGTTCATCAAAGCGAGTGTCAGTTTTAAAGAAAATTATTTTTTCAAATTCTTCTTTTTTTGTTGTTGAGATTCATGAATAGACAAACATCAAATTTGCCTGAGAGCAGATGTCTTCATAGATATTATATGGAACTAAAAGGAGAACATCTTCTAAGCTTATAGTTAAAATGAACATAAAAAATCGTAGGCAGATAACTTGAGACTATTATTGTGCGACTTGTGTATTAAATATATATATATATAGTATATGATTAGATGGGTAAGCTTGTTAATGATACGCATATGATATTTATAATAATAAATTCAATATAAATTATAAGTATTTTTGTTATGATTTTTGTATCGATTTCTTGTTAATGAAATATGACTTGGGGTTTAGAGAATAGTATCACGTTTCTTTTGTAAGTATTGCTCTTTTGTTTTTACAGAAAAAGAAAAAATTTTAATATTTAAAATTTTTGTGGCACTATTTAGTTAAACAAATCTATTTGCAGAGTCTATGGGAAAATGTATAATCATATAAATAATAGAGTTTAATAATCATATATATTATTTTCTTTAATTTGTGCTAAAATGTAAAATTTGTTTCGCAGTATCCTTTTGTGACTTTTAAGTTTCCTTTACATTGGAATTTCTTGACCACACAAAAGAAGAATGTTAATCCTTATCATAGAATAGATGATTTTAGAACAATTTCTAAACAATTAATGCCTTAAACTGCAATATAGATTTGTGTATAGTAAAATCGTAGAGAAATAAAATACAACCAATTATAATCAATAGAAATAAACAACAACATACTTAAAATAGACGTACGTCAACTTACTAGGTTTTCTGGTCTCTACCTCTATCGCGATTTTTTAGTGGCTGTGCCCCCATTGTTACACTGGTAACATCTTTTACAATCATTTCAGCCATTTGCCAGGCAATTTCCTCCTGTACATTGTCCTCTGGCAAATTCACTAATTTACGCATTGCATTTTTTAGTTTATTACCATTTAATGGCAGAGACCAATGGTGCATTGATTTCAATGAGCCCATCGATGTTGTCGTATGTAGAGCGTCTGAGGGAGAGACAAAATCTCGTTCATAACGTCCCAGAGAATTGACCCGACCAAATTTCAAATTGTTACTGTTCGAACGATGCCACAACAAATCGGGATTGGTAAGCTGGGAAGAGTCTATGTTCAATTGGAATTGTTTTAAATGTGCAGCAGATGTAGCATGGTTATGATGCTGACTGTCCATTGCCGCCAATAGCGTATTGTGCTGGGATATAGTTAACTTCCTATCTAGCGTACAATCGGACAGTGTTTTACGATGCCTGTTTGTTGACGACGTCTTGTCGCTAACACATTTTCTTAACTTTAACTTAGCGGGAACTTTAGTAAGGCCTTCTTTTGTTTCAAAATCTTCTTGAATTTTGGATTTTAGCTCGTTAATGTAATTCGAAAATAAGGGTGACTTTAGGAATGCTTTTAAATATTTACGTTCTAGATATTTTGCACCAACTCTAAGGGGTAAATCAAAGCAATAAAGTACCATGCCCTCGGTGCAAATACAAGCTTCTACATGGGCTCTCAATTTGTTTGAAGACCACAGTTTTTGTTCATTTTGTAAAGAAAAGAACTTTTCATAAATTATCATGGCATCCTTTTGGGCTTCTTTTTCGTTTTCGCCATTGGTTTCTTGAGAGGACACATAACTTTTGCGGTAATTAATGGCATTAGACCAAAAATCTAAACAGTCCCTCTCCTGATGTTGTTCCAGATATTCCATGAAATAGAACAGAGTAACCTCACTATGGAGTATATCATTTATATCCAGATGATGGCCATCTATTAATTCCACACAATATTTTGCATAGTGAGTGCTTTGAAGAAAATCGTTCAAAAATTCCTTTTCCAATTTGTCAAGGACATAGAGTTGAGCATCTACAAAACAATCGGCCGTTATGGAAGTAAGGCATTCGTCCTCCTCTGTCGCTTTTTTACAAATAATCAAAGAAATTGTTGATAGAATATCTACGGGCAACTCTATATGTTGCTGAGCGTCTTGTATCAGGTATTTTTTATAGATTGCCAAGGCATCTTTTACGCTTGCCATAGATATAACAGCATTCTCTGTTATTTCGGAAAAGTTACTTGCCAAACTACATAAGGATAGCTCAGACGAAGTTTTTAGTTTTTGCCTATCATTATTGCTTTTGTTATTAATATGTTTGTTTGTTTCGGCATAAATTTGAGATTTTTCATCATCAGTTAATGGCTTACGCATTGTAAGATCACATAGCGTTTTTAATTCAGGTACATTGCTATTGTCATCATCGTCTTCCGCAACTGTTGTGTCAGAAGCAACAGAAACAGCGCCACCAACACCACTACTGTTGTTGCTGCTGACAACATTGATATGTCGTTCCACGGTTCCGGAGGATTGGGTGTCGCTCAGTTGTTGTTGTTGCTGCTGTTGTTGTTTATTTTGTATTTGATCATCTGTATCATTTATTGTTGTTGTGGTTGTTATAGCTTCATTGTCGCTTTCCTCGGGTATCTGTTGCGTTGTTAATTTGCTTTTGTGCTCTTTTCGTAATTGTGCTAATGCAGCATTTTTAAAATTTGCAGTATCCAAGTAGAATTTTATTAATGACAAAGCATTTTTCTTATCCAAGAATTGAACAAAATAACTGAGACAATTGGGTTCATTAACAATGGCCGTAACCGTCATGGACAAGCGAGAATGATATTTGAAAAGATCTGTAAGAAATGTAATGCAAATTTTTGAATGATGTCTTAAAGCTTAATGTAGTTTTATGTACAAAACGCTTTAATAATGTTGCAATTATGAAAAAAATATGTAATTTTGTATATGTGCACATTTTGTACATAGCCAGCAAGACTTCTGGGAGATGTTTTATCATCAATGTCAAAAGCAATGGTTTAAGGAAGCTTTTTGAGAGCCTATCCTTTTTACATGTACGGCTCGAAATCTGTTTATTTTTTTTCTAGGAATGTCAGATGAGTATAAACAAGTTCCTTCCCAGTAGGGACTCGTATGGAATTCTGAACTACTTCCAAACTATCGAATTTTGAACCAGTTGAACTTTATTTGTTGATAAGTAAGAAAAATCGAGTTTTGAAATAATTTCAGAAGTTATACATATTTCGAAATTTTATCGAAAGCAAAAGATTAATAATTCTATTAGTTTTCTTATTCACCTAGTAACGTTAAACTGGTTCAATTTGCAACTAATTCATTTCGGAAGTAGTTCAGAATTCCATACATATGAACTAGTACGTTTTTGGACTATTTTGACGAGTCCATACTTGGCTTGTTGTTAAAATAGGTTGCCAAGTGAGTTGCTTTTTTGCACAAGACAATTATAATATCAGCTTATAGTTTTTTTCTAATCCAAAATCTTTAGACGCGCCACCCTAGCATATCTCGTGTTAATTAATTATTAATTATGGATTCGTTAATCGTTCATTTCATTTTTGAATGTGTAATCAACGAAACTAAAGATATTAACTAACGTTACAATATACAGAGAGTGAGTTGAATTACCTCCATCAAATCCCACAATTGTATTAACAGCCATTGTATTAATGCCAGAGGCAACAGCTCCGGTCCCACCGCTGCTAACCGCACCTATACTTAAAGCGCCATAACTTACAGCATCATCTTCACTACCCGAGCCGCCACCACCTGCTGCGCCTCCCGCTAATCCTACAGTTGCCAGTTCTTCAAGAAAAACTTCATCGCAAAAACTCGAAGTGGAACGTAATGAATGACGTTTAGCAGCAGCAACAGCAGTTCCAGCGCCATCGTTGCTGGAGCAGCCATCAGCTTGATCGACTGCATCTCGTGTTATGGTGTTGTTGTAATGCTGGTCATTTTCATTTGTCGAATTAAGACGACCTACAAATTGATGGCAATAACAAACAAACAAAATACTTTACTTCCATACTACAAAGAATTTGAAATAGTACAATAACAACAACAAATATTCCAAAATAATTTTGTTCTTTTTATGGCTTGACACAATTTAGCTTTTTAGTGTAGCTCTTCATTTATTTATTAATAAAAAAAAACGCTGATTGACCATAAACATTTTCTCTGTCGGCGTCTCAGCCGCCGCTAGATGTATGTTTGTGATTTATTTATTATTACTCGCTTCAAATATGCGTGTTGTTGTTGTTGCTGCTGTAATGGGTAAAAAAACTACTACTTACTCTTTTGCCTTTTGAAATATTTTAACATGTTTCCACTTTACATTCGTTGTGTTTTTTTTCTATCTTTTGTTCACTTTTATAAAACAATTTCAATTTGTTTACATTGATGTCGATTTAATTTGTATTCAATTGGTGAAAATTTAGAAATTTTAGCAGCAAACTTTATTTTGATACGACGATTGGCAAAGAAATTTCTTCGACGTAAATAGTTGCATGCATCCGTCAGAAGTAACAATTCACAATAGCTTTGTGGTATGGAGTTGCCACACTGCTCATAAGTCGCTGTCGAGGTTGGTTTATGGCAATATTATTACAGATTATGTTCAAGGAATCCAATTGGGGGTAACGGTTTCGAAAACTTCGGATTGGAATTAACGTTTAAGGAGGGAACAAATTTCCATGATGAGTACAAAAAATTCCAATTCTCTACATAGAAAAAAATTATATGTATGTAATATTGCTCAATTGAACTTAGGTTGATTCTTTTTGTATGAAGATATAACGTAATCAGCTATTAGATGAAAATCGATTTCGAAAAGGGACTTTTGAAATTGATTTATAATTCATTCTGATTAATTTTCTATATTCTAATTATTAAATTTAATGTTCGTTAATTATACTGTATTTTGGAAAAAAAATTGTATTTAAAGTCAGGAATGGATTTAAAATCGTTTTGAAATTCATCACACCTTTTGAAAAACGATAATTTTGAAATCGATCGATTTCCATCACATACAGTGTATGTCTCATTATGCAGCGTTTTAATTGGTAAAACACACACGTTAGCCCCGTTAATACATATAATATATATAATATAATTAATACGTTAATATATACATACTACAATAAAATGGTGGTTTCTTAAAAAAAGCAGCAATAAATATAAATTATTGTCAATCAAAATGTTGTATCTAATCACAATATTTTTTTAATGAAATAAGAAATGCTTTACTTTACTCACGCGATACATCAATATTCTCCAGAGAGCTGTTTTTGCGCATGACATCACATTATTCGAAGCTCTTTTATGTCCAGGAAGGCAAATAAAGTGAAGTCACCTAAATTTATGTTGCGTTCCGTAAAGCCAACCACGCCATAGAGAGAGGGATCTACGCATGTACAGATTGTGGGGGCTTAAAGATGTCCATATCAATCAATTACTCCAAAACTTTCAGCAAAAAGGAGGAGAGGCTAACTGGTCACGTCCATTGGGGAGGCATGGACGGGTTTACCCGCCTTGGATATAAAAACCACCTCAACCTCCCTCTATTTTTCTGAAAAGCAACATAGCCAAATACAAACCTTGAAGATGTTCACAAAAATCTGAGAGGTCTGCAACATGATTGGAATTATACCAACCGGCGATTTGTAGGACTCAAAAGTAAACAATAATTGTACTTTTTGGTAAAATAAATTTACTTTTTGGCACAATAGAAGTATTTTGTGGTACAATCAAGTTACTTTTTGCTGCAATAAATGTACCATAGTACCATCAATTTTACTAATTTAATTGTACTTTTTGGTGCAATAAATTGTACTTTTTGGTACAATAAGTGCTTGTTGTGTAATAAAAGTACTTTTTGGTAAAAAAAATTGTACTCTATGATACAATAATTCTTTTTTTGGAACAATTGTTGTTTTTGGTCAAATAAATGTATTTTTGGTACAATAAAAGTGAAATTGTACTATTTGATACAATAAGCGTTTTTGTACAATAAAAGTTTATTTTTGGTAAAATAAATTGTACTATATGATACAATAATTATTGTTTTGAAACAATATTTGTACTTTTTGGTCAAATAACTGTACTTTTTAGTACAAAAAAATTTTACTTTTTGATACAATAAAAGTGATTTTTGATGCATTAAATGTACTTCTTAGTACTATAATTTGTACTACGAGTATTTGGTACGATAAGCGTTTTTTGTACAATAAATGTTGTTTTTGATGCAATAATTGTACTTTTTGGTACAATAAATGTACTTTATAGTACAATACATTGACATTATGATACAACAAAGTAAGTTTTGGTACAACAATCTTTACTTTTTGGTACAATGAAAATAAAAGTACTTGCTGTTTTAGTAATAGTTAAAAAAATGTTACAGGTCTGGGAGAATTCAGAACTTTGAACTATCATCCCGGTGCGTGCCACAACTCATTTGTTTGAAGTTCCCACTAAAAAATAATGAGAAAGAATCTCTAACCCGTCCTTAAGTCTGAAAAATGTTTTGCTCATTTTTCCGTTAAAATATAAAATATGTACTTTAATTTTTTGCTACAATTCCCTTATATTCATTCCCCCTTCCCTTAATTTTTATTCGTGATACCTACATCCTTCCCGAGGAATAGCCTTCCATTTTCAAAGTTCGATTAAAGTGAGGAGAATGTCTAGGAGAGAATTTATTTAGATTAGGAGAACAAGGATGGGACCGTCCGTGGCATAGTGGTTAGAACAGTGGCGACTACCATGCGGGAGGTACGTGGTTCGACTCCCGGCTCCAGTCATCTAAATTTGTCTTTCATTGTCGGCCCCCTCGATGTTGTCGGCAGCAATTTCGCAATTTAAGTGTCGCAGTCAATCGGCATGTCTAAAAGCTTCTCAAACAGTGACGATAAATAAGTAGGTGTCGTTTGTTGTGAATCTAAAATAGAAAGCGTGTTAATTCACAACAACGCGAGAAGTATCCTATACCTCATTCATGTGGTGTAAGGGTAATTAATTTTTTTTAAGTTAGGAGAACAAGGATTAGGAAAAAATCGCAGGCAATTTATATTCAGAATCATGGAGAGATATAATAAGCAAATTTTTAGGATTGGAATATAAAGACTGCTTTAAGATTATTGGATTATTGGTTTTTAAAAATGGCCTTGTAATAGTAAGTGGGCTAATCATTTGTGATGGCTATTCTCTGGTCCTGATGTACAGCTCCTTTCTACTCACCAAAAAAATTAAGTTGAAAAATTAATTAACTTTTGAAAGTCTTTGAAATCAACTTCTATACAAATAGATAATATTTCCAACTAAGAAACCATTATAGATACTATAATTTTCGAAAGTAATGTGATTTCAAAAGAAGGATTCCTTTTTTCCTCCGGTCTATTGGTTGATAAATATATTATATATTGTAAATTGGAAACAGTTTACAAATTTTAATTTTTTTTTTGCTTTAATTTAAACTTTAACTCACTCAAGTTCAAACTATGTGACACTAAAAAAAATGAAACACAAACAAGTTTCGAGGGTTTAGAACATAAAATTATTTATTTAATAATAATAATATTATGTAATTATGTATGTAGTATATGTGTATATTGGTTGTATTTGTATTTTTCTTCTTGTATATATGTATTATGTATGAATGGTTTTTCTTATTGTTTTTTTTTCTTCTTACCGTATATTAAACAATATTTATAAATATGCTATAATTATTTTATATTTCTATATAATTTATAATATAAATATTTGTAATTATTATTTGTTTTTCTTGATGTTTTTGTTATTTTAATAAAGACATTAAATGTTTGTATTAATTAATTTATATATATTTATAATTTAATTTTAAATATATGTATGTTGTATGTATGTATATGAAGAGAAATCGTACTTAAACTTTATTTATTCATATATGTATGTTACTTAGCAAAAACAAATGTCGATTTTGTTTTTTTAAATAATTTTTTTTATTATATTTATTTTCCGTTTTTTTTCTTGTTTTTGGTGAAGTGTTTTAACTTGTTTTATATAAAAAAGCAAAAATGTAAGGATTTGATTAATTTTACATGCGTATGCGTAATGTGTGTTTGTTGTTTTAGAGACAGAACAAATTTTGCTAAGTTTCTTATGTACACTCGTATAATTATGGTGTGTGTGTGTGTTTTTTTTATAAATTAAGTATTTTTTTATTCTTTCATAGACATTTTAATTAAATTTTTTTTTTTTTAAAGAAAACAAAACAATTTCATAGAAATTAAATTTTCAGTTGATTTTTTTTTAATTTAGTAGAATTTTACTAGATATTATTATTTTTGACGTTTATAGTATTGATTGACAATAAAACAAAAATTAAATTTTTGTTTTTCTTTGTGTTTGTAACAAAAAGTTTATTTTCTATGTTTTTTTGCTTTCGGAAAACGTTTTTGTTCTACTTGATAATGGAAAAAAATACATATGAATATGAAAATTTGTTATTTGAATAAGAAAACTTTTCACAAACAAAAACTTTGCGATGTGAGACATCTTATGAATACACAATCTTCTGCAACGTTCATGTGTGGCTACAGTCCAAAGATAATATTCAAAGTATCTACTTGATATTAAAAAAAAAACATCAATAGAAATTGACAATTTGTTTATACCAAATTATAGTTATATTGTGAAAATTTTCTTACAACAAAAAAAAGAAAACAAAATAATAAAACGAAATTAAATAAACAAAAAAAATGCGATGGTTTTGAGTGCTTATGTGCTAACATAGTAATAATTAAACAATATGTATATACGTATGTAAATCCTTAAATATAAAAATGATCAATACAAAATATCGGCTAACTTATAACTTTCTCTTTTCGTTTTTTTGCAAATTTTTTTTTTCGATTTTTTCTCTTCTATTTTTTGTTTGAAAGTAAATTACGGTTCAGAACAATTTGCTTTGAATGCTGTCTGTTTTCGTCTATTTGTTTTTTTTTAAGTTTTGTACTTTTTGTTGTTGTTGGTTGGTTGGTATATTGCTATAAAAACAAAAGCAAAAGATGCGCATTGTGATCTTTATATCAGTTTTCATTTAAAGAAGAAACACAATAACTTCTGGAAAATTTATAAGATTAGTGTGGGGAGGGGGGGCATATACAATAAACATTTAGAATTTGTGTTGGTCTTAAGGTTTTTTATAATGTTTTCTTAAATATTGCTTGATTGTTTTAGGAAGTTGGCCAATTAGTTTGGTAGATTATTTTCAAATGACAAAAAAAATATATGATAAGTTTGAGAAACTGTTAATGTTGATGATATCGAGGAAAGAATGCTTGCAATTAAATAAAATTTTGTAGGCTTGCGATTGGTATTTGTATCATGTGTTTAGGTTTAATTTAATAATCGTATGCAATTCCGGCCTAAAGTCATAGCTGCTGTTCGAACGTGTTGGCAATGCATAGGGATAAAAACGGGTTGCGGGTAAATGTTCATTGTTTATTTGGACTAATTTAATATATAACACGCTAGTTGGTTAATTAAAAATATTCCCCCTTATTACGGATGTCGTAGTCAACTTTCGATAGATTTTTTTATTTGAACAAAATTAGCAACAATGATGAAATAGTATGTAATACTGTTCCTGTTGAAATCGACATAGAATTACAAATTCTATAAGGAATCATAAATGTTTGGCGGTGACGGTGGTACTAGGCATTATATTCACATTTTTATTTAATTGTCAATAATTCAATAGTAGTATACACTAAGGGCGATTCTCAATTTCAACAAAATTTGGCCATAAAGATTTAAAGTCAGTTGTTAAGTGAAAAATGTATGTATGCAAAAATTTGTTGTTTTTTGTTTTAGATATAAAAATTCCTGAAGATTCCATCCAAAGGAAGGCGAAATATCGAATAAAATAAATAAAAAATAAAAATTTAGAAAAACAGACCTAGAGCTTGAACAATCATTTATAAGGATTATAAAATAAGGTCGAAAAATCACAACACAAAAAAGTCAGCGTTTAAAGTTTAAGTCAGCTTTAAAATATCTTCAAGGGGTTCTGATCAATTTCATTATAACTGTTTAGTTTTCCCAACTACATACCAACAATTATATACCAAATGCTGTCCTGTTCTCAAATTTACTAACGAAACTCAATTAGAATCTGAATATGTTTGGTTAGTGCCTTATACAGGACTTATATTTTGCTTACATCATATCTATTATGTATAAGGCACTGATGAAACATATACTAAGCACAATCTAATCGGCTTCCATTAGTCAATTGGAGTACAGGAGACTAATTGCTATACAGTGCCATGTAGTAGGTAAAACTAAACAGTTAAAATGATATTGATCAGAACCCCTTGAAGATATTTTAATGCTGACTTCAACTTTAAACGTTGACTTTAAGTCTTTAGTCTCACTTTTATTAATTTTTTTACTTCGCCACAATATCTTTCCTATGAATATAAGAGATTTTAGGGTAATTCCACTTTGTCGGGTGTGACCTTGATACTCGTAATTCAAAAACTTGAAGTGTTCCTAAAAACAAGTCTGCGAGGCTCAATGATATTAAACTGAAAAACATTTATTAACTGGTAGACACATAAAGAAAATGATTTCTGCTCAAAATGTTCATTAGAAGACTGTGACGAGTGTGACCTTACGTGGATTTGCCTTCTGTAACTATTTTTTGTGAAATAAGCCAAATTTTGAGAAATAAAAACGAATCAATCACAATTCGAGTTTACACATATTTAAAAAAAAATGTTGGTCGGTCGAGGAAAGTTTCGTTCTCATAAGAAGCAAGGGAGATGTAAACTAAAGCCACATACAAGAACCAACGTCTATCCAAATAATTAATATTAGAGTTAAGGCTATTTAAAACAATATATATTTTTAATCGTATTTGAATTTGAATTTTTTAGCCTTAAAATCGAAAATGTATATTTCAAATCATAAAAATCCGAGTTAATAGAGGCATTAAAGACTTATCTGTGTTAAATCGAATTATTTCCCCTTATTATGTATGTCGTAGTCACGTCGAATCTTTGTCGTTTCTCAAATATAGCATCGCTGATGTGGTTTGTAAAACTAAAATACGACTTGCTCCTATCATATCCTTCTTCATCAGATGATGAAAAATCTCAACACTAAACATTTCTGTTAACTATTACAAATATTATTCAAATAAAAAACAATCGAATGTTGTCGAAAGTGAACTACGACATTCATAATCAGGGGGTTTAATTTTTTTTTTTTGGAATTCGAAAAATGTCAATTGAAATTCAAAGCTCGATTAAATTCTTAACACATCAATTAAAATTCAATTCTTAAAATAAAAAACTTATTCAATTGATAAATTTTGAATTTCAATTGACAAATTTTGAATTTCAAATGACGAGATTTGAATTTCAATATTTCTTTTAATTTCTAATTGCAGATTAAGGTGTAGTAATGTGGTAATCCATTTATTAAACTGAAATTTTTGCGAAAATGTTGTATTTGTTATACAATTTTTTACTGACTAATACTTTACTATTTAACTGACTAATACGCTGAAATGCCAAAAGCCGTAAATGTCATTTTCATAATTTTCTAGGAGAAGCAATAAGGAGAAACAAAAAACTTTATAATATAATTATGATTGTATATGCAATAAAATCATCATTTTTGGATGTGAAATTAGATTCGCATAGTTTACCATATTCAATCAAAAAACGAACTTTTATTTTTTGAGGTTTACGTCTTTGGGCATTTCAGGTGATGATTTATAAGTTTAAAAGTTCAATTGACGAGTATAGAATTTCAATTAATGTGGTTTTAATTTTAATTTACATATGTGTTTTTAATTGATGAATTTTGAAATCGGAACAAAATGAAATTTTTGAATATAAATTGACGAATTTGGAATTCCAAATGAAATGTTAAAAATTCTATTATAATTTTTTTATTTTAATAAACTTTTGTTGAGTTGGAAATGGTGTAATTTTAATATGATTTTTTATTCTTAGGGAATTAAAAAAAGCAATTCAACTAAACTGTGTATAGAAAGGGTTATTAAAATGGCGTTTCCAATGAACATTCAGTCGCGCAAAGTATCCAGTTAAGTTTCCATTAATCATCATTTTTTATTCCTCAGAAATACATAAACAAGTAACAATCAGCATGTAGCTGGTAAAGATCAGAAAATTCTATTGGTATAATGAAAATTATTGTATGCGGTATTTTTTCCATGTATTCTAATGTACAACTTCCAGTAGGAAGTAATACTAGTTCGACAAAAGTGTCCTACTTGATCTCTATAGACTGTGAACTAGTTTACGTTTCATATAAAAAAACATACAACTGGCTCATTTAACTAGGAGGGAACCGGAGCTAGTAGTTCTCCAAATTTTGAAAAAGTTCGAACTATTATGTCAATTCTCTACAGAGATCGATAACAACTCTATTACGCGTAGGCAAAAATTGATATGTCAAATGTTACAAATTTGACAGAAATCCGATTTAAAGTTTTCGATTTAATAGACTTCCACTTATCCCAAACATATCATCCTTTGCTAACTTGTTTTAATAATCCTTAAGGACTTATCAATAAAACTCAGCAAGCGGACATATCAGCATTTGCCACAATGATACAGAAATCTTTTTAAAACAACAAGAAGCATCTTAACCCTGTACTTTTACATCTTTTTATAAAAGTTGCAATGTAGCCCGCCAAGTAAGATGTTTAGTACAAAATTATTAATGTTGTCGGCCAGCTGCAATGCACACCCAAAACACTCCTGTCGACATTTAATTACAACATTCTATTAAATCGCAAGTTAATTCTTCTTCTCATTGGGTTCATATCATTACTTAACCATGGGCGAGGAGGAAGAGTAAGAAGAAGTATTATCAAACGTGTCCTTGACACTATTATTTCCTTCGAATAATGTACAAGTTGTTGTTGGTAAAGATAATGAGGATAATAATGATGATGATGATGCGCTTATTGTTGTAGTAGCAGTAGTAATACTATTAGGAATAATAAGAGAAGAAGCTAGTTTATAATTATTATTATTAGATTTGAAAGATTTTGATGGTTTTTTTGTTGTATTTGAATTATTATTAACGATATTTGTGTTGTTGTTGTTGTTACTGCTGTTGTTATGTTTAATAATAACATTATTATAATTATACTGTTTATGATGATTATTATTATTATTATGATGATGATGATAATTATGATTACGTTGTTGTTGTTGTTTATTATCAATTACATGGTTAATAATAGCAGCAGTAGTTGTTGTTTGTTTAGTTTTACTTGGTTTTGTTGTTGTAGTAATAGCGGTATTATTTGTTGTTGTTGTTGTTGTTGTAATAATAGAAGTAGTCGATTTATTACTATTCTTGTTTTTGTTATCGTTTGTAATATTAAAAAAATGTACATTCTTATTAATACTTAACTTAGGTTTAAGATAATTATTATTAAAATTACTATTATTATTATTAATATTATTAAACAACATTGTAGTAGTAGTACTATTAATATTACGTTTATTATAATTATTTAAAGGAGTAGTTGTTGTTGTTGTTGTAAGAGTAGAAATACAGGGTTTTGTATTCGTATTATTGATGTTTGGGAGAGATGATTTCTGTTTAATCAAAATTTTGGTTGGGGATAAGGAGGACGACTTGTTGTTGGGGGACATTTCGTTCACAATTTGCGTAGTAGTGGTAGTAATTTGTTTTTGCTTCTTTTGTGTTGATAGTAGCTTATAACTAGTATTACTGTTCATTTCATTTACGAAATTATTATTCGATTTCAAAGGGGTGTTCTCAAAATCCTTAGCAGATAAAGAAGAACTATTAGTCGAGGGCTCTAACTTCATCAACTCCTCTTTGAACATTTTGTCATTCAATTCACGGTTCTCTGTATCTTCTTGTTCGATTTCCACATCTTCTTCGGTGTGACACTCTTCATCATCCTCCACTAATTCCTGTAAATTATTTTCCCTTATTTTTTCTAGCCGCTTCTTTTGATGGTGCGGTTTCATCATTATCCTCGTGTGCTTTAAAGTTAAATTACAATCATCTACGTCATCATCGTCTGCTTCTTGTTCTTCACCGTAGTCTCTTTTCTGGAGGCCGCGAAATCAAGACAGTTGCTTGGCAACAATGACACCGGGGCGACACTGCTTAAGCGCCGTTGTTGTGATGGCCACAGTACCTCCGTTGCCATTTGAGTTGCCCGCGGATGTGCCGTGAGTTATTGTTGTCGTGCCGCCTGCGGCATTTGATGAGTTAGTCTGAACTTTGAAGATGGCGGTGGGTGTTATGCTATGTGCGGACGTTGTTGTTATCGTGGAAGTACCAGATTTGCTGCCGCCTGCTTTTGTAAGCGTCAGGGCTGTTCCACTGCCTCCGCCAATGGCCAGGATTTTACTTCCGCCTTTTAGCTGTAGGAAAGGACGTAATTCCGCCAGGGTTTTTCGTTGAGCCACGACATGTTGTTTGGTTGTCAGTGCCAAAGGAGCATCTTGGCCAGCGGCCGCTCGGACAGCTTGGGCCTGTACCAAAACTTTATGCTGCTCTCCATTGCTGTCGGTAAACAGGTGGTCGCCTTCCAAGTGACGAATTGCCTCCACGATAGTTTCAAGGTTTTGCCGTGAACGAGTCAAGCCGCTGGTCTGCTCGATTTTTTCTGTTTTCACCTTTTTTAATGCCGCATCTGTTATGCGCTCAACCTCTACCTTTGGTGTGGCCTTGATAGCTGCTTGCAGGATGGGCTGTAACATGGCGGGAGTTGGGGAATTGCCCTCTGCATAAGCTTTGGCTATTGCATTGACGGCAACCTCTTGTTCAGATTCTGTTGAAGACGACGACAAGACCACTTCCTCGTGCACATTGTCCTCGGTAATGATTTCTGCGGCAGCTGCCGCCGCCTCGCTGTCCAACTCCTCAATGCTGGAGCACACGACGACCTGTTGTTGTCCGGTCAGTTCATCAATTTCAACATAGGAGAACTCTTCGCATTCTTCACGCAACAAATTGCCAGTGTGCTCGATAACTTCACGGGGAATGTAGGCTGTTGTGGTGGTTCCATCGGTTTCATCTCCCACCACGGCGGATGGTTGTGGCGCCGTCGCAACTGAATATAATTGGCGTTTGATCATTTGTAATTCCTCTTCCAACATGGTGCGTAAGCGTTTCTCCTTGAACAAATGTTCCTTCAACTCGACCAGTTCCTTGGTGTTTTGCGCCAGTATGATTTGAGCTTTAGTATTAGCTGCTGCCGCCGCTGCTGCTGCGTTGCCCGCATTAAGTAGGGTCATCGGTTCCGGTGACATTGAACCTAGGCCTTCGTCGGAGGAGTCGCTTATGGTTTGTACATTGGCTACATTGTCGGTTAATTTACGTTTCTTCATAGCCACACCGGTCGCATTGTCCGCATTCGCTGTTTCGGAGTTGGCGCCGCCAGTGTTTCCACCAGTCGTACCGCCAGACGCCTCATGCTGTCCCAACTGTCGTTTAAGCTGACTGTTTTGTGCTAATAATTGGGTTTTCTGATTTTCCAATTCACAAATGTACTGTGAGGTTTGCTGGAGTATGGCGGCCTAAAAAAGAAAAGACAATGATGTTAATGATTAGACAACAAGTATTTATATGGGTTAATAGAGAAAAAATATTGTATGATAAAGTAAAACTTTAGACTGGATTATAAGATATTAACAAAGAGTGTATGCGATAAAAAGAGTATTTTCTTGACTTCTTCATATTTTCTGATGGTGATGTTTGGCATCAGCGTTCGAAAACCTCAGATAATTTTTAAATCTCTCTCAATACTTTCATAGCTCCACAAGGAAAAATTAATGTATACAAATTTACATTTATTGAACCAAAAGAACTTTTGTTGCACCAAAAAGTACTTTTGTTGTAAACAACGTGCTTTCTTGGTACCAAAAAAAAAATCATTAACTGTACCAAAAAATACTTTTAAAGCCCCACAAGGAACAATGAATGTACCAAAATGTACATTTATTGTACCAAAAAGTACATTTGTGTAGCAAAAAGTAAATTTTCACCAAAAAGTTCTTTCAATGTACCAAAAATAATTTTTATAGATACAAAATGTGCATTTAGTGTACCAAAAATTTCGTTTGTAGTACCAAAATGTACTTTTATTGCACTAAAAAGTACAATTTATTGCATTATTATTAACATTTATTGTACCAAAATGACATTAATTGTACTAAAAATTATTGTGATGACTATTATACCAAAAAGTACTTTATAGTACCAAAAAAAGCATTTAATGTACCAAAGCGATAGATCTCAGTGTAGCAAAGTATCGGATTATCGATAGATCTCAAGTTTATACATTTGTACCCACCGCTGACGTACGGACATACGTTTGTCTGTTATTAGAGTTGGGTTTATACGAATACTTCCCACACGTTTGTTCCGTTACTTACTATCTGTCGAAAAACCGTCCGCGATTAACAGTTATTGCCATTTTTGTACTATGTATAAGAAACTTTCTTTAATAAGAAGAGAAAACTAAGAAAATATCTGGCTATGCTCAAGAATGCATGTGCATAAAAATGATTTGCATGTTGTGACCTGCATTTTTTCTGATTCGTAACTATAGTAGTGGGTAGACAGACAGTGAGTGTATGCCCGCGTTGAATTGCGATTAGATGGTATAGCGCAAATCTGTGTTTCTTAACCTTTCTTATAATATACATACAACTTAAAGCGGGTTATTTTATGTAAGAAGTTCTGTCCCCAATGGGGAATCCCATTCTCAAACAGTGACGTTCGCATTCTTCGATAAACAAGTAGGTGCCGTTAGTTGTGAATAAAATAGAAAGTATGTTAATTCACATTTAAAACATTTGCAAATTTTCAGAAATTTTGTTAAGTGCCTTAAATCCTCATCATAGCATTACCCCACGTTAAGAAACACAGTTATGAAGTATAACTTAATACTACACAAATTCCAACACATCGGTTTTTTTCATATTGTCAGCTGTCAGCTGTTCACGTATACGTACGTAGAGCATTGTGATCGCATCGGAGCGCGTTCCAGCACCACAAATTGTAATGAAAAAACTAAATAGGTATTACCATATGATGATGACGGGACCGCGATTTCGTGTAACTTGTTGTTATTTTGCATACGCATATTCATGTGTGTGTGTTTGCAGCAAATACATGAGCTGGTATTAAAAGTATGCATAATTGCATTCCAATGACGGTCATTGACATTTGGCATTGTTAGAATGTTGTTGTCGTTGTTGTTGGAGGACCAATGCATTTCAAATAAATTTTCTGTGTCGCTTTTGTTTGTGCTTTGTTTATGCAGCACATAAAAAAACATCATATACTGCAACTTAAGAAATTAAGTCTTACAAATCCTTTATAGTAAATGCCAGAACTGGTTGAAACGTTATTTTCTGCTATAAAAAAACTATAAAGTGTAGATGATATTGTGTTTACGCTAATATTATTTATAAATACTGGGGTATTGTTTGTTAATTTCCTACTTTTATTTCACATAAAGAAAATTACTTTCATAAAAAATATTTTGTATTAAAAAAACTTAAATATTATTGGAAACATTAATATGTATTTGCTTAAATAAGTTGCCAATTATCGGCATTAGGTACAAATTAAAGTAAAAGGTGAAGATTAAAATTTTATATTTATATTATTTATAAATACTGGGGTATTGTTTGTTAATTTCCTACTTTTATTTCACATAAATAAAATTACTTTCATAAAAAATATTTTGTATTAAAAAAACTTAAATATTATTGGAAACATTAATATGTATTTGCTTAAATAAGTTGCCAATTATCGGCATTAGGTACAAATTAAAGTAAAAGGTGAAGATTACAATTTTAGAAACAAATAAACCGTTAAAAAATACCTATTTAGATAAAAGAAATTTTTGTAACCACAGTTTGAATTGTTTATTCTAAATGAAATTCGAATTTATTGTGCGAATAAGTACTTGCAATATACATACACGAAATTACTCTTAATGTACCTACAGGAAATTACTTTTATTGGACCAAAGAGTACATTAATTATACCAAAAAGTATTTTTTGCCATTAAGTACTATTATTGTACCAAAAGGAAAATTTTGTGTACTAATAATACATTTATTTTACCAAAAATAAGCTTTTTACAAGAAAGTACTTCATTGTGCCAAAAAGTACTTTTAATGTACCAAAAAGTACTTTTGTATTTTTATAATATCAGAAAAAATAATAAGTTATCGTTCAAAAAGTTTCTTTTTGTACCAATTATGGCAGAAATGACATTCAATATTCCAAAAATAATTTATTTCTGCCAAAACATACATTTATTTTGCTAACAGGTACATTTTTTTATACCAAAAATTACTCTTATTGTGCCTAAAAGTACTTTTATAGTGCCAAAAAGTAATTTTATCGTATCAGAAAGAACTTTCATTATTACACTTTTTTTGTACCAAAATGTACTTCAATCGCACCAAGACATAAATTTATTGTACCAGAAAATTTGGTGTGTCAAAAAGTACTTTTAGTATGTAAAAAAGTACTTTTATTGTACCATGAAGTTATTTTATTGTACCAAATGGTACTTTTACTGTATGTAAAATTACTTTTATTGTACCAGAATGTAAATAATTTATAAAAAAAATCAAGTTTATCGTACCAAGAAGTACTTTTTTGTGCCAGAAAGTAATTTCATTGTGTCAAAGGAACATTTACTGTACTTTTGATATACCACAAAGTATTTTTATTGTACAAAAAAGGGCATTCAATGTACCAGAAAGTAATATCATTGTGCCAAAAATTACTTTTATTGTTCCAAAAGGTATGTTATTTTTTTGTGCCAGAAAGTACATTCATTGCACAATGGTCCCTCTGAGCAAATACGTGGCCAAAATTATTTTTTTTTACTTTGTGTATTACCATTTTTGTCGTTACACAAAAATTAAAAACACATCAAAGTAACCAGAAATTAATTCTATTTTTGTAAACTGTTGTTAACCGTTAGTCATTGGACCGACAAAGTTAGAAATTTTTAGTATAGTTTTGAAAACAATTGAGTGCAGTACAACATATGTATTTTGTCATACGCTGTTTTTATAAAAATATAAAAAATTTAAAAAAAATTTGTAATGGATAATCTTACCCATAGTAAGTACTTAAATAATTCCCTATAACAAGTTTGAAAAAAGAAAGATAAATAGGAAATAATTCACCTTGTTTACATGCATATTTAATTTTATAATTTTTCACATTATTCAAATTGATTTAAAGTTTAAAAAAAAAGTTCAAGTTTGTCCAGCATAAAATTAACTTTCAAAAACAGCATGTGATCTGCTCAACTATATTCTTTAATAACATCTTGCGAATACTTGCGATTATTAAATGTATATACATTTTTCTAAACAACCTTCGCTTCAAAAATATGAAGACGAATATGACAAAATATGAAGAATATGAAGACGAATTCGAAGATGGCAATATATTCTAAGAGAGCAAGCTTGACATAACTGACACTTAATGTATAATTTTATTTTCACAGCATAAAAATAAGATTTTAATTGAATTAATATTTGTTTTTATTCGTTAATTATATGCTAGCAAAGCAGAAAGCATATTTGGATCAATTAGGAAGAAAAAATTATACAATTGACAACATATAACAATATTAATTTATTTCTGAACAAAAATGATCATTTTCTTAACATAAATAATTTTGGCCAGAAAAAATTGATTTGAAACCATTGTGCATTGTGACAAAAAAAATACATCTATTTTATCAATTATTGTACCAAAAAGTAATTTATTGCACCAGAAAGAAATTTCATTGTGTCAAAAAGTACTTTCATTGTATCAAAAAGAACACTTATTGTACTTTTATAAACTTTTGTTGCGCCAACAAAAAGGTGATTTTATTGTTTCAAAAATGTCTTCTACTGTGTCAAAAATTAAATTTATTGTACCAACCAGTGCTATAATTGTACACAAAATGTAAATGCACCAAAGAGCGCTTGTATTGTACATAGAGTAGTCAGATCCAGAGTCGCAAAAAGCTGGACATTCGGGTTAAAAAAACTGGATTTTGTAAAAATAGCTGGAAATTTTCCAAAAATGTTTTTACGAAAAAAATTCCAAGTTTAGTTTTGTATAAAAGTTATTTTTTTTTCAAAAAAATGTTTTTAACATTTTTGAAAACAAAAAGTAATACAATATTTTAATTCAGTCTTTCCAATTTTTAAAATTTTAAAAAATTCTTTAAAAAATTAATAAATCTTGCACTTTTCACTCAAACCCAGAAAGAACTTTCATCGTTGTACACAAAATTACTTTAATGGTACCAAAGATACATACATTTATTGTAGCGAGAAAAAACATTTATTGTACGAAAAAAAATACTTTTATCGATCCAAAAAGTACTTTTATTACACTTTTTTTGTACCAAAATGTACTTCAATTGCACCAAGAAATAAATTTATTGTACCAGAAAATTTGGTGTGTCAAAAAGTACTTTTATTGTACCATGAAGTTATTTTATTGTACCAAATGGTACTTTTACTGTATGTATGCAAATAATTTATAGAAAAAATCAAGTTTATCGTACGAAAAAGTACTTTATTTGTGCCAGAAAGTAATTTTATTGTGTCAAAGGAACATTTGCTGTACTTTTGATATACCACAATGTATTTTTATTGTGCCAAAAAAAACATGTATCAATATATAATTTATTGTACAAAAAAGGGCATTCAATGTACCAGAAAGTAATATCATTGTGCCAAAAATTACTTTTATTGTTCCAAAAGGTATGTTATTTTTTTGTGCCAGAAAGTACATTCATTGTGACAAAAAAAATACATCTATTTTACCAATTATTGTACCAAAAACTAATTTATTGCACCAGAAAGAAATTTCATTGTGTCAAAAAGTACTTTCATTGTATCAAAAAGAACACTTATTGTACTTTTATAAACTTTTGTTGCGCCAACAACAAGGTGATTTATTGTTTCAAAAATGTCTTCTACTGTGTCAAAAATTAAATTTATTGTACCAACCAGTGCTATAATTGTACACAAAATGTAAATGCACCAAAGAGCGCTTGTATTGTACCTAGGGTATCCAGATCCAGAGTCGCAAAAAGCTGGACATTCGGGTTAAAAAAAACTGGATTTTGCAAAAATAGCTAGAAATTTTCCAAAAATGTCTTTACGAAAAAAATTCCAAGTTTAGTTTTGTATAAAAGTTTTTTTTTTTTCAAAAAAATGTTTTTAACATTTTTGAAAACATAAAGTAATATAATATTTTAATTCAGTCTTTCCAATTTTTGAAATTTTAAAAAATTCTTGAAAAAATTAATAAATCTTGCACTTTTCACTCAATCCTCCGATAATTAAAATAAAACAATAAACACAAAAAGAAAAAAACAAAAATCTTAATACAAAAAGAACTACAATTAAAAATTTTATTAACAAAAAAATTTTATAACAATTCATTATAGAAAATTAAAATTATAAATTTTTTTAAAAGTTATTGTGTTAAATGTACTAATAAGGATATTTATAACACAAACACCTTTGGTTTAATTTTTTTTCCAATATTACTACTTAACTGGAAAAATTTTATCTTAGCTGGACACTGGACAAGTACAAAAAAAGCTGGACAATCCAGCCGAATCCAGCCCGTCTGGCAACCCTAATTGTACCAGAAACTTTTATAGATCCAAAAATAACTTTTACAGTAACAAAAATAACTTTTTTTGCGTACTTTTATTGTACAAGAAACTTTTACTATCTCAACAAGAGCTCTTATTGTACCAAAATGTACATTTACAATAAGAAAGATAATTTTTATTGCGCCAAAATGTCCTAGTATGTACTTTAATTGTGCCAAAAATTACTTTTATTGCAACAAAAAGTACATTTAATAAACCAGAAGGTATTGTTGTTGTACCCAAAATTCATTTTATTGCACTAAAAAGTACTTTTATTGTGATAAAAAATTTCTTTCATTGTATGAGTACATATGAGGGTACCTACTTAAACAGTACTTTTACTAATAATAAAGCACTTTCATTTCCATCGAAAATTTGTGGCAAATAGTTTGTGTATATTCCCACAACAACAGAATACAAAATACGATTTGCCTCTAAATCATTCAAGAACTTACCCCGTTACACCTTTTTTCCAGTCTGTCTGTAGACTGTTTCATTTATATGCACAGACAATGACGACATTTTGCGTGCCACAAATGCAATTGAAAAATCAACAACAACAAAACCGAACAACTAAAGCAAAAGATCAGTCATAACGAGTACCCAGTAGCTAATAAGAAAATATGCCGCCAATGGAAATGAAAACGAAAGAGAATGAAAGAAAAACAAAACACAAACAACTTTGTGACAAATGATCAAAACAAAAACAGAAAAAAAAAAATTTAAATATGATCGCAATACCTATAAAACAAAATGCCGGTTATTTAAATAAAGCTCACCCAAGACGAAAAAACTGCCCACACACACAAATGTTTCCTAATATCTTCCGAGACGGCATATAATTTAAGTTATAAACTACAAGATCTTGTCTATAAACAAAACTGCCAGTTGATAGACTAGAGCGCTAAAGGGGGAAAACTCAAACTTTTGCACAGATATTTATCAAAACAAAGCTTTGACGCCGCGCAAGCAATCTCCAGCGGTTCTACAACCAAACAACATCAATGATACGCAAGGGGGGCAAAATAACACGAAATGTAAACAAACACGTAAAAAAGAAAAAACAACCCAGCTATCCACAACAATACAATGCTCATATGTTTATAGCGGCTTTTTTATTTTTCTCGTTCCTCATTTTATCATTTTTCTGTAAACAATTCATTCAATTTCGTTTTTGTGGTGACTGTACTTTTTTTGGTGTGTGAATGGGAGCATTGACGGCGTCTTCTCCGACTGTTTCGTACACACACACACATACGGAGGAAAATTTGTTCTCTCGGCCAAACTCTCTCTACACCACCAGCAAATTGTGCGGTGTATTTGCCAAACAATTGGAATTTTCAGTATTCGCCGCAACTATATTGAGCAAAACAAAAACGTCAGCAGCAACGGCGGCAGCCTTTCCTTCCATTTTGTTTCATGCCAATGTGTTTCCAGACACCACTGCGGAACGACAACAGAAACGAAACGAACAACAACAGCCAGAAACACATGTTTTTTATTTTGCTTTCAGTGGTTACCATATAACAAGAGATTAAGAGCGAAATTTGAAACGGAAATATTAAGTAATAAGTGTGAGAGGGACAACAAATAGACATAGTAGCCATCTCTTTTTAACGCATCACACATGGGCCACAGATAGCGCACTCTTTAGGCTATTTTACAACTTCCAGCAGCAGCCACACACCTTGCAATGCTGCGGTCGCGTCGGTTTCTTTCACAAATTCCAAAAAATAATTCATCTCTTACTCACCCTCTCTCACGTTTGCTGTATTCCAATAACAAGTTGTAAGGTTAAATTAATGAATTAATTTAAAAGAATGACCGAACGAAAGCGAAAGAAAAAAAAACTACGCAAAGCAGCTGATGTTTACACACCCATACAAATACATCATTATCATCATCGTTGTGGGGATTTTATTATTTAGTTCTGCTGTGAATACATTAGGGAGGTCTGGTCTTTTTTCTTCTTCTTCTTTTTGTTATAATAAAAGAGGCCGTGTGTCGGTCGGTTTCTGTCGACGATGCCTGTGGTGTGTTTTGGTTGTTTTGCTTATTGGGCGCCTCTCATTGATATTGCATTTCTATAAATGGCGCGCCTTTATGAATCGATATTTACTACTGCAAATCTGCATACCAATACACATCTCGATCTCGATGATGCGATTACATATTTTGCTACCTCCCCCTCTTCGGCGGGTAATTCGTTACATAAAAATCTTTACCCTGACTCGAATTGAGATATTTTTGCACGTCCTTGATAGGGATATATGTATGTAACAGGGATGCACAAATTGGTACAATTGTACTTTTTTGGTACATTTTCGGCTTTAAAAGTACCATGGTACTACCGCGACTGATTTGGTACAATTTCAAAAATCTTCGATTTTAACATTTTATCAATCGGAGAGTTGTTATTTCGTCATATAAAATATCTGAATTAGACCTCAACCGAAATCATATCATTATTGATGATATGCACCGTGGTACAGATGCAGAACGTTACATGGTTACAAACGAAATAAACAAGGAAATTGTTTTAAAATTTAAAGAAGGTGCAAAAAAAAATTATATGAAATTGTGTGATGTTCTTAGAACTAATATAAATTTTGATGATGATATGTTGAAAGTATTGTTCTATTTTTGGTGAAAATGTTTCCAAAAGAATGCAACAACTTTAATTCGATAAACAATCAACATAGAGCCTTAGCCGATCTATTAGAATTAAAAACAGCAACAAATGACGATATTTGGCATAAAGTTTCAAATATAAAGAATGAACTGGATGAGTATATGTTTCCAGACATCCCAAGAGTGGTTGCAGGTGTTTTATCTATTCCCAACTCATCCGCAATTTGGAGATTATATTTTCTTTCCAAAATTTAATAAAAACCAAAGAGAGAAATATACTAAATGTGGCAACTTTATCTGGCATAATACTGACGAAAGATTTACTAAAGTTTTCAAATCCTCTTGTTATAAAATGAATATAACAAACGTTAACTAAATATTCTACCTGATTATTTAAATGTATTTATTACATGTAGTTTATACAACTATCCTATAGACCAATATACTTCAGTACGTGCCTGAATTACTTTATGTGTTTTTTCAATAAATTAAATTTAAAAAAAAAATAAAAAAATATTTTTTGGTACCGTGGGCATCGAAAAAGTAAATTTAAATTTAATACTCTTCTATTTATACAAAAGCTTAAAAATGGAAATAGTGCAGAATACCTAATAAGGCAACTTCACTATGTCGGGGAAGTGCAACCATATAACCTCAGAAATTCAGAAGATTTCAGGCTACAAAGGGCGGACACAAGAGCTATGCAGAAGTCATTATTTTATAAAGGGCTACTACTTTACAACGATTTGAATGGCGACATAAAAAATGAAAGAAATTTTAATAATTTTAAAAGAAAAATTGTATTATTTGTTAGAAGTAATGAAAACTGAATTTTGTAAAAAATTTGATATTTTAAAATGGAATATTTTTTGTAATCGAAAAAGTATTTAAAAATACTACTTAATAAATCATAATAATAAAATATTATTTTTGATACAATAAATGTACTTGATACAAAAAAGTACTTTTTGGTACAATAAATTGTATTTTTTTTAACTTTTAATACAAAAAAACTTTTTGGTACAATAAATTTTACTTTTCGTTACAATCAAAGTAATTTTTGTGCAATAAAAGTACGTTTTGGTGCAATAAAAGTAATTTTTAATGTGATAAAAGTACTTTTTGGTAAAATAAGTTTTACTTTTTGGTGCAATAAAAGTACTTTTGAGTGAATATATTGTACTTATTAGTGCAATAAATGTACTTTTTAATATGATTAATGTAATTTTGATAGGTATGTTTTACTTTTAGGTACAAAAAAGTACTTTTGGTACAAAAATAACTTTTTGGTACAATAGTTTGTACTTTTTATTAAAATAAATGTAGTTTTTAATACGATAAATGTACTTTTTCGTACGATAAAAATAATTTTTAGTAAAATAAGATATTTTTGGTACAGTAAAAGTACTTTTAGATAAATATGTTGTATTTTTTGCACAATAAATGTCCTTTTTAGTAAGATAAAAGTAATTTTTGGTAAAATAGATTTTGCTTTTGGTGTAATTTATTTACTTTTTGGTACTAGAAATGTTATTTTTGGTACAAAAAGTGTACTTTTTGTACAGTAAATATTACTTTTTGAAATAATAAAAGAACATTTTGGTACAATAAATTGTATTATTTAATACCATAGAAGTATTTTTAGGTACGATGCATTTTACTTTTTGGTACTAAAAATATACCTTTGGAACAGAAAAAGCATTTTTTGATACAAAAGTTGTACTTTTTGGTACAATAAATTGTACTTTTACTTACAATAAATAGTAAAATTAATTGTTGTACAATAATTTGTATTATTTGGTACAAAAAATATTACTCTTTTGCACAATTAAAGTACTTTTTAGTACAATAGGTACTTTAAGTATTGATATATAAAAAAATATTCTAAATAAACTATCTACTACATTTCTTGTGCCAAAAAGGACATTAATTGTACCATAAGCACATAAGTCGTACTTATGGTACAATAATATAACTTCTGTTGTACAAAAAGTCCTTCTATTGAACCAGAAAATATAAACATTTTGCAAAAAAAATATTTTACTTTTTTGATGCAATAAATTACTTTTGGTGCATCAAAAGTACTTTGTGGTACATCAACGTAATATGGTGTAGAAAAAGTAATCTTTGACACAATAAAAAAACCTTTTTGTTGGTACCAAAAATTAACTTTTTGGTAAAACAAAAGTAATTTCTGGCAAAAATTTTTTTTAGCACAATAAATGTACTTATACGACTTGTACAACAAAAGTACTGTTTTGTGCAGCAATGTACATTAAAGGTGCCGTCTGCCACAGATAGAATCCATATGTTTCTATTTAAAAAAATCTCCTATAATAACTGAACATTTTTTACATTGTTAAATATCACAGTACAACACATGAATTTGGGACTCAATTCTGATAACTGCTCGTGAAAGTAGCCCCAAAAAGAAGAAGTTCTGCATCAATCGTTTTGTCAAGTTACATGCCATAATAATTTAATATCGATTTAAAGTTAGTAAGTATCGTAAAGAGGAATTTGTCTCGATTTAGGCTCTTTTGTTATATTGTTATATGGTGACATATGATTATCCTAGGTAATATTCCACGTAAATCATACGCTACGGAGTACAACAATTTTATTGTAACTGCTACAAAATAAACCCAGTTTAAAATCATATGATGAATGAAAAGTGAAACTCTTGATTATGTAGGGAATTGTTATATGAACAGGAATTGTAATTGTTAATTTTTTTAAAATTTGTTTCATTTAAATTGGTCTAGTGGTTCTAGAGTGATGTCAAACAAAAGAGCCGATAACGTGACAAATTCTAATATACGATGATTCTTACGTACTTCAAATTGATATTAAAGTATTATGGTATGTAACTTGACAAAACGAATGATGCAGAACTTCCGCTTTTTGGGGCTACTTTCACGAGCAGTTATCAGAATTGAGTCCCAAATTCATGTGTTGTTCTGTGATATTTAACAATGTAAAAAATGTTCAGTTATTATAGGAGAATTTTTTAAATAGAAACATATGGATTCTATCTGTGGCAGACGGCACCTTTAATGTACCACAAAGTACATTGCTGCACAAAAAAGTACTTTTGTTGTACAAGTTGTATAAGTACATTTATTGTGCTAAAAAAATTTTTTGCCAGAAATTACTTTTGTTTTACTAAAAAGTTAATTTTTGGTACCAACAAAAAGGTTTTTTTATTGTGTCAAAGATTACTTTTTCTACACCATATTACTTTGATGTACCACAAAGTACTTTTGATGCACCAAAAGTAATTTATTGCATCAAAAAAGTAAAATATTTTTTTTGCAAAATGTTTATATTTTCTGTTTCAATAGAAGGACTTTTTGTACAACAGAAGTTATATTATTGTACCATAAGTACGACTTATGGGGCTTTTTGGGGCTACTTTCACGCTCAGGTCTCATAATTGAGTCCCACATCAATGAGCTGAAAAATGTTGTACTGTGTATTTTATATATTTTTAATATAAACTAACAGCTTTATGTTTTATGTTGTTAATCGATTTGGCAACTAAAGAACTCATTTATAGATTTCTTGATATGTATATGTAAATTTTGGTAATATGATATTTGGCCACCGCCTTACGCACTTTAATTTATGAAATCGCACAGGCGGCATAACAAATTCACAATGAAATTTATGCATTGCACACTATTATTTTTGACGATTTTAATCTCGAATACAAAACCATAAACGAAAGCAACAAACACAATTAAAATAAATGTAATTACACAAAATCAAAAAAGATTATTCAAATTTAGAGAATCGCTCGATGTGATGCATGCATGTTTAGTCCTACCTACATACAAACAATCATCACACAACACAACTGTAACAATATCAGCTGCTGCTTCTGCTGCTAGCCATCAAATATTCAACAGTTTGAGTGCGAGTAAACGTTTGTGGTGCTTTGTTTCAAAAAGCAGCTGTTTCAGAATAACAAAACACAAAAAAAAACACAAATGAATTTCGATCCGGTGATTGTTGGGAAACAAAGTCACACAGCTGTTTTTCATTGATATTTATTCTGGAGTTGTTGTCTCGGGGATGTGTCATGAATGAGGCATACACTACGCATATTGTGTTTTTTGTGTGCTGGTATTTGTGATGATCACTGCGTTTTTTTTTTTTTCAAACAAAGGCAGATGATTATAAAAAAGGTATGGTAGCGGGGAGAAATGTCAATTACTTAGACACAAACATATGTAATATATACATACATATATATCTATTAATATACAATATAAATGGGAGCAAATATGCTTAAAATGTAGAGAACCCACCAAAAGCAGCTGTTGCTGATTCATTGAAATAACATTAGAATGTTGGATTTCCATAAGACAGCGGACCAATACAACACCTCCTCTACATATACTTAGATACAGATTTAACATGATGCCTAGCACACTTACCGTAGGAAACAGAATAACAACAACTAGAAAAACACATGTTATACTTTAGTATTGAGAACATCCGCCACCACTACCCGCTACTCATCACGTAGACACTTTGCCCGTGTGTCTGCTGCTGCACATCCATCCCAATATCAATTTTGTGACTAAAATAAAAACCTGGCGCCATTTTTAATACAATGTTGTATGACTAATAAGAATAATATTATTGAACGAATACCAGAGAGATAAAAGTGCAAAAAAAAAACACAAGTAAAAAAACATTTTTATTACGAATAATTGCAACTTTATGTGGGTGGTGTCGCCTTAGAGACAGAGATATGAATAATCGAATATGTATTTTAAATTATAGCCAAAACAATGTAAATTGTAAGGCAAATGGTGGTGGTACTTTTTGGCTAGACTAATTTATAAGGCGGATACGTATGATATGGTTTTCTACCAAAAACAAAGTTCACAAATGTATCAAGTTTAATGCATAGAAAATAAACCGTTTAGTTGCTTATTACATGTTTTATGAAAGTGCTAAAATTAAGTTTATTATAAACTAAATACTAAAAATTTCATATACATTCACCCAACATCCTCCTCATCTCTCTCCACTCTCCATTTGGCGCCGGCACAATAAGACACACTAGCACACACCGTACCGTACATATGTTTAATTGAAAACAACAACAAAACATCTCAAACCCATCAAACCAAACCATACAAGGTTAAAAATAAAACTATCGGTGTATATTTATAGCTGCTCTCTATCAAATATTATAATAGTACGTACATACCACACATAACGAACACAGACAGACGAGTAAAAAAATATAAAAAAAACAACAACGATGAAACCGACTGTTGTTATTATTTTTGTATTCAGAAAAAAAAAAAAATGTGCGATACAAAATAGAAAACAGCTGAATAGCGGCAGCACACAAACACATAAGAAAACAGAAAATATGACAAATCAGCTGATATATCTATTATAAGACGATAGGCGACGACGACAAAAACAAATACAGCTGTTTCTAACATTGAAAATATCACATCATAGAAGTAAAACCAAACAAAGATGAATGAGTGCGCCTACTATTAGATAGATAAATGCTATATAAGTAGAAAGAAAACAAAAAAAAAACTGAAAAGCGAATAGATTTAAAAACAAACCGTTTGATGAAGCAAAACAAAGAACATTAAATGGAATAATTGTAAAAATGATATCAGTTAAATAAAGAAAGTTTTATAATAGAGTATATCGATATCTTAATATAAAAAAGACTCAACTCATAAAAAGCAAAGTATACAGAAGGAGGAAAAAATTGGACAAACTATAACAATATGGATGCAGTTTTTATGCAAACATTAGCTCTATTTTTCATTTTATCAACATGAGATTTTAATACAAGGTGTATCAACACGAATCAATAAAAAAAACCAATTTCGAAAAAACCAATTTTATATTAATCTTGATTATTGTGTCATAACAAAACATAACGACCTAATTCGACGTAGGACAAAATTGAGTTATATATAAATTAACGTATTTATTTTTCTGTTTTTTTTTTTTGTCTTTTTTTGTAAAAAAAAAGCCTAAACTTTGGGTTTATTTTGAATTTTTTTAGACCAATTTGGCATTTGTTTGTCGCAACATTGTGACAGTCTATATCTAACATTGTAATTCTTACTACAATCCCTCCTCCCCTACATTCTGCATATTCAATAAAAAAGAAAACCAAAATGGTTTAAAAAAATATGTATTTATAGTAATATGTAGTTAAACAAAAGACAAAACTACCCGCACGTGTTGAAAACAAAAGCTTTGCTTTTTTATTTGTTGTTACTCTATTTACTATTCATTCGATAAGGTCATTCACATTTATAACACTTTTTTTTGTGTGAAAGAAAAAGTGCAAACAAATGTGAATGAATTGCTAAAGTTTTTAAGCTCACACAAATATAACAACAACAAAAAACAAACGCCATGGGCTACAAATTTGGGAATGCGGCTTTGTTAAGTATAGTATTTGAAAACAAAAGCAAAAGTTTGTGGGAACACCATTTTAGTATTTAATGTAATCGCGGTCATCACACCACCACACTAAATATATTTTTAATAACGCTGTAAAAGTCGAAAAACTAGACAAGGTCGGAGGGAAGGTTTTACCTAATCGAACTGCATCAACTAGGAGATATACAGTTCTATTGGCAATTATTTATTATTTCCAATTGGTTTTTAGTCAAGAGTGTGAAAATGTATTATGTTGACAGCAGGTAAGGCGTATGACCTCATTTCGGCATTAACCACAATGTCTCGTCAGCGCCCTTTGCTGTGCCTTTTCCTCTATCATCACAAACCTTAAGGGAAGAAAGCATCTCTCTTAAAGTTTTTTTTTATGAAAACGGCAGTTAAACTTTAGCCAGTAAAGAAATACAAAATAAACTTTGAAAATAATTTTCTTAATTAACTTTTCGTTACCAAACAGCAGCGCCAGCAGCACATTGTTTACTTCAATATTCGCCGGAATAAAAAACGTAAATACAATGTAACGTATTAAACGACGATTTGTTAAACCACCATTCGTCTTCCTTCAACAACTGTCTGTTTGTTGATGATTTTGCAAAATTTTACAACAAAGTTAAAGCAATAACGTTGACGTTGAGGCACTCATTATTATTGTCACATTGTTTTGTTACAATGTTGCAAATTTTATTTGCAGTAATTGTTTATAGAGTATACAATGGGAATAAATAAAAAAAAGACAATTTGTGTGCACAAAGGGAAATATAAGCTATAGTTTTTATTAATGTAAATGTGAAGCAAATAAAAGTGAAAAAAGATCTCAAAAATCGTATTACTCTAAGATCGATAAATGGATGCTTGATTTGACTAGCTCTCCTCTCACAAAAACAAAAGAATAATAACTATCCAGCGGACCAAAAGCTCCGACATTGGCTAATATCCGACACGTCTGCACATTGTCTGAACTCTTCTAACCGATATCGTATAGAATTCAGTACGACTCGTTGAAGGAAAATTTTATTTATTTTGCTACATATATTATCGACATATCAAACCGAGTTCGCAGTGATTTCGGATCTCTGTGTCGTAGGAAACAACAAAATGTTATTGCAGAAACAAACCTTCAGATTTTATATTCAGAAATCTTTCAGACATCGATACATGACGTACATCAGATTTCCCTCAGTAGGAGGGTATATATGTATTTAGTAAAGCTATAAAAGGATAAAGTTTTGGCAAAAAAAATTAGAAGTCTAGCCACATCCATTCAGGTACCTCTTATACAAATTTACCTTTCCGACCATTTTAGAGATGATATTTTAGATTATATCAATAAATTCAACGCAATTGAACCCTAATTATTCATTTAGTAAAGCTATAGCATGATACAGTTTTGGAGAGAAAAAAACTGGAAGTCTTGTCCCGCCCCAACTGGTGCCTTCCATACCCATCTGGTACTGCCCACTTAAGAAATCGGTTAATATTATTAATAGACCTAACGCGATCGTGCCCAAATTCTGTATTTAGTATTTATTTATTTAGCTCAAGCTAGATATAGTAATAATAAACAATAAAGTACTATTCGGTACAATTTCATTATTTAGTAAAATAAAATTACTTTTAGTACTATAAAAATACTTGTAATACAAAAAAAGTACATATTATTCAATAAAAGTTGATTTTATACAATAAAAGTACATTTAATACAATAAAAGTATTTTTAATACAATAAAAGTACTTTTTGTACAATAAATGTACTTAATTGTACAGTAAATTGTACTATTTGTTATAATTAATCTAATTTTTGGTACAAAAAATTTTACTTTTTGGTACAATAAGTTTTTCTGCACAATGAATGTGCTTTTTGATGCAATAATTGTACTATATGGTACTAAAAATATTTTTTGTTTAATAAATGCACATTTTCCTGCAATGAAAGTACTTTTTATTCCACTAAGTTATTTTTCGTTCAATAAATGTATTTTTCGTTCAATAAATGTATTATTGGGACAATGAAAGTATTTTTTTGGTACAATAAATGTAATTTTTGGTACAAAAATTTACTTTTTTGTACAATAAATGTACTCTTTGGTAAAATAAAGTACCTTTTAGTACAATAAAAGTATAATAAATTATTTTTTTGATCTAATTTTTGTAAACAATAAAAACACTTTTAGTACAGTAAAAATACTTTTAATACAATAAAAGTACATATTTGTACAATAAATGTACTTAATTGTACAATAATTTGTACCCTTTGCTAACATTAACGTACTTTTTGGTACAATAACTTTTACTTTTTGGTACAATAAGTTTTTCTGTACACGGAATGTGTTTTCTGATGCAATAATGTATTATATGGTAATAAAGGTATTTTTTGTGCAATAATTGTACATTTTGGTGCAATGAAAGTACTTTTTGGTCCACTAAAGTTCTTTTTCGTACAATAAAGGTATTATTGGTATTCTTTTTGGTGCAATAAAGGTACTTTTTAGAACAATATTTTGTACTAATTGGTAAAATAAGTATTTTTTGTACAATAAATGTTCTTTTTAATGCAATAATTGTTCCTTTTGGTGCAGAAACTTACTTTTTGGTACAATAAATTTTAATATATGTTATAATAAATTGTACTTGTTGATACAATAAGAGTACCTTCTGTTGCAATGAAAGTGCTTTTTGGTACAACAAAAACTGTATTCTTTGGTACAATAAATCGTACCCTTTGGAACAATAAGTTGTGCCAAAGTTACTTTTTGAAACAATAAAAGTACTTTTGGACGCAATATTAGTTAATTTTTGTTAACCACTTCTATACTACTATAAACAAAAAGCCATTTCAATTATTTCGTTAATACACGTCATACAGATTTTATTTTTAAATTTCGCCTTTCTATTCAGTGTAAATCTGTTTTCATTCCAATTTTTCCATTTGCCAATATAAAAGAAAAGTCATTCATTCATTCATAGGTTTTTTCAATCTCTTAGATTTCAAATGTCCAACACAATCTTGATTGAGCGACTGACCGAAAGTTTTCTCAATGTTTGATGGGAGGGGAAGGCAACACTTACTTATGTGTGTAGTCTGCTGTATAACTGACTGGCACTACTAACTTGATTTGACAGATGGCTTTGGCTGTGCTGCTACTGCCGAAACACCACTGCCATCAGCAGCTGAACTCAATAGAATGATGAAAAATATATACAAACTTAGCATCAGCTCTAATGCAACAAAGTCGGTCGCGATTCAACTTTCGAGGAATGTTGTCGCGACGAATTTAATTATTGTTGTGTGTGCAGCAGCAGTTTACTACTATCTTTCCGCAATTTGCGGTTTATTTTTAAACTTAGAAACCCCAACAACGGCCAAAACAATAATGACCGAATAAGGAGAATGCACAAGAGACAGGTCTTGTAGTAAAAAAAAACAAGCAAAACAAAATAAAAAACGCCTAACTGTGTTTAGAGTTTTTTTTTTTATTTATGAATGGATGAATGAATGTATAAAGTGGGGGGGCTTTGCACGAGTATAATATACATGATGTACGTCGTCGTCGTAGACAAGGCATGAGAAGAGAGTGAGAAAGAGAGAGTAATTTAAAGACATTTTGCCCACAATATAAACAATAAAGGTTTGTTTGATAATAAAAACCACCTCATCGTCATCTTGGCCTTAATGGAGAAAGGCATAGGAAAAGAAAGGCAAAGAAAAACATTCATAAAATGATTGATTGGCGGTAAATGGCTGTTGATGAACTGTTCTTAAAAAGCACGAGAAAATTATGCGCTGACAAGAAAATCTATGATTATATACGAGTATTAAGAGATACTCATTTATAATATGCGTAAAATTTACAACATTTTGCAGCCGTAATCTTTAACAAAAGCACCCAACAGTATTTCACATTCGTTTACAAGAACTGTAAGCTTTCAAATTTAATACATGCCTCAATAATTTTTGAAATAACATATTTGCATTGAATACTGTTTTTAAACAATGTATCATTTCTATACAAACATATGTGTCTGGTTGTTGAAGCACCACACATTATTTGATATTATCTAGTGGGTGTTTCGTCTAATCATATTTATAACTGCATGCAACATTGTTGTATGTTTGTACTTGGTGTGAGAGAAAAAAGAAAAGCTTGCAGCAACAACAACAAACAGTTTTTAGATCTATGTTGTTTACATCTGTGCCAAATGTAAACATTGCAAACAATCGTCCGGTTCTGCGTCATCATCACGGTTTTGCAGTAAACCGTTTTGTGGGTGGATTGTGGGTTGCCCAACCATTCACATATTGGCATGATATTATAGTAGTTCCCACATTTAGTCCCAACGCTACCACTCATTTTGTCTTCAGCTGGTCTGTGCTCTAAATTTATTGATGTTTTGCAATTGGATATTTTAGCGATAGATATTTCAGATTTATTAAGAAATGTTTTGTTTATGTTGGGAAAATTTGCTAGAAGGCTTTCTAGTGAAATATTCTAGTGATTGCATTAGTTATTGCATTTATTGTTCAATATTTGGTTTTACCGACACACACACATACATAGTACAGATCAAAATGTCTGGCAATTGTGTAACATTTTGAAAAAGTAGGCCAGCTTTCTATTTCTTGCAATTTAAAGCATCAATGTGATTCTAATAACAATAATAAAACAACAATTCGGTTGGAAAACAGACCGAAATCGGTAATTTTTATATACAATTTTTACCGATTTCGGTCTGTTTTCAAACCGAATTGTTTTCCAGAACATGGGTGTAAATCTATACAAATAAGAAGTAAAAGATGTTCATTGGTAAGCGTATCTCTTGAGAACGCTTGGACCGATATGAATGTTCCTAAAGGTCCGAATAAGATATGTCCAATAGACCGGGTCACGAAAAAAATTTCCAAAGTCGAGGGTAAATATTAAAGATAACCTCAAGACAACGTCAAAAAAAAAAGTGTCTGAGGAACTTAAGTCGCGCCAAGATTTACTGTAATTACATATTTTTACCCTTTTTGAGATTTTATTTGTAATAAAAACAATATATCGTCAGTAAATAGATTAAAAATGAATTTTCCAAGGAAAATATTTAAATTTTTTTTTGAAGTCGCTAAAAATTATGCAACAATTTGAGCTACAAAGTATGGAATCATTTTTATTAAATTTTTTCCGTCAGCGCTATAAAGTATGCAATAATTTGCGATAATAATACAAACAACATAAGAAAACATTTGTGTTAATGCTGTAAATACATCTTCTATCATTAAAGAACCTATACACCGATGTCTTGTATCTTACGATTGAGCCACAAACAAAAAAGCAGCGATAAAAAAAAGATTTTGGCTGTTTTTTCGGAGGTGGGAAAGGAATTATAATAATATTTGCCCTCGACTTTGGGAAAAAAAGTTCTTTGTATGGGGACCGACCCTGTCTAATGTCCCATTTCTACGCTCACTTTTCCCATAATATCTTATGGGAACTTATGGTGGTACTCTTATGGTACTATATCGAAATTATTCAATGAGCCGAGTGGGCGTGGCAAAATAATTTTTTTGAGCTAGAGAGATAAAATTTGGTACACAGATAGTACTACTATCCCATACTACATTCATTGGGGGAGCTGTAAAGGGTAATTCAGGTTAAAATTTACAGGTCTTGGCCAAACTGTATGAAACTCCTAGGGAGAAACAATCTGATATTCTGATGGTACTCTGCAACCATCTGTGTGCAAAGGGGTCGTGTCAAAACTGTATTGGAGTCAACATTTGGTATACAGATAGTACTCGGCAGGACTGGTTGCAATTTGGACACCAAATTTTTCAATACGTTGGCGTAGGGGCGTGGAATAATAGTATTTTAGCCTTAGAGCTGGGGTGCTCAAAATTGATTTGCAGTCTTGTTTGTGAGTAAGAGAGAGAGAGAGAGAGAACTGCACTGGGAAAAAAGTTCGGCAAACTAGAACAATTAAGTTTACATATATTTTGCTGTACGAAAAAAAATATAATTTAGTGTACCCAAATTTACATGTAAAGTACCAAAAAGTACATTTATTGAAAAAAGTAGTTTTATTTTACTAGAAAGTACATTACAAAAATTTCATTTATTATACAAAAATGTACTTTCAATGTATCAAAAAATACTTTCATTGTACCAAAAGTACATTTATTGCACAAAAAGTAAAAATTTTTGTACCAAAATATAGAATGTACAATTTATTGTACCAAAAAGTACAATTTATTGTCCGAAAAAAAGCTTTATTGTATCAAAAAATACATGTAATGTACTAAAAAGTACATTTATTGTAAGAGGAAGTGCGTTCAATCTACCAAAAAGTACATTTACTATATCAGAAAGTACATTTATTGTACCTAAAAATAATTGATATGTACCAAAAAGTACATTTATTGCACAAGAAATACAATTAATTGTACCAAAATGTACACTAATTGTACCAAAAAGGAAATTTTTTGTGCCAAAAAGAACAATTTATAGTATCAAAAAGTAAAATTTATTGTCCAAAGATTACGTTGTACAAAAAGTACTTTTATTGTACCAAAACGTAAAATTTTTTGTAAAAAAAATTACTTACTGTTGCTTCAAAAAGTAAAATTAATTTTACCAAAAAGTAAATTTTTTGTACCAAACAGCACAATTTATTGTACTACAATGTACACCAATTGTATTAAATAAGAACAACTTTTAATTTAAAAACAAACAATTTATTATATCAAAAAGTACAAATAATGTACCAAAAATTGCATTTATTATATCAAAAAATACTATAGATGTACCAAAAAAAAATTTTTTGTACTAAAAAGTACAATTTTTGTACCAGAAATAATAATTTATTGTGCCAAAAAGTACAATTTATTGTACCAAAAATTACAATTTAATGTACCAAATATTACATTTATTATATCAAAAAATTCTTTCGATGTACCAAAAAGTACAATATTTGTACCAGAGAACAATTTTTGTACCAAAAATTACATTTATTGTACAAAATTTTACTTTTATTGTATCAAAAGTACATCGAAAATGTACATGTATTGTTCCAGAAAAAACTTTTATTGTACCAAAAATATTGTTATTGTACCAGAAAGTACAATTTATTGTACCAAAAAGTGTTTTGATTGTACCAAGAGCCAGAAGCCTATTAGAAATTGTAAGGCTCAGGCTCCTAAGACAGGACTTTCAACATAATTTTGTTGGCTCTTAGCTGCGTGTCGAGAGCTATGAAGAGCGAGCCAATATGCACTCTCTCTAGAATGCTCCACTTAAAAGCTTAAATGTGCCCAGAAAATCGTTAAACCCTGTTATTCATAAGACCATGCGCAAAGGCTCCAATTTGCTATGCTTTAGAACTTCAACGGTTTTAAACAGGGATCGTGGTTTCAGCAAGATAAAGCAAAATGTCACTCCTGCAACAAGCCCTCTGGTGCAGTTTGCAAAATTTTTGAGGAAAAATACATTTTTCTTTGGAGTTACCTTAAAAGTAATAGCTTCCAGAGCAACCAAGTGTCTCTTGAGGAATTAAAGGGACGTATTTGAGAGGAAATGCAACCAACCTGGTTGCAGCAGCAGTGACAAAAAAACGGAGCACACAAGAAATGTGTAACTTTTAAAATTAACGGTTTTTACCTTTATAATCTAGTTTTTTCCGTATCATCTTTCGAAAAGTAAAAGGACTTTTGGTCTACCCTGAATTTTATATTACATACTTTAAATTATTAAACTACTGTTTTAAAAACGACCTAGTGGACATCGACAATTTTTACAGATGTAAGTATAATTGTAAATACAAATGAACATGAACATGTAACATTTTAAGATAATGTATTTTTTCATAGACATCCTTCCATTTTACAGTATCATAAAATACCTATGCGGATCAGGTACAGTTTTAATCATATGACACAATCCGGATACCTCGTAAGTACAATTTTAATATGACAAAAAAAATATGAATATTAAATTATTTAAGAACTTTTAAAAACTTTATCCTGAAATACATATATTTAACAATTTTTGATCGTGTTGCTATATATGAATAATTTCATAAACATTTCGTAAAATTTCTCGTTACACTTAATTACAATTACAACAACAACCTGCGTTCCGTTTTGTTTTGTGTTTCATTACAAATGTAACTGGATGGCTGTACTACTACAGGACTTGGAGCGCATGTGCCAGCAACGGGCGTATAATATATGTATGTATAGGTATATCCACACACACACACAAAGCTAAGAACCAAACTTTGGGGTTATTGTGCGAAGCTAAGCATTTAACCGGGACAAGAAGCTTTCACATTCTATATAACTCCACACACATACATACATATGTATACACACACTTGTGCGAATATGTATAACATCGATAATGTACATATGTATTAGAGATACCTATATTATGTACATAACAACAGATGGGAAACATAAAATAGTAACAACAACAAATGCAAACGTAGAAAGTTTGGTAAGCATGTAAATATCTAACAGCAACGACGATGATGATAATGACGAAATTTGTAAGAAGCTTATACCAAATACCAGGAGTAACTAAAAAATCTGTTTTACAACGCGCGTGTGCATGTGTGTGGGTGTAGTATATGTATATAAATACTATGCGTGTTGAATGTACGAAGGACGAAATGCAACGAGGGAAGGGGCACGGGGATAGTACAAGCGTATTCATCGTTTAGACCGGCAGCATGAGAAGGTTCGCCGTCAGCAACTGAGGTTGTGCCGAATTTGAATCATCTGTTAGTTGTTATGTACATATGTATATTGTAAGCAAAATCTGCTGCTGCTGATACTACTACTACCACTGCCACCTTTGTTGCAGTTGTCGTTGTCGACAGCCTGGTGTTTCTGTGGATAGTTCCAGCAGATTGGGAGTTAAGAAGAATTCAAGTCAGGCCATCCCAGTAGTGGTAGTGATATTGAAAAAAAAAGCTCAAACACCAAATTCATATAACAAAGGCAGTTGACTTTTAAAGAGGGTGGTTTTCTTTTTCATTTTGGAGTATTTTGTAGTTGTTGGGGTGGTGGTTAAAGTGACAGCGCCGCTGCTGCTGCTTGGGACGACTTGAATTGGAAAATGGATCAATATTTTTCAGAGACAACAATGGCTGTCGTTATGTCACATTCAGGCGAGTGGACTGAAAATTTGAACATTTAGTATTCTACAGCGGCAATTCAAAAAGAACAGCAGCTATTTGGCTATCGAATAGAAACATACATACAGAGGACACATTCTGTTAAATGATGGGAGCAGCACTGTCAAAGTAAACAAAACACATTATACAAAAGAAAAACTATTGTTTGATTGTGGCTTACAAAACGGGGCTCCTATATCTGCTACTGTTGCAAAATTTGTATTTCATTGTTTTACTGAATAAATTTTTTGTAAAATATTTTATTTTTTTAATAAGAAATAAAAAAAAATTTTTTTTGTAGAATATTTTATTTTTTTTAATAAAAAAATAAAAAAAAAATTTTAATAAAATATTTTACAAAAAAAAATTTTAATAAAATATTTTACAAAAAAAAATTTTAATAAAATATTTTACAAAAAAAAAAAATTTTTATTTTTATAAAATATTTTTCTTTTTAATAAAATGTTTTATATTTTTTTAATAAATAATAAAAAATAAATTTTGTTTTTTTTTTTGTAAAATACATATATTATTTTTTTAATAAAAAAAATTTTTAATAAAATATTTTGCAAAAAAAAACAAAAATTTTTTTTTATTATTTATTAAAAAAATATGAAACATTTTATTAAAAAGAAAAATATTTTATAAAAAATTTTGAAGGGAATATTAAATTTTTTTTTAACAATGTTTTATAATTTTCATTCTTTAAAAGGATTTTTTTTTAATTAAAACTTAATATTTTATTTTTTTTTTTAATAAAAAATTGTTCGAACTGCAATTTTTTTACAAAATAAAATATTTCATTAAAGAAATAAAATATTAAAAATTATGTAAATTGAATAAAAAATTTAAAACAGAAATATTAACAAGTGGTAACTGAAAGATGCCGAGATGATTATGAATTTCTACGAGGAATGTTTAAAAAGATACAAAGGTGTAAAACTGCTCTTGCATTAAATACGTTATGAAAGTGGTTTAAATTAATTAATTACCCTTCATTTAATTTTAAGGAAAAGCTTAATGTTTTATACATATTTTATTTTTAAATGAAATATTAAATTCTTAAATATTAAAAAAAAAATTATTTAATAACAAAAAATATTAATTTAAAAAAAATATTCATATTTTTAGAAAATATATTAATTTATTTATTTATTCATAATAATAATACAGGAAGCCTATAAGGCCAATATTTAAAAAAAAAATAATTATTTATTTTAATATTAAAAAAAAAACTATTTGATTTTATGTTTTGTAGAAAAAAAATTACATATTTTATAAAAAAAAAAATTTTCATAAAATTTTCATATTAAAAAAAAACATAAAAATTATATGTTTCACAAAAATTATTTAATTTTTTTAAAAAATATATAATTTAGAAAAAAGCTCCATATGTAATATTTAAATAAAAAAAAAAATAAAAAAATCTTCACGGCTTCTGCATACAAATATTCTTAGCTCATATAAAGAATGAGACATTTTACTACACCATTTCCAATTGAAATTTAAAGAAAATCTATTGAAATTCAAATATTTCATTTCAAATTCAGATCTCGTCAATTGATATTTAAAAATAATCCATTTGAAATTCAAAAACTACCAATTCAAATTTAGAATTTCAATTGACGAATTTTGAATTTCAAATGACAGTTGATGATTTTTGAAATTCAAATATTTCATTTTAAATTCAAATCTTGTCAATTAATATTCAAAAAATCCATTCAATAACTATCAAATCAAACTTAGAAGTTCAAAGATTCGGTGAATTTTTCAGTTTAACTTAAAATAAATGTTTAAATAAGTACCAAAAACTATATTATTTATTGCTATACACCATTTCCAATTGAAAAAATCAAGTAAAATTCAAAAATTTTGTTTGATTTTCAAACATTTGATTTGAAATTCAAAACAAAACTGATATTCAAAAAATCCATTTAAAATTCACAAACTATCAATTCAAATTAAAAGTTTCCATTTGAAATTCGAAAAACAAATTCAAAACTTGTCATTTGAAATTTAAAATTCATCAATTGAAATTCAAAAAACTTCAAAACTCTTTCAACTGATGAGTTTTGAATTTCTATTGACGAATTTTGAATTTCATATGACGAGTTTTGAATTTCAATAGATGAATTTTGAATTTCAGTTGACGAATTTTGAAAATTAATTGAATTTAAATTGACAAATTTTTAATTTCAATTGAAGTGTTTTGAATTTCAATTGGTGAATTTTGAAAATCAATTGGCGGGTTTTAAATTTCAGTTGATATTTTTTAAATATAAATAAACAATTTGAATTGATATTTTTTGAATTTCAAATGTATTTTTTGAATATCATTTGATTTGATTTGAATTTCAATTGGAAATGGTGTAGTGCATTTTCGATATCAAATGTCTTCAATGAAATTTAACGAGAAACATTTGAACTCTCTATCTATGACTATCACATGTCCTTATTCGAGAAATGTCAGAAAAGGACCTTAAAATGGAACGAAACACTTGTCAAGCTGTCATTGAAAATTTTCGCTCGAAATTGCATCAGTTTAAATTTCACACACCATTAATTAAATAACGAAAAATCATTACAAAAGCTTTAACAAAAAAAATTCTTTAAAAGAAAACAATCACAATCACCTTAATCCTTGAGCATATACACATAAGAAACCCTTCATTTTATATCTGTTATGTATTTTTTTTTGGTCAAAACTATTTCCCACATTGTTCTGAAGAATACCCTAAAAATAAGGTTGTAAAAGTTCATTCAACTTTCTTTTTGTTCCTATCGCACTATTTTTCGATGCCAAAAATCCTAACTTTAGCAAAAGAGAGACAGAGAGAAAGAGATGCCACATCTAATGCACTTCTGCATTAAGCGACACAATGTTAACACAGCGCCACCTCTCTGCTACTACTAGAACTACATAGTACTCGTATGTACTTTCAAGCACTCTACTGCTACTACTAAATGGAATGAAGGCTGCTCCAACAGATGACGATTATGATGACAGAAAAACACCATCAATGTTGATGTAGTCGCTGCTGTTTGTCACAGCCGACGTTGCCGTCATTATCTTTTATATATAAGGCAACACAACACTTAAGCCTCCCCACACAACAAATAATATTTGGGTCGAGTAGGTGGTGGTGTGGGTTGGTTGTGTAGTAGGGAGCAACCAAAATGAGGATATACCTTTGTTTAATGTGTAGTTTTTAGCAAAAGAAAAACAAACCTGTCGTATATTATATACATATAGTTGAACTTAAACCAACAACAGCAACAAAATGCATTTTACTAAAGTTCATATCGTATCATATCATAAACAAAAACCATATGGGTGCGGCATCACTCATCATCTAGGCATAAGAGTAGATACGAGTATCCTTCGTAGTACTACAAGGTATTAATATATATATTTTTTCTCAAACAATTATACCTTAAATGAGACTATGAAATTGCTGTGCGTGCGTTTTTAGGTGATCTCAAGGAAAAAATAGAAAAATACTCATAAAAGAACGACCTAATTTTATATATACACTAAAGTTGTTTCTCTTGAAATTGTTGTGCGTGGGTGTGGTGGGTGCCGACGAAAATCTATGTATGATTGTTATTAAATAACTTGGAATGAATCATTAAACTACAATGAATTTGAATAATAAACATTCAAACTAGGCCAGAATTTCTTTAATGAATACCTAATAGTATAATTGGCGCCAAGCAATGTAATATTTTGAGAGATAGTATTCAAATTATGTAATGTAGCGAAAATTCCGATATTTAATTGAAATGATTGATGTAATAGAGTGGGGGAGAGAGGAATACCTTTAGGAGAGAAATAGTTCCTGGGTTTTAGGTAATTCAAGACGGGAATTTCTTAAACATTTTTTTATTTAAATAGTATCTGAGTTTCTCTGAGGTAAATTAAACGATATCAAAAAACTACACCATTTCCAATTGAAATTCAAAGAAAATCAATTAAAATATTTCATTTGAAATTCAACTCTTGTCAATTGATGATCAAAAAATCCATTTGAAATTCAACAAAAATTTACATTCAGTTATAAATTTGAATTGATATTTTTCGAATTTCAAATGAAAAATTTGAATTGATTTTTTTTGAATTTCAAATGGATTTTTTAAATATCAATTGACGACATTTTAATTTCAAATTATAAATTTGAATTTCTTTGAATTCCAATTGAAAATGTTGTAGTTAAATGTTAAATTCTTTATATGAGCTGAGAACATTTGTATGCATTTTTTTAAACCACAAGCGGAACTTTGTATAGGAGATGGGATTAGTTTTTCAACGATCTTGCTCATCTTGGAAATTAACCTAGGCCAAGAGGATGGAAAGTTTCATAGCAAATTTCAGCATAATATACCTTATAAAATGCGGCTGCAATCGCGGAGACAGACTGATGGACACCCTCAAATGATCTGTATAGGAGGTGGGAGTAGTTTTTGTCCGATTTTTATCATGTTAAAACCTAAACTCCTGCATACGACTGAGATACCCAATGCCTACTCCAACCAACTGCCCCAAAAAAACTTAATTTCCCTTTACACCCCAAGAATGAGGTATGGGATGTTTCTCGCGTTGTTCTGAATAAACCGCTTTCTATTTTAGATTCACAACAAACGTCATCTACTTGTTTGTCGACGAATGCAAACGTCACTGTTTGAGAATCTTTTACTAGACATGGAGATTAACTCGACACTTATACTGCCAAGTTGCTGTCGACAACATCGAGACTCTTTCAATTACTTGAAACCAACCCTCTTTTTCTGATGTTCTGATAAATGGAATATTAGTAAATTCTTATGTTTAAAAAACAGTAAGAAAGTTTTAGTCGGAAAAACCGACTCTAACCCTCAGTAAAACATATAATTTTCTAGTACATATATTAATATTTTATAAAGTGGGCGGAGTGGAACATTTGCGTGGGAGGTACCAGAAGGGTCGTGAATAGACTATCAGTTTTTTCTCCAAAACTTTATCCTGATTTAGCTTTTCTAAACACAGAATTTGGGCACGATCGCGTTGGGTGATATTGTTACTAGACTTCTAAAGATTCCATACTAGATTTGTATGAAACGTACCAGAAAGGGCGTGGCCAGGGCTTTCTCCAAAATTTTACCCTGTTATGACTTAACAAAATAAAGAATTTTGACAAGATCGCCTTTGGTGTATTGATATTTTTACTCGATTTCTAAAGTGAGCGGTACCAGATGGATATGGAAGGTACCAGAAGGGGCGTGGCTAGACCTACAGTTTTTTCTCCAGAACTTTACCCTGTTATGATTTAATAAAATACAGAATTGGGACAAGATCGCGTTGGGTGTATTGATATTATTACTACATTTCTAAAGGGGCGGTACCAGATGGATATGGAAGGTACCAGAAGGGGCGTGGCTATACCTTCAATTTTTTCTCCAAAACTTTACCCTGTTATGACTTAATAAAATACAGAATTTGGACAAGATCACGTTGGGTGTATTGATATTATTACTACCTTTCTAAAGGGCGCGGAGCGGTACAGGGAGTGGTACATTTGTATGGAAAGTATGAGAAAGAGCGTGGCCAGACCACCAGTTTTTTCTCCAAAACTTAACCTTGTTAAAACTTAACAAAATATCGCGTTGGGTTTATTGATATTATTACTAGATTTCTAAGGTGGGCGGAATGGTACATTTGTATGGGAAGTAATCAAAGGGGCGTGGGTATGTAGTACATTTGCAATACCGTAAGTAGTTTTAGGGAAATATTAACCAATGCAAAGTTTCAAAACAATTAGTTGTCTTTCGAAAATCGTGCGAACCAACCGGACAGACAGACAGACGGACATGGCTCAAACTACTTAAAAAGTAATGAATCGAATTTGGTTCAAAGTAAGTTCACTGGGGTCTAAAGTGACTCCTTGTATGTGTTACACTTTTGGGTCATATCAAATGATTTATACCCTCCTACCAGAAGAGTGAAACAGATACTACCTATGAAAGCTTATTATTGTAGGGTGAGCCTCTGCATACATAAAATTAAAATCATGTTAATTTTTTGATTAATTTCGAAAAAAAACTGCATGAATTATAATTAAAAACCTTCGGATGTCAGATAGCCGACATTGGTTATCGTATGGTCAACTAAAAAAAAAACATTTTATAACCTACCGCAATAACTCATTGGATGTACCCAAAAAGAAAATACTAAACAAAATAAAAATGATAATGATGACGACGTTGCTGATGATACTGCTATAGGCGACGGCATGTTTTATATGTTTGGATAAAAATTCGCAAAAAAAGAATCATCATCATCGTAGTCGTAAGGAACAAGAAAACAAGCTTCAAGAAATATGGCGGCAAATGAATGGATTTAAGAGGGCGTTTCAATTTTGGTCATCATACATAACGTTGCGTACGTACGACGACAACATATGTAAAACGGAAAAGAAGAGGATGTCGCCATGTGTCATGTGCCTGTTAATAAAGAAAAGACGTTACTCGTTTTGCTGTGGTGCAAAATTGTACAAAATATTGTATCACATGACACACAAGCTGATGAAGGACAGTTATGTTTTTTTTTTTTGTATGTGCTAAATTGGAAGAAGGCTATGTACGCGTTAAAAAGGAAAACAAGGTTAAGGCAGTATGTGAAGGAAAGTGTCACAAGTTAATGAGCTACTGCCAATGGATTTGACAAATGCGGTGTTACAAGTGACATGAATGATATTATTGGGTTTTTCAATTGAAGTTAAATCAATCATTTCATTAATAAGATAAAAATAGTGGTATAATATCGTTATACAAAGAACAACTGCATAAATATAATTTTGGTTTTCTTTGTTTATTTAAGGATAAAATGTAGGAAACCCATATGACGGGCTCAAATTTTTTTTACCTATTTATTCCAAATCGCTGAAAGATCACTACTAGTAAAAAAAATGATCTTATAATAAAAATGATAATGAAAATGAATTATAATTTAACATAAGTTTTTTTAAAAACAAGATCAGCTTTATGTTCTATGGAGTTAATCGATTTGACAAGTGAAATAAAAAGAAAATATAATTTTCACCTATATGAGTTGTCACAAAAACAGTCACCTCTTAATTATTTAAACTCATAATTGTCGCAACACAAATTATATTATTGATATTATTAACAAAAGCTTATTTTCTCTTTATCATACAACATTATAGCTGACAGCACTGGCTGACTGCTGTTAACCTAATACAAAGTACTACACAAGTGGCCTTGTTTCTTGTTTCGTATTGTTATGTTTTGTTTTGTTTCGTTTCGTTTGTGTCACACTTACCTTACTCAATTTTTCTCCCTCATGTCGTGGCAACAACAAACGTAAATTCTGAAAACCGGCATTGATGCTTTGCATGCGCCTCCGTTCATTACTGTTGGCGATTTCACGTCGCATACGTTTTTCATTTTCTAACGTATTCTTGCTAACGGGCGGGGGTGGCGGCAAAGTACCGCATGCCAATTTTGTACCACCTTGAGATGACATACTGTTGCTACTGTGACGTTGACGTGATTTTGATGATGGTGTGGATACAGTCTCGTGTTCATAGGATGGATTTTCACCTTGTATTATGTATGATTCTCCTCCGGAGTCCTCTAGTTGTAATCTGAAAATAGAAAATAAGAAGAAAATTTAGTTAATATATGATAATTAAGTGTCAATTTCCTCATTAAGATGAAGCTGTTATTAATGACAAAAAAGATTTGACTTTTATAAAAAGACAAAAACAAATTGATAAGGTTTTCTAAAGGAGTACTAAAAATGTAACTGTTGTCTTCTTGCTTACTTTGAATTTGAATATTAATCTCTTTAATAAAAAAACTAAAAAAAAAAAATGGAAAAAACCGAAATAGCTCAAGAGATTTCAAGGTTTAACTATGTATATTCTCGAAAAAATCCAATCTTTTCACAAAAGTACTTTTTGGTACAACAAAAGTACTTTCTGGTACAACAAAAGTACTTTTTGGTACAACAATAGTACTTTTTGGTACAACAAAAGTATATTTGTTACAACAGAAGTACTATTTGGTACAACAAAAGTATATTTTAATACAAAAAATTTACTTTTATATAGTTTTGCTTTGGCCTACAATAAAAGTACCACTTGGTACAATAATTTTATGGTTTTTAGTACAAGAAAAGTATTTTCTGGACTTATAAATGTAGTTTTTGGTACAATGAAAGTACTTTTTGCAACAATAAATGAACTTTTAAATCTAAATGTACTATTTGGTGCAACAAATGCTTTTTTAGTATTTTGAATGTACGTTTTGATACTACAAATTTACATCTTGGTAATTTGGCACAATAAATGTACTTTTACAATAAATGTACTTTTACAATAAAAGTAATTTAAGTACAATAAATTGAACTTCTTCGTATAATAAATTTTATATTTTGGTACAATAGAAGTACTTTTTGGGACATTAAATTGTACTATTTATTACTAAAAATTCTATTTTTTAGTACAATAAAAGTATAAATGTACAATCTGATACAACAAATGTTCTTAATGGTGTAATAAAAATAATTTTTGGCACAAAAAAATGTACTGTTGTTACAAAAAATACTTTTCGATATAATAAAAGTTCTTTTTAGTGCAACAAAAGTACTTTTATGTACTATAATTGTATTTTTAGTAGTTGTACCTTTTGGTACTATAAAACAAATTAAACTTTTGGTAAAACAAAAGTATTTTTAGTAGTTGTACCTTTTGGTACTATTAAACAAATTAAACTTTGGGTAAAACAAAAGTACTTTTTGGTACTATAATTGTATTTTATGGTAAAATAGTTGTACTTTTTTTGGGACCGGCAGTGGCATAGTGTTTGGAACACGCGACTACCATGCGGGAGATCGCAGGTTCAAACCTGGCTCCAGTAATCTTAAAAAAAATATTCTTTCATTGTCGGCTCCCCTCGAATGTTGTTGACAGCAACTTCGCAGTATTAAGTGTCGAGTCAATCGGCGTGTCTAGTAAGAGATTCTCAAACATTGACGTTCGCATTCGTCGATAAACAAGTAGGTGCCGTTAGATGTGATTCTAAAAATAGAAAGCGAGTTAATTCACAACAACGCGAGAAGCTATCCCATACCTCATTCATGGAGTGCAAAGGGAAATTAAGTTAAGTTGAGTTGTACTTTTTGCTACAAAAAATTTACTTTTTTAATTTATTGCGTGAAAAATTATTTTACGTTTCAGTACATCAAATGTACGTTTAGTACATTTTGATACTATAAATGTACAGTTTGGTAAATTAATTGTACTTTTTGGTACAATAAAAGTAATTTTTGGTAAAATAATTGTATTGTATTTCTATGTACAATAAATGTACTTTGTAGGTACAATAGTATATAGTAAAATAATTGTACTTTTTGATAAAATAGCTGTGTTTTTTGTTGCAATAAAAAATACTTTTTGATAAAATAGTTCTGTTTTTTGTTACAATAAATGTACTTTTTGGTGTAACAACCGAACATTTTGAAATCGTACTTCTATTGTACTTTTTCGTACAATAAAAGTACGTTTAGGTCCAATAAAAATATTTTTTGGTACTATAAATGTACTTTTTGACAATATAATTGTACTTTTTAGTATCAATTTTTTTTGTGGTACAATAGAAGTACTTTGTGGTACAATTGCAGGACCTTTTTGTGCAAATAATTTACTTTTTATAACTTACTTTTGATAAAAGAAAAGTACTTCGCCTTTTGAAAGGACACTCACAGTGCCACTACACCATTTTCAATTGAGAACCACATCAATTGATATTAAAAACTCAAATCTCGTCAATTGTTATTTAAAAAATCCATTTGAAATTCAAAAAACATTAATTCAAATTCAAATTTTTCTTTTGAAGTTCGAAAAATATCAATTGAAATTAAAAACTTGTCATCTTCAAAACTCTTTCAACTAATGAAATTCAAAAATCTTTAAAACGCTTTTAACTGATGAGTTTTAAATTTCAACTGGCGTGTTTTGAATTTCAATTGACGAGTTTTCAATTTCAGTTGACGAATTTTGAATTTCAAATGACGAGCTTTTCAAGTGCTGAATTTTGAACATCAATTGCTGAATTTTGAATATCATTTGATGAATTTTGAATTTGAATTGATATTTTCGAATTTCAAATGGAAAATTTGAATAAATTTTTTGGAATTTCAAATGAAATTTTTGAATAACAATTGACGACATTTGAATTTCAAATGGAATATTTGAATTTCATTTGATTTTCTTTGAGTTTCAATCGGAAATGGTATAGATACATATATCGAAGGCCTTTAACACAGTCAGCCCCACCACACTCTTTCAGGGGTATAGTTTTCCATTTTCAAAGTTCTTTAAGAATAAGGAGAAAATAACCCCGGAGATTATTTTTAGAATAGGGGAACAAGGAATATAAAAAAAAAAATATAAAAAAATATGTAAATAAATTTAAAAATAAAAGATTGGAACTGAAAAATTCATTTTTTTTTTAAAATAAATCTCACTGTCAATTTTTAATTCGTTCGTTAAATGTAATTTTTTTAAAATTAAGTTATCGACGCATCTTTAGCGACTACATTGGGGATATCTGTTTCTTCCGGCACAAGTCGGGTTGTATTTTTTTCAAAATCCCTGAAATTTATCGCATCTACATATGAACGATGTATACATAGGTATGCTGCAGCATGTACATTTTTGAGTCACATAATGAGAAAATTTCCGACTTTCTCATTCAATATAGGCAGGCACCACAACAAAACTTAGCTAGAAAGAAGTACATAATTGGAATGCGAATAATGAAAAACCCCGCCAATATGTTGCATCAATACATGAACAACTGCTCCACTACTCCACACAACAGCAGCAACAGCGCGTAAGCGTTGCATTCATTTACGTAGATACATACATGCATACGACAGCACACACACCACAAGGAGGGAATGACGACAAATGAATGAGTAGTATACAGGCCACGACGCCGCATGTGCTGCTGCTCGCTCAGATACTTTGGAGCTTGGGAAAGAAAAATCTGTGCTAGAATGCATTGGAATGTTCATTGGAATGGAATGCAGTTTCATTCACCTTTTTACACACACAAAGCCAACCAACCATGGGGACAGCAGGCCATCACAGCGCTAGCACTCTTGCACATACACAGGTTCACATACCTATGTATGAAGATATGGCAGATTGTTGTTATTATATGTCAGCTGCTTTATGCTGCTGACTGTGAACCAGCTAAGCACAACATGAACGAACGGCTGATGGGCTGGTTGACTGAATGGTGGTGGTGGTGTCGATGGATGCGGTTGTTAATGATGACGACGTATCTCAAGATATGATGATGATGATGCCGCAATTGTAAACTTGTGTGAGTGTAACCGAGAACAACCTAGCAGAAGCGAAAATATCCAAGAAATGAATTCGCCCCGGTATTGCCACTGCAGCTGACTGTACAGTACAACTCGGACGAACAACAACTGGCTGCTGTTGGGCTGTTTGGGTCGTTTACACAAAAACAAATATGGCTGGCTGGCTGGCGTATAAGAGAAGCAGAAGAAACAAAACAAATGTAAGCGAAAGAATGCGAACGAATAAATGTATGCAACAAGAGAAGTATCATGGCTGTGTTGTTGGCAAAAGCCAAACAAATACGTTTTTACTACTCCTTTTTAGTTTATAGTACAACGACAACGCCAATAACAAATAAAAACAACAACAACATCCTCAACAAATGTAGCAAATATCACCGCCACAAACATAAGCAAACAAACGACCTTTCGTCGGTGTGGTACTGGAGAGAATCTAAAAATAAATACGCAAACATTTGTTGTATTGTAAACAAAAGCCAAGTTCTCCAAGATTGTCTTAGCCAAGAAGAGAAGAAGAAGAAGCTGGGCAAGCAGCAACGATTCTCCACACTGCGGTGGTATGTGCGATTTCATATTAGAACTTGTATGCAATTTCAATTGTGAACGAGGCCGACTACGACCATAGACCAAGTTAGTTGTGGAGAGGGTTAGATATAACAATAACAACATCTAAAACAAACAAACAGCAAAAGACAATGGAATGTTGCAATGCAACTTTTCTTTTAAATGCTAAAAATAACCGCTGTAGACATTTTAAAGTAGTCAGAGCCATTTGTTGTTGAAATAACAGCGACATTAAAAAAAAATGATTAGGAAATAAAATAGCTTGAGTTAGAAAGAAATTTACTTATACCATTATAGCAAAATTTTTAATATACAGAATGCCGATGTAAATGTTCGATACTATGGACATCTCAGATGTTTACATAGCAAACTAATAGACTTCCTCTTATTTCAGAAATACATATCATACTTTGCCAACTTTTTCTAAAAGTCCTAATGACATATCAGACAAAAAATACCAATGTAACGCATTAAAGAAGATGTGTTAGACCCCAAGTATCTGAAGATCTTCTTAGAGTCGTTTGAGACATACACAGTAAATTTTTCAGCTCAATGATTTGGGACGCAATTCTGAGAACTGCACCTGAAATAAGCCCTAAAAAGAAGAAGTTCTGCATCATTCGTTTTGTAAAGTTACATGCCATAATAATTTACTATCGATTTGAATTTAGTAAGTATCGTATAGGGGGAATATGGTGTTATATGGTGGCGTATTATTATCATAAGTAATATTTCACGTAAATTGATGTCCCCCTTCTGGTACGAATTTTGCGTAGGATGCACGATTGTGAGAGTTTGACTCAGCTATAAATATGGACTATATCCGCAGATTCTTTTTCGTACTTTCAATACAAAATGACCTACCAACTATCAACTAAATTTGAATTATGATTAAACATTCTTAAATATGCATCCCCCATACTTTAACATATCCTTGATATGTACGCGCAAAAACATATTAATTCATGTGGCATTGCCTTTTTTCATATCCTCCCTTTACATACATACATATGTATACGCATATGAGCGAATTCAATAAATACACCAAAGTGCATTCCTTTTTCTTGTACCCAGATTATATGTGAAAATGCTATATATATTCGCATATGCATGCATCTGTTGTACATAGTATATGATGATTGAGCCGTTCATATGCATATATGTACATTTGAATTTATGTACAACAAAATTTACCGGGTCTACTAGCGAAAAGAAATGGGTCAACAAACCCTGGGTAAAAATTAACTATGACGTCAACTATGACCTAAAAATCTACAATATAAAAATGTATATGATATACTTGTAAGTGTACTATACTAAAACCGGATACTACAACCAACATAACATACGCCAGCAATGTGAGAAACAAATTTTCACTCAATGTATATCGTATAGAATTTCTTAACTTATTTATCCTTTTATATCAAACCAACAAAAAAAATAGAAACAGGACAATACTTAATTTTTTTATCGTAATTGTTGTATCAGCCTTAAAATAAACTTCCTTAGTTAGTTTTTCATATGCACACAGTGGATGCTTGCTTGACAGTTAATTGACAGTTTTTATCAAACTTAACATACTATTATTTATTTGCCTACCAATTGATATTAATGTTATAAAAAATGCCCCTAGCAGTTATAAATGTAAATATTGCATCAAATCAAAAACATTGACACTTTTAAGCTGACAACTTCTGACACATGTGAACTACATACATACAAAGTGGCAACATTTATAAATAGCTGCAGAAAAACAAAATTTATTTAAGCATGTTGTAATTTATTAAGACATCATCGTGTTGGGTTTATAAATACATAGCCAATTTCTTAATAATGAGACTAAATATAAACAACATATTTGTAATGTCCCATGTTATCTATTTTTAAATATAGAAGAAATGGGGATAATAGTGCTATGACATTTTATTCTATTTTTGAAATTAAATTTTATTTGTTTATTGTAAAGAAAAAGACACTCACAAATGCTCAAAATTTCATTATGCCCTTCGTTACGTACAAGGTACATACAATAAAGACAAAGTATTATACATATGTCTTATTGTTTAAATGACATGTCAATTGTAATAAATCGGCAATACTTTATTTTATAACTTATTCGGAAGAAAATTAATATTTATTAGGTATAGAAATGGAGCTCCCCTTTGATTTGGGTATAAGAAAAAATATTGTTCTCACGAATTAAATTTAATGTTTAAATTGTGGAAGTAAGCTATTATATACCTTGAAACTATATTTGCATAAATTACACTTTATGAAATTAGTACAATAGGAGGCTTAGTTAAGAACACTTTTAATGCTTTTCAATAAGCTAAAATCTACTTAAAAATATTGTTCTTTTTCTTACTGTGTGGAGAGAAATATGCAATTTTGCTTATGCAACGGAAATATTTTACATGTGCTACTTTTATCAGAAGAGTTTATAGACGAATGCGATTGTCAGCTGTTTGAGAAGTTTTTATTAGACTTTTACTCCGAAGTTGTTGTCAACAATAACAAAGATGCCGCCGATGAAAGAAATGTAGGTGACTGAAACAGGAATCAAATCCTTTTATTCATCATCTCTATAAAATCTCTTTTATATTTTTATTAATTTTTTAATTTGTTTTAAAATTTTCATTTTTTACTTTTATTTTTTTTTAATTTATTTTTTTTTTTTTTTTGTTTAAATTTCTTTTTTTTGTTAAATTTTATTTTATTTTGATTTAGTTTCTTTTTTAATTTAATTTCCATCATCTCTATAAAATTTCTTTTATAATTTTATTTATTTTTTAATTTGTTTTTAAAATTTTTATTTTTTAATTTTTTTTTTGTTTAATTTAATTTTTTTTTTTTTATTTTATTTTTTTTAATTTTATTTTTTTTTATTATTTAATTTTGTTTAAATTTCTTTTTTTTCTGAAATTTTATTTTATTTTGATTTAATTTTTTTTTTTTTAATTAATTTTTTTTTTTAATTTAGTTTTTTTGATGTGTTGATTTTTTTAATTTAATTTAAATCTTATTTTGTTTATGTGTATTTGTTTTGGTTAGTTTTTAGTCGATCTTACTGTGTATTATATCAATTTACGTTAGTGTATCGTATGATACATCAAATTCGGCTAAACATCAGAAAAATGTTGCGTGACACACTGAATTTGACCAAAAATATCAAACAATAAATAAAAAAACATTTTTCTGATCTTTAGCCGAATTTGATGTATCATACGATACACTAACGTAAATTGACTTATTTTTTTTTTTACTTAGTTATTCCCGTGTAAATAAGATATGACAGACATAGCTACCAACATTTTCTATCGAAAAATCGTCAATATTTTCGTCAAACACCACAAAAAATCGTATTTCCAAAATTTAAAATCGTCAAAATGACGTCATGTTCTAAATAATTTGAATTTTAGGGAAAACAAAATTTAAATATGTAAAAAAATAAAATAAATCTACTTGTTTTATCGGAATTTTTATATAAAATAATATTCCAAAGGTTTCCAGAAAATTTATAACTATTTCACAAAATGTGTTAAATGTACATTTGTAAACTTTGTCGAACCTGTAAGATACAAGTCGAAAATTAATTTAAGTTAGAACAGTATTTTAGGTTGGTAAACTTTACACTTGAAGATAATACTATAAAATAATATTCAAATTTCAATATGTACACACACAATATAATACAAAACGTTTAATATTTCACTAAAAGACATGGTATATGGCTTAAGCTTTTTATAAAGCAGAACAGTTGAGTGTCTAAAGTTTCAAATTTTTAAATTATTTAAAATAATTAAGATACAAGTTTTAAAAATTATCTCACTTATCTGATTCTTCAAATAAAATTGAAAAATTAATTATATATGCATTTTACTTGCAAATGTATCTAAGTTCAATAACGAGTATGTGTTTTATTACGTTGTTGTACATACATGGATGTTGTACATAGAAATTCAAACATTTATTAACTCTTTCCGAATATTGGCTTGGACATAAGCGATGTGCATACAACTCTCTTTTTAAAATATTCCATAAAGTAAATATTTTCTAAATACATAATTTCATTGAAAAAATTGTTAAAAGCAAAATGGTCCGCGAATTCTTTGTAAGTAAAAATGTTAAATCCATTCAGTTCAGAGTAAGTTTTTTGAATTTCTTATTTTTGCTGTAAAATAAATTACTGACGATTTTTTGATTTTGAAATTTTTTAAACTAATAGTTTCATTTAGAATTATTAGAGAAATATTTCATAGTTCCCATTAAAGGTGGAAACATATAATGACAAGAATGACAAAAATATTATATTTGATAGTGCGTTCTCTTAGATATATTCTATTATAGCAAATTTTCTTCGTTGCAGTTGAAAATTTAACAATATTTGATAGTGGCCACATCAAAAGTAAAAAATCGTCACTTCGTACCAGTTTTAGAGCCAATATCGTCAAAATCGTCAAGTCCGAATTTTATGAATAATATCGTCAAAATGACGAAAAATCGTCACAGTTGGCAGCTATGATGACAGATCTTATTAGACCTCGGAAGATGCGAAATGTGTGTGTGTATCTGATTAAACCAGATAAGATCACAATTGATCTAAATGTATCTATGTAATTAGATCTTATGTTATCCGAAATTTGTTACAGATATAATATGATGTAATCACATCTTATTGTTTTAAATTTGATCAAATTATATCTAATTCAGAAGTTTATAGTGGAAATACTCTGATACAATGAGAATATCCAAGTTTACAATTATAAAATAATATAAAAAAAATTATTACGCTACAGCCGCTTAATTTCTCAGATCCGATGTAACATGACTTCCTCGATTTCTTCAACGCTTTTCGCAATCTATCCTCATTTATTGGAAATGACCTATTGATCAGGTTATATCTCACCAGATCCACTAGGTTTAGATATGCGCTGATCCACCACAATTTATTAGATTCAATTCCATCTTTTTATTTGACACATTTAACTTGACCTAATGCAAGCAGGTATGGCACTTCTCGCTAGATCTGATCAGATCCATTGTAAGTTATAATAAGATCTAATTCATCCTTCATCTAATTATATCCTATTTATAAATCCAACTTTACAAACAGATTGTTATATTTTATATTTTTTTACATTTGTTTTTTTATATATACATTTGTTTTTTTATATATACATTTGTTTTTTATATAGATATACATTTTTTTTTATCATTTCATTTAATTTTTTATATTTTAGTCCTTTTCGTATTATGTTTATCATAATTTACTTTTAGTTTTTTTTATTTTTTTTTTTATTTTAGTTTTTTTATTTTATTTCAGTTTTTTTAATATATTTTAGTAATTTATAATTTTTTAGTATATTTTAGTAATTTATATTTTTAATATATTTTATATTTTTAGTATATTTAAGTTTTTTTATATTTTTTATTATATTTTAGTTTTGTTTTCTATTTCTTAATATATTTTGGTTTTTTTTTTTTAAGTAGATTTTGTATATTTTAGCTTTGGTTACATATTTTTTTTTATATACGTATACATTTTTTGTTTGTATTTTTTTATTTTGGTAATTCTTTATTTTTGTATTTTTTTTTATTTATCACTTTAAAAGGATATATTTGCAATTTTTGGTCCAGATCCATTAAACTCTGTTATTTGTTTGCATTGCTGAGATTCTTACCTTTCATTTGATACCCATGTCGTTATCATATGGTTCGTGGAAATATTTGATTTAATTTTTTGAAAGTGGTGTATCCTTTGAAACTTTTAAGTCCTTTTAAAAATAATCCTGACGTTCTGGCGATAAACTGAGAACGCAGTTTTACTACACAAGGTCTCTAGTTTCACGTATGTATATATGGTCTTCATCAAGTTTGAAAACAAAAATTGAAAATTGTCACAGGGTGTAATATTTACGTATTAAAACTTTGTTATTTATTGTATTTTTATTTATTTTTGTTTTAAAATATTTTTATTCACCCATACAGTTTTATTTATTTTTATGCACACAACATAAATATTTTATAATTTTTTTTATTTACGTTTGTTTTTTATTAATTTCATTTAGTATTTATTTGTGAATTTTCATTCTCTCACATTTAATGTATTTTCATTTATTCTTGTATTTTTTATTTTGTTTTTGAGTTTTTCTGTTGATTTATGTAGTTTTTTGATATTAATGCATTTTAATTATTTAATTTTTCATATTTATGTATTTTTTCATTGACATCCCATTAAAAATTAAAAAAAAAATCTCTTATATATATAAACTAAAACTGCGTCATTATATAACGTCTTAAAAAATTAGTAAACAACTGTAAAAAATTGCGTTTTGAATTTTCAACATGTCTATGCAATATTTTGCACATCTTATTTATGATGTACAAAAATCGGTATCTTAAAAAATAATCTTCAGTAAAAAAACGGCAAATCTCCCATTATCCAAACACAGATGTATGTATGTACGTATCATCGCTGTAACAATAAACAACGAAATTAAATTTAGAACGCAGCAACTGTGCTATTTTATCCAAACAAAACATCGTGTACACCAGCTTTTAGCACAAATACAATAATTTGTTGCTGCTTTTACGTTTTGCTTAAACCTGAACTAAATTGTCGGCACGAGATAAACCATATGATGAGAGGGAGGGTTCCGTTAGTAAATACCCCAACTCCCCCTCCTCATCTGATTAAGGTACACTCGCAATAATAGTGAGACTTTTGCGTCGTAATTGTGCACTTCTCGCGTGAAAATATCAACCACCCACCACCTACAGCCCTCGATCTTTGCACAACAATCACAACTGGTCTAAGTATATTTCGCGTACATCATTCATATGTAGGGATGGATGGGAAGACAACAGACAGGAAAATGTGCACATGTATGTATGCGCGAATTATTGCATGAAAGCGAGTGCGGTGCCATAGTTGTCTGTTGTCTTGCAGGAAATAACTGTAAATATACTATAGAAAACAAATGAAATACTATATGGGAGAGAGAGAGAGAATTTTTGTACTGAATACGGTGAACTAAGAGAACGGGAATTGCAACCGATAGAACAGATGGTGGGCGGGCAAGGTTTATTTTCGTTTGCTTGCTATGGTTTGTTGTAAATTTAACGGATCATATTGGCGCCATGAAATACAATACGAAAATTAGAATAAAGACGTTGTAATATGCTTATAAAGAGTCTATTTGAAATATTGAAAAACAAAAGAAAAACACAACAGAGACGTTATGTAATTATATATTTGCGTAACTGTAACAAAAATACACAAATGAAACAGGAATAGTTTCTATGATGTGTGTTGGGTTGTGTGGCATTACCAGCAGCGCCAAGAGTCATGTACTGCATGAAAATTATCAAAGACAGCTGATTAATCTTATTTGAATGAGAGCACATACATATGCTGTAAGTGAAAACAGCTGAACTATCATGAATGGCTAGAATTTGATGTAAAAAAAATGAAGCTTTTAAGTAATGAATTAGCGGCGAGTAAAACAGGAAACAGTACAGAAATTTCATTCAGGTAAACTGTGTGATATTTACCGTCACCCTATGTTTGTTACTTATTATTACTTATGTATGTTTTATTATTTGCTCTGTCGGTCGTATGATCAAAGCTTTACGGACATGTTGTAATGGATTTCCCGAAAGTGGCTTATACGATACCAATTGAGTACTAGGGAAAAAGTCTCTTCAGTTTCGGTCATTTGCATGAGGTTTTATATACAATTACAATTTAATTAAACTGAAAAATTTAAATGTCTTCCAGATGTCCGTTTGGAAGTTATTGGAAAAATAGCATTTTTCCTAAAATTGGTGATTTTTTATTGGATGAGATTTGACGTTTTAAGCTCCTTTGTTTGACATAACTCGAGAACCATTAGCTGAAACAAATTTAAAAGAATTAATAACTACAACTCCTTTAATTACATAGTTCACATAACGTCTTCCTACATAAGCAACAGTTTCACTTTTCCATCCATCAAATGATTTTGAATTTTGTAGCAGTTACAATAAAACTGTTGTACTCTGTGGCGTATGATTTACGTGCAATATTACTTATGGTAATCATACGCCTTTTTTCGGGGCTACTTTCATGTGCAGTTCTCAGAATTGGGTCCCAAAATCATGTGTTGTACTGTGTAGTACAATATAATTAAAACGACCAAATTCGAATATTCTTCATTTGTTATTTAGAAGTTATGCAAGAAATATTAAATAACCACGACCACCAATACCTATCTTAAGACCAAATACGTTTCGTGACATTGTAGGACAATTGATCCGTGCCCTTCTGCCTTGCTAGCTAGTAAACAAGATAACTGGAGTTAACCTTTTTTGAAAAAACTTTCGTGTACGTGTGAACTGTCGATTGTGTCTGTGTTAAAAAACTACATAAGCCAGTCTCGCGAGGCTATGTGATGCCTATCACTATTTAAAGGGACGTTGTTTGTTGAGCAAGACAATGTGTGCTAATGCTACATTTTCATTGAATAAAATTGTGTATTTATTATCTGTACAAGAAGATGTGCAAACACACAACACAACCACTGCATACCATACGAACGAATAAACGCTTGTAAAAAACGAAGAACGAAAAAACAAAACGACATATGTACAGCCACCAGGCAAGCAGCCAACGCAAACAGCCAAAATCCAACCGGCAAAAAAAACAACAACAGCGAAAGAAGAAAGAAAACCAATAACAACACAGCACAACACAACTAGTCATTGTCGTTCGTCGCAGTCAGTCTGTACGCCAGACAGTAAGCTCCACTTTAAGTGCATTACACTGTCGCTGTCATTTAATATAGCAGCAATAACAATGACGACGACGACGATGTGGCCAACAGCGACCACAATGATTACGACGCCACACATAACACACACAAGCACACGGGTGCGCTTTCAAATTCGCCTAGTTGAGATACGTTCATTGCCTTGGATTTTAGCTTTTGCAAAGTTCTCCCCATTCTGCACTCTCGCGCGCGCTAAGAACTGTAAGCGAGAGTACTTTACTCTCATTCGAAATCTTTCGAGTTGTTTGCCGCCCAATAATGTGTGGCAGATACAACCTAAAATGGAAACCACGCCGTTGATACAGTGCTCACTGACGCTAATAACGCCAATTCTCTCTTTAAATGGCTCGTTCAAAAATTGGAGGAAACGGAAATGGCAATAGTTTAACAGCAACACACGTTTGCAATTCAAAGTTCGCAACCATTGCCATAGCCAGTTAGCTAGGCTGGCTGTCTGCTGCCGCCGTCGTTCTCGTTCGGCTGTGTCTTTTACTTAAAGCGCAATTAACAGAGTCCACAATGGAGTCCGCAGCAGACACACACACTTACACCCGGGAGGGGATGAAACAAGTGGAATTGAAAAAGCTAAGAGATTTTTTTGCAAACTCGTCGACAATAAATAGTCTCAGAGTTGGCTGGCATAATAACTAGGGAGAGAGATTTTGAGTGGAGTAATAAAATGGTTGGCAGCTGGTAGTTGCTAAAACCAGCGCTAAAGAATGAATAGATACAATGCAGCAGCAGCTGTGGCTAAAATGTTAAAGAATACGCCGCTTTGAAATTTGATTAAAGTGTAGTTATAAGATATTTTGTATGCATGTATGAAAAGCAATTGAATACAGAGTTTGGAGCCTAAATAGGAACAGCACGATAACACCATTATTTAAGTTGATAATGATGCAGTAAAAGCGGATCCAGTGCAGGACGAATATTAATCACAGGTTACATAATGGGACTTTTATGCGAAAGGGCAAGACTCGATTACTATACACCAGACATTCACATTTCTTTTATCTGCGGCCCTAAAAGATTTATAAAGCTTTTATATCTCTTTCACGGGGTGTAATAAGAAATTAAGTTAGGTTACAAGTCAGAAGACATTAGTTTGAGTTCATAAACCTTCCTTTAGAAGGTCTAATAGGGTGTGGACCAAAATTCCATTTCTACTGCATCGAGCAGCAGGGGGAATGGAGGGTTTAAAGAATAGGAATTCAGTGCTTAAACGTCATCCAGTGTAGCATATCGTTCTTTCGCAGAAGATTTAGGTGACAGGTTTACCAAAGTCTGCTATCCGGGCAGCGTTGACAGCAAGATGCTCTATTGGTCCATTCTTCGATAAAGATCAAAGATGACACTCTGTAACAGTGATATATAAAACTTGTTTTTGCTGTAGGGCATCTCATAGCCTCGCGAGGCAAAAAATAATCGTTGTGTGCAGTCGCAAAGAGGCGTCAGCGATGTCGAATTTTATATGTGCTGTGTTTCTTTATATTTTCTTTTATCTGTTTTTATGTTAAATGTGAATCAAGCGTGTGTGGTGATTAACACGCAAGCCTACACTAACTGTTTTGTGTCAAACAAAACTTTCTAGTACGTGTGATTCGCCGATCGCGAAAAAACTTATTGCCGGCCTTGCGAGTCTTTGGAATGCCTATCACTTGCTCTAGAGGTACAGAATTGCAATAATATTAATCAACCACCATCCTTATAGCAATATGGCACGACATGTCACACCTAAAAGGATTCATAGATGCAGTTCGCGAAATGTTTAGTCAAGTTATAGAAAGGTCTTCATGGACATTATAAGAGTCAGAGTCAGGGAGTCAATAGTCAAAACTGACTTCGAAGTCGAAAGTGATCAAAGGGAAAATCAAAACCTTTGACAAAACATGAACAATGGTATGAGTTTTGTTTCGATAGGACACCAAATAACAAGGCAGGTAGTAGTATGCAAGGCAAGAGGATGAAAAGCTAGGAGTAAAAATAGACGCCTGTTTCGTTCCAATAGGACGCCAAATGACAACGCAGCACAAAAAATAGTTATTGTTGGTTTAGGGTGACTAATATTTTTTAATCCTCCATAAATTTTATGTTTGTGCATTAAAGTAAATACATACTTCTAAAGCTGAATTTTCATGTTTTAGAGAGGTCCTTCATGGTTATTATAAAAAGGTTATTTTAATAAGGAAGTCAATAGTCAAAATTGACTTCGAAGTCAAATATGATCAAACGAAAAATCGGAGACTTTGACAAAAAGTTAACAAAGGTTGGAGCTTTGTTTCGATAGGACGCCTAATAACAAGGCAACACAATAAAACGTATATGAGTCGTAGGTAGAGTGCACAGATAAAAAAAAAATGGATGTTCTGAAATTATCTTTAGGTAACCATTAATCGTAGGGGGTGGGGTGTTGTCCGCTTGACTTAATTTTTTTTTGTATGGGGACCGACCCATACTAATTGTCTGGCTGATGGGCATCATAACTTGATAACTCAAAATTTCAGAAATTAATATTTCATTAAAATTTCTAAATGAAAAACTGCAGCTTATATGAAACTGGGCAGATATGTTACTTTGCAAATGCTAGAAAAAGCTAATAACGAAAAACAACATCAGACAAATGGCCACCACGAACACGCTTACAGGACCACATCCTATTCATGAAATTTTACATAACCAAATCGCAAAGTAGCTGCCCTATGTCCTTGATAGCCTGACGAATTTTATCTTTATACATACTGCTTTCGTCTGTGTATACTACCCTCGTATGAAAAATTAAAATTTCCATTAAACATATAAAGTCCAGTCAGTATTATCATATACAGTGGTGTGCGATGAAATAGAGTCGCACCTAACCAAAGTTGTCAAAGCAAGAAAAATTCACAAAAAAATATTTTTCTATGGAACTTTTAGTTATTTTTGTTAAATTTCAATAAAAATCTAACAGAATCGAATATCAGTGTGGAAGTTCAAAACTTAAAATGACACAAACAAAAAAAAATATTTAAAATTCCCAGGATTTGGTTGTGAACAAAAATAGAGTCAAAGAATTTATCGACCTGAAAGTAAATAAATAAGTGACTTTAATTCAAAAAATTGTTAAGTTATATCTTTCTTTACCTCAGTACTTAGTAGAAAAGCCATAATTTTTAATTACTTCTGTGCAACGATTTGGCATTGAATCCCCTAACTTTTGACAAGTCTGAATTGGAATATTCTACTACGCAACTTCAATCATTGCCCATAGTTCATTCTTATTACATGGATTTTTTCCTTTAAAAGTCACTTTTAACTCCCACCACAAATTCTTAATAGGATTTAAGTCTGGCGATAGTGCAGGCCATCTTAAAACTCCAACTTTGTTATTTCCAAATTGAAATTAACCTTTTTCCATGTGTGTTTCGGGTCGTTTTCTTGGTGATACACCCATCGTAGTGGTATTCCCATTCAGCATAAGACATTATGATGTCATTCAGAATATTTGTGTAAGATTTAGCATCTATTTTACCATAAACAAAACGAAAAAAGAAGAGTTGAGTTCGCCAAAGAACTTGCGGATTGGCCAGTAACCAAGTGGCTGAATATTTTGTGGTCAAATGAAACGAAAGTGAAGTTTTTTTAACTCTGATCGCATTGAGCTTCCTTTACAAAGACCATCCAACAACGATTATCGTCCCCAACAACGATTATCGTCCCCAACAGCGAATATCTTCCCAAACACACCATCATGACCATGAAACTTGGTGGTGGGAACATACTGATATGGGGTTGCTTTTCGTACTATAGTACTTGGCCTGTATTTCGGTTTGAGGTTAAATCTGACGCTACATTTTACACAAATATTTTGAATGGCTTCTTGATGCCTTAGACTGAATGGCAAATGCCACTTCGTTGGGTGTTTTAGCAAGACAACGACCCGAAACACACATGGAATTGGCTAAACTAAATTCCGAAAACAAAAAAAAATAAGTTTTAAGATGGCCTGTACAATCGCCAGACCCAAATCCTGTTATGAATTTGTGGCGGGGTTTAAAAATGGCTCTTAAAGTTAAGAATCCATTTAATAAGGACGAACAATGGGCAATGATTGAAGTTGCGTGGAAGAATATTCCAATACAGACTTGTCAAAAGTTAGGGGATTCAATGCCAAATCGGTGCACAGCAGTAATTAAAAATGATGGTTATTTTTCAAACTACTGAGGTAAAGTAAGATAAACCTTAAACATTTTTTTAATTTAAATAACTTATTTATTTACTTTAAGGTCGGTAAATTCATTGACTCTATTTTTGTTCACAGCCAAATCCTGGGAATTTCAAATATTTGTATTTGTTTGTGCCATTTTAAGTTTTGAACTTCCACACTGATATTCGATTTTGTTAGATTAGTATTAAAATATAATAAAAATAACTGAAAGTTCCATAGAAAAATATTTTTTTGTGATTTTTTCTTGCTTTGACAATTTTGGTTAGGTGCGACTCTATTTCATCGCACACCACTGTATGTACACAATTTCAGAATCCTCTTAATAAGTGCAGCCATTTCCCCTTTAGTAGCAACAACGCATCCAATGTTCTTTCGAATACCCTTTACAATAAATTACTTTATTTCCGATATCTTTACTGCTTAATACCAAAAATACGCCAATAAGGTAAATGCATTTTAGAAATTCTTTATGTTTAACATATGTTTTTCCACGGTCGCCGATCTCAATAACGAACTGTGCGCAACAGTCCCACGTCCACAATGAACTCTGTTTATTTAAATTTTTCATATGGTGTTCGAGCTAGCGGTACTGCTAGTGTTTTGTTGTGTGTTCGGCTTAAGAACAGCCATGACGACGACGAGAATAAACATTTTCGTCGCACTACGAATACGAATGTGAAATGAATACAAAAAAGAGACGACCGGTTGACGCAAGTGACCTTTGCGTAGCGCAAATAATTAAGCTATTTGATTTCATTTCACATTCATATGTTTCTGTTACATGTGTATATATTTCAATATACAAAGGCACACACACACGTATTACTAGATACTATATGTAACAATATGACGACTACGCATCGTGGCCATTGTATTGGACTTCCCATCGTCTACTTCGTGTATACCCTCCTCCTCCTTACCATCTTTTTATTTTCTTATCAGCACAACAACTCGATGTTGTTTTCATTTTGCCCAACCATATGATGTCAACTGTATGAACTGCTGACGACTGTCTGGTGAGTTGAGTTTTGAGATGGCGCGTGTCGAATTATTTTAAAAATTCCTTAACAAGACTGTAAAAAACAGCTGACATATTGTTTGGGCGCGTTTAAAAGAAAGAAATAAAGAAGGCGAAAGAAATGATGTCGACGACAGTGTTAAATATTATTGTTCAAAAAAATTGAGTAGAGGACATTGTACTGTAAGTTGCTGTGTATGCAAAATTGAAATTAATTGCTAATTAACGCATCATATTAAAATTACAAATATCATAAAGGTAAAAATATATAGAAAATGCAGCTATCAGTAAGGTCCTCCGATATATTTCCTAAGTCATACTTTAACCTAGGTCGCTTTTACCAGTATGTACGTAATAAGGAGAATAATTATGACATTATATAACGCTGCTCGACTTGAAAATCGGCCCCGACACAAATCTTGATAATTCTTATGTAAAATTACCTCCTGAATCCGAATATACACACCCACAACCTTATTTCGCCACACCTACCATTTTCTTGGGACGCCCCTTTTTTTAATTATTTGAATGATAATGTAAATACTACAAACAGAAAAGTAAGGAGAGTCCGCAAAAATTAATGTGTGATGTGAAAAATGAGGTGATATTCGGATTCTGGAGGTCATTTTACATAAGTATCACTAGGACTAATGTAGGGACTTATACATAATTTGTTTATTTTTTTCAGAACAGTATTATTGAACAATGGCAAAACATAATGGGATGGATGTACCCAGAAAATAAATCATGGTAAATGGTAATGTTTGAATTCTGGAGTTTATTCTATCTAAACATCAGACATTTTATGGAACTGCAAATTCAGTATTTTACGATTCCAAGTTTTTTTTTTCATATCCTCATCCATAGGGGATGATACAAGAAAAAGTGTATTAAATTAGACAAGTTGAAAACTAAGTATTTTAAGACGAAATTCGGTCCAGAAAAATTTTGGTGAGTCTTATACCCAATTACCTGGAGTACTCAGTAGGGCCGCTTTCAGGCCTGTTTTAAGAAGAAAAAGAGGCAGTCTGCCGGATATTTTCCCACCCTAGTAAGAGGCCTCTTTGCAGGTATTATTTTAGAAGCGAAATGTGCATAAGTATGCAATTTTTTGTTGGGCTTAGTGAAGGACTTATTATAGCCTGTATATATGTATATTTGAATATATGTCGTATTTGAATGTCAACAAACTGCCTTTGAATGTATGTTTGCAGGCATATTTGTACAATGTCTCGTCTTTTCCATTGCTGGGTGCCGTAGTCACGTCGAATCTTTGTATTTTTTTTAAATATGACATCGCTATTATCGCTTGTGAGGCTGAGATACGACTATTCCTTGCCCCTATTCTGTTCTTCTACATCAGATGGTGACAAATTATCAACACTAATCTCTTCTATTAAATATAACTAATTTTTTCAAATAAACAATACAATCCAATGTTGTCGAAAGTCGCTTATGACGAATGTAATAAGGGGGGATAATTTGTTATTTTTACCTCGAAAGTATTGCAGGAGTTTTAAGAATAAGCAATATTCCCCCTTATTACGTATGTCGTAGTCGACTTTCGACAACAATAGACTGTTTTTTTATATTTGAATAAAAGTAGTTATAATTAACAGGAATGTTTAGTGTTATCTCATGACGAAGAACATGAGACGAGCAGGGCCAGTCGTATTTCCGTCTCACAAACGATATCAGCGATGCCATATTTTAAAAACGACAATTCTACGTTATTACGACACGTAATAAGGGGGGTTATGAATTTCAATGTGCTATTTTCGAATTTTATCCTTGGTCCTTTCCTGACAAAATGAAAAGAGACAAGAGACGATTTGGCAAAAATTTATGTTATTTTGGCTTGATTTTTGGTCTTTAAGCACCCCAAGCTGAATTTTCTGATCAACATTTTAGTAGAACATTTGAATGCCATAAATTCCCATTTTCAGCTTCTTTTCAGACTTTTCTCGAAATAAGGACGAAAATGTTCCACAAAAAAAAATCGTCGTTATATTTTATAGAATACATCTGATATCAAAAATGCACTGAAGTAATAAGAAATAGTTTTTTTTTAACTCTATTTTAAGTTAAAATAATAACTTCACCGGCCCTTAAAAAAATGCTCGACCTAGGAGCGATCTGCCCTCCCAGATACCTATACCCAACTAAGGTTTTAATTTTGTAAAGAAATTATTACGCCCCAAAAATTTGTTGCACTATGTAGGTAATTAATTTTCTAAGAAATTTATCGAAATTTATCAAATTTAAAGGACGGTTAAAAATTTTCCAATTGAAATCCAAAAAAAATTCAGTTTTGAATTTCAATTAATTTTTTTTCAAGTTTAATTGTAAATGCTGGAAACTAAATTACCATTCTCCAACAAAAAGACAACTAATTTTAAGTTTCTTTACCAACGCACCACAACATCACTGTGCCCATAATTTCTATGCCAGTACATCGCGGCGCAAAGCAGTAGAATAAACAAAACAACAACGAAAAGCAATGAAATATAACAGAAAACACATGATTTCAAAAGCGAACGATGAAGACCGAGTTTGTCCACATTTAAAACAAGAGGGATGGCGAGGGAGGGCGCGGCATCAAAACGTTTTGCATTCAAGTGTGATTGACGAACGAACTTGTTTTGCTGTTAGATTTTTGCCGGTACAGCTGTTTCAATACGGCAGACAGGCAACGTAATCTAAAACGTCGACAATAACGACGACGACGACACTACCAATGTTGATAAAGTTCGCATCAGACACATGCATACATACGTACCCCACATACGTACATTCGCTTGCACACGGACGAAGCAAAAATCATACGGTCTATGCCATCATACACAATAGAATTCACAGAGAATGGGAGAAAGTAAATTGATAAGAAATGAAAATACTCAGCTGATCGGGCAAAAAAAATCAAAGAGCTGCAAAAACATTTGAGTATGAAAAATTTACCCATTTGTTAGTTGTTCGTTCGTGTATTTTTAGTTATATTTGTTTTGTGAGCCAGCAGTGATGGTAGTGGTGCCATTAATAGGAACTCAAAGGAAATGAAACAATATCGACAAAAACAAAACATTCGTATTTGCGCCATACTTTTCTCGTTCGTAAACAACAACAGCAGCAATGGCAATATGATAGGCCATATGTTTCTTGTTTGTTTCTCCACAATGTTATTCGCAGGGATGATACTGTGGTTTGGATGGTACTTTTTTTCTGGTGCTTTAAGTAAATGGAAACATGTGTTTTGTAAACAAATGATTTGACATTAACCTGGCATGTTTTTGTTTGGCAAATTAGCGGCAGGTTTAATAGTATATTTTTAAATTACATATCCTTTTTGTTAAACTCTTTTTTATTAACAAAACTGGTATAAACGTAGAGCTGGTAGAGCTAACGGTGATATTTATCGAAGTTAACGTTTATGTGTTTACATTTGTATGGCTAAACATATATTCTAATTGGTAGGTACCTATGTATTACAACTTGCAGTTAATTAAAAAATAGTACATGAATAAATTATTAGTTTTTGTGGAATCTTTAAATAGGTGAGTTCTATTCGCGTAATGTAAACGCATAAACGTTTACTTCGATAATTATCAACGGTAGCCTTACCGGCGATAGAGGGCATGGGGAGCTCTTCCTAATAAACGCATCTAATTTGTTACTGTTTACATATGAAAATTTACTAGAGTTGCCACTTATATGTTAATTTTAAACGGCGATGAGTGCTATTCGACCCATATAATCGCATCTTTTATACGGACAAATATAACGCACCCAATATTTAAAGTTATCGATGTTGCAGAATGATAGAAATGTTGTTGAATAATATTTTTGAGACGAATCCAAAGTAAAATAATTCAAGTCAGTAAGGGTACCGGGACAAGTTATTTTATAAAAAATATATATAATATATAGATATACAAGATTTCAAAAAAAGCTAATTGTGTTAAATTTACTATCGATAATTTTCTGGCTAAAATGCAAGATTGGTAAGGCAAAGTTGGGGCTGGAGCCTATGTGGTCCTAAGGAGCTTAATAAAGGCACACTTCGGTTTATATGGTGAGCCTCATTGTGGTAAATATCTCTTCGGCTTGGTCGAACAAACACCGGAATTGTAAGTCAAAATTGAGGCTGGGGCCGTAGGTAGCCTTTAAAAGAGGCTCATGAATTATATGATGACCTTTATGTAAGGTTACTATATTAAAGATATTTTCGAGACGAATGCAATGGTAATACCTATTTTTGTTCGGTTACTACTGACAGTATGAAGGCAATTGATATTCAAAAAATTAACATTTATATATGTATGCGTAATAGACCCTACTAGCACATTGGGGGTTATTATAGTATTCTAGGCTGAAGTGCAGGATATGGGGCGGGAGATAAAATAAAAAAATAACCCATCCTCTTCTTGGTCTCCAAACATCGTAATGGTTGGTCTAAACTGGCGCTAAGGCCTTTGCACCCTGGGGGACGTCAAAATAGGGCCCATTGGGTTTTATGATGACCCCCATATGCGGGTACTAGAATGAAAGATAGGATCCGAGACGGACCCAAAAGTGAATTTTTTAAGCTCCTACGGATACCCTGGACAGACCTATATCGATATTAAAAAAAATACTTATATGTGTGAAAATTCAGACTATGCTTTAACTGCTGTAGTCGTACACCCTTTCTTGGTCACTTTAATGAATTTTTTTGTTTAAAATATTCCGAAGAGAGTCCATGTGTCCCATAGGGTCTTAAATTAACACCACTGGATTCGTCTCAAAAAATTCTTCCATTTAAGTAAACGCGCATAAGGGCCACCAAAGGACCTATTGGGATCCTTTTGAATGTCTGTTTGTTTTGCAAATTTTCCTAATATTAAAATTTTTATATAAAAACATTTAAAAAAAAACAATATTAAAGATGGGTTTTGTTATTTCGATACTAAACTGCAGCAGATAACTTCACTTTTTCTAACCAGACCTTGTCCGTGCAATACAACAGTCATCTGGACAAATAATCTGACAGACTGAACACTAATTTCAACTTAATATAAAGATTTTCGACAATCGTCATTGATATTGTCTACCCCACCACCCACTTAATATATAGTGGGAAATATTTCTAAACCAACAACAAAGTACTTTTCTCAAGACTTTTCAGTACATTAAAAAGTGAACATGAAACATAAACACAATCGAACATATTGAATGAAATGGAAAACATATGTCTTAACAAAAAAAAATGAAAAACATCTGAGAGCCAAGCAAGCAATCACTACTTTCAAAACAACAAGTAAAGAAAACAAAAATCAATAAACGATAACATTTGTACTTACTGCAATTCTTCATCCAGTTCTTCTGTGCTTTGATATTCTACATTTTCCAGTATGACTTCCTCCGTTTTAATAGAAACGTTTGCAGACATTTTTTTTTAATAATTTTAACTTGATTATTTTAAAAATGTCTTCTTTTTTTATTGTTTTCTCAACTCTATTGTTTCTTGTTTGTGTCGGGAACCGTAGAAACCACGTGTTTTTATTTCATTTCACACCTTTCTGACGAAATCATATGTTTTCATATTAGTAAATCTGTGGCTGTTTGGTAAATATTTTGAACTGCTAGTTATTTTTTAGCTATTTATCCTTTTAACAGCTTGGTTTTGTTTTGAATTCTCACTTCACTTTATTTTCTTTATTGCTTTTCCTTTTAGTATTTTTTTAAACAATTTGTGTAACACTTGGTTTGAAACGCAGAAGAAACGGAACGTCAAATATAATTATCCAAAATGACGTTTTTTCCGTTTTGTTTTTACCGACTCACACCAACAGTGTTTTAGTTGTTGGTATGCGTGTACAATACGAAAAGTGACGCTCACTTATACACTCTCACTTGTTACGTGTTGAATTCGCCTTTGTGTTGCTGCTGCCGCCGATGTTTGGGCTTGCGTTTTTCGATATTCCTCTTTTGTTTTAATAACAGCTGGCTATTCGCCGTATATGAAGCACAAACGCGTGTGTGTGTATGAATTGTATTCTTTATATTTTTCACACATATAATAGATATTTTTTCAGCTGTTTTTTCTGGCTTACACAATTTAGCGGCAATATTTCGGAAAATGTAATTTTTGATCCACCTTTTCATTTGTTTTTAATGTCGGTGCACATTTTTTCCCACGATATCTTTGATATTTTGTACAATTTAACAGCACAATTTTTTTTTCTTATTTCACTTTTGTTTCATTCTTTGGACATTTTCTATCCTTCATTGGGGCAAAAAATATATTCTTTACGTTATCGCTTCTGTTTATCCGCTTTCACAACCGCGTCAATCGATTCTCAAGAGCGTAATGAAATTGAAATTTTTCTTGCGTTGAGATTCTCTCAGTGTTTCATTGTGTTCCATTTTATTCCTATTGGTCTCTGGCATACAGTGTTGGAAAGTTTATAAATTGTGCAGTGGTCGGTTTTCACTCATTTTGAATGCAAATAAAAGAAAATGAGTGACATTTTCTGGAAGGGCGCCATCGTTGGACCGCTTTTTTTTTAAATAAATTGACGGTTAAAAAACTAATTGCATTTTATTGGGTGAGGTCTGATAGGTAAAAATTGAGAAAAGACATCTTGATCTAAAAAGGGGCCAATTTGGTTTTATGATAACCACCTTATGTGTGGATACTCAAAGATATTTTCGAGGCGGGTTCAATGGAAAATAGATTATTGTTATAAAAATAAAAAAAAATGGTTGATTGATTATAATCAATAATTATTTTTATTGTTATACAAATTTAAAAAAAGGAATTATTGAAAAATTTTTTTAAAATTTTTAAAGAATTACTTAATATTCATTACTAAAATTTTACAATTAAAAAATAAACTAGTTAAAAAACATACTCAAATTATTAAATTTTCTAAAAATGCATTTATTTATATTCTGGATTGGAATTTAAGGCCTTACTGCGGATCACAAAATTACCATAAACCGACTTATTTTAACAACATATTTTTATCAAGTTAAATTGAAAATTTTAGGTTTTAAAAATTAAACAAAAAATACAAAATTGGACACAAATACAAAAACAATTATCCTCATATTCTTCAAAAATTAATTTTTTTTTAACTAACTAACAATGCCTGTTATTCAAAATTAAGAATAATATGTAAAATTAAAAAAATTCAAAAGTTACCCAAAAAAAAAAATAAATAAAATTAAAAAAAAAAACAAATAAAAAAAAGGAAAAAATATTTTTATTATACAAAATTTACAAATACTCAAAACATTTAAAATTCATTACTAATATTGGCAAAGTCCAGAATGTAAGGCGGATTCCCCCAACATAACTTTTAAAATCGTAAATGATATCCTATGGCTCCACGAAATAACCCCCAAAAAATTCATATGATTTGTATAAAATAGACTTATGTACTACTTATTATTTTACAATTTTTTTTTATATTTTGCCGTATTTCATGCTTTGCTTCTAAATTAATTTGTTTAAATAAAAAAATTTAAATTCTTAGCAAACTAAATTAAATCAAGGATCAATTTTAAATAGCTTATCCTTTTAACTAATTCCAATGGAATCATCACCAATAAGCCCAAAGCTAAAAGGCAGTTTATTTGTTCTTTACCATTTGTTGCATCTTTTCACATATGAATCTGATTAACGTAGCTAAACATATATGTTTAGTTTACGTTAAAGTGTATCAAATGATACATCAAATTCGGCTTACGATCAGAAAAGTTTTTTTTTTATTGTTTTATTGTTATATTCCAGCGGATGGAACATTTTTTTCAAGTGACAATGCCTCCAAAGCAATCCAACAAATCTCGCACATTGCGGATAGTGGGAGACATCTGGAAGCACTTTTAGGATCCTAAAAAATCGTAGTCCTATATTATCTGGTATGTCTTCTCGGCCCCATTCATATAATGATAACTTGTCTTCACACATAAAGATTTTTTCTTTTACTGATTTTTATTATTCCATTTTACAACTCCTCCATTTCATCTTCGTCTGTTTCCAATTCCGAGGAGAATATATGTATATCCCTTCTGCGTGCAAACAAGATTTCATTACGATTGGGATGAGTCGCCAGCGAATGTACAACACCACCGGTACGACCTAGAATTAAATTGGATTGCAAAATGTTTTAAGTTTTCTATGGTATCGCTAGCTCATAAATGCTACTTACATATTTCAATATTTTGCAATACTTTTCCTTCTAGTAAATCCCAAACAAAAGCATTTCCATGGCTGCTACCTGACAAAATATGCGAATCATTGCACATTATGCCACATTCAATTTGATAATCATCTCCTGAGTGCCCCTTGTACTCAGACAGTAGTCCACCAGACTCACAATCCATTAGGCGGACAACGCTATCTTGGCAAGCAGCGACCAAACATTGCTCATCGCGGGTCATACAAATATAGGTTATAGGTACATCAACTTTGTCGCAGGTCAGCTCTCCTGCTCGTATGTCATAGTGGCGTATGCAGCCATCGAGAGAAGATGTTATAATTTTGTTCTCATTAGTTAGCACGGAGGTAATGCAATCTTTGGCCTCTCTCATCATTTGCACCGGTTCTAAACGTCGTGTTCTGATGTCCCAACAAAATACAGCATTGTCTCTGCCACCAGAAATGGCAATGGATGAGTCCTCATTGAAGCAGACACATTTAACGCCACCGGCGTGTCCTCGGAGACGTCGTACAGGTGCGCCGGTACTAACATCCCAGTAGATAATACTTTTATCTAAGCTGGCCGATACAATATTGCTGCTCTCACAGCTGCCAGCTGCATCGGTTACTTCATCGGCGTGGCCGCCATAGGTTTTGAGTAAAAGCCCTGTCTTGTGGTTCCACAGTTTAATCTTTTTATCAGAACCACAGGATAAACAGTAGGAACCGTCCACTACAAATAGAATGTTGACATTGATCAAAAACTGTAATAATTGTGCTCCGCAGTTGGTACTCTTACCATTGTAACGCACAGCTCTCACAGCACCTTGTTTGCAATCAATCACACGTAGACTCTGGAAGTTCTTAAAATTTGCCATATTCTGTGAGTTTTAGTTAATCCTCCACGAATCTCTAATGTAAGCTGGTGAAACTGGTTGTAAACCGAAGATTGTAAACAAAAAATTCTTGTTGACATTATTGTGAATGCAATGTTTTGATACAATTGTAAATGAACGCAACAGCTGGGCAGAGATGTATCTTATTAAATGTTACTGGTACCAAAGAACGCACATTGCAGAAGAGATCAAATGTTCCTCTAATTACATTTATATATAAAAAAAATATTAGAAAAATATATAACATAAATTTGGTCAAAACATCGGAATAGCAATTCAAATTTGGGGCGCTAGAAAGAACAAAAAGGGCCCAACTGGTACTATGATGACGCACTTTGTGCTGGTACTCAAATTAAAGATATTTTCCAGAAAAAACCGAAGGTGAATTTTTCAAATTCAACGGATCCTTTAGACCAATATTTGTATTCAATCTATACGCATAATAAAAAAACTTTTAATTACAAATAACTTATTTTTTATTTCTATTGTTAAAACAAAAATAAGTGTGATTTCGTAACTTTTAAATAAAAATTAAAATTTAACTATTATTTTTAATATTTTAAGTAAGAATTAATAATATTAATAATACATTTTTGATAGATATAACTTATTACGACTAAAAAAAGGAATTTTGGTGTATTCCGTGCTGCTTGATAAATTCAATTAAAATTAGCATTTAACTTTTATTTGGGTCCCTGATTTAAGCTAATTTTTTTAATACATGAATTTATGTAATATTTTAAAACACAAGATATAAAAATATTTATTTTCCAATTTTAACCAAATTTTGAATAATAATCTGGCATTTCAGACCATATTATTATTTTTACAACTATTTGCACATATTAAAAAAATAATTCAAAATAGGCGTAAGATGGTCCAGGGAAAGCGAAAGGTTTTCAAATATGCACCACTCGGTTCGTCTCAAAAATATCATTAATTTGAGTACCCGCATACAGGGGGTCATCAAAAATATACCATTAGGTTCTTCTTACTCCATATTCTGCACTTTTTCTAAACTTTTTTGAATTAGTTATTATTGTACAACTTTTGATATAAAACTTACTTTTTTTTTAATAAAAGATTTTTCCGATGTTTTTCCAAAAAATATTAAAGAACAAGATCAATACTTGATTTAACGAATTATTCTAGTTAAGGAAGACGCCTGACAATCAATTGTGCGTTAAATCGGGAATTTACTGTAAACCTATGATTTTTAGCTGTTCTTCGGTACTAATATAAATCGAAATTTGACAACTCTAATAAACAATATTATTTGATCTACGGTGTTATAATCTCTTTGTATAATCCATACCCTTTGGTGAAAACAAAACACAGCTGTTTAGATTTTATTCTTCATTTGTAAACTTTTGACGTTGCATAGTGAAAATTTGGAAAAATATTTGATTTCCAGCTAAACCGAGCTAAACTATGTAAGTAAATCGCAAAAGATTTTTATATAATTCGCAAATTGTTTTATTTGATTCTCTTCTTCAGGGTCGAGCTATTAGAGACGAGAGATCAAAGTGATCAGCCGGAAGAGTTTGATGACGAGGACATTACAGCCTCATTGGCTGCAATGAACCTTACTATAGGCGATCAAATTCAAGAGCTAAGCAAACGCCTCAACAACATTAACGAGGAGCTCCAACAACAGGTGCGTGATAAACATGGAGCCCTACTGCAGCAGGCCACTCATGCCGGTCGTTTCGATACGGCTCTCAATACGCTGGCAGAAGATGTTCAACGTATACGCACGTCCGGCTATCGCTTAAAGCATCAGGTTGATGGTCAATTTCAGCAAATCGAAAATCAAACTAAGGCATTGGCTCGACTGCATGAACTTTCGCATTTACTAAGATCAGCGAAAACACTATTGGCATTGACCACGAAACTGAAGGGAACCAAAGATGTGTTGAAACAAGCCGAACTGCACTATGAGCTAAATGAATTAATAGAAGATCGTGATTTAAAAAATATCGATTTTGTTCAATCGGCTCGAACATATGTTATTAATTCCAGACAAAAGATACGCAATCTAACCCAAATGCAGTTGGTAACTGGATTGCAGGAGAGAAATGAACAGCAAATTTGCAATGCTCTTAAGGTAAGTAATTACTATGCAGTTATATTCCATATACATAGCTAACTCAATTTTCTCTTCTTTTGCAGATATTTATGAATTTTAATACTTTGGAGAAATCACTTGATAATTTGGTAACCACTTTCGTGTCGGATTTAGAACAAGGCCTTAAAGAATGCTTTGCTGGCAACGATATATCAGTGTTGAGTAAAAGTGATACCAACAAGACAGTGGTGACAACATCACCAAAACAATCGGCCGCACTAAGAGGACCAGGCAAGACGCCTCAACTGACAACTACACAAAATTTCCGTGCCAAATTTTGGAAATCATTACATTGGTTAATTTACGATGAACTTTTTGAATATTGTACACAAGTAAGACTACTTAAAAGAGCTTTGGAACAAGTACAACAACTTGGCTTAACTGTCTCAAGTTCAGATCAGTTAATACATCATAGATTTTGGCAAGCTGTACAGAGCTCAATGAGAAAACATTTTGAAGAATGTCCCGCTCACATCACTCAGACATTGCAGGAGGGATTGTCCAAACTCTTAAGTTCCGTTAGGGGATTTGAACAGAGAATCAATAAGGAATTTCTATTTGATGATGACCTCTTTACACCGCTTGAAGTGGGTTATATATCCAAGTGCGCGGCAAATATGAAAGCTTGTTTAGCTGGAGTGGATTTGCCTAATAATGAAACTGTTGACAATTTTATTCGTGTGGCTTCTACGGAACTAAGTAATGCACTGGTTGATACTCGCTTAAGTAACGCAGTAGCGTCAGTTTTCATTTCTTGCAGCAAAGATTTGTGTACGAAATTAGAATCACAAATTAAATTGGGACCCGATTCGGTGCAAGTCGTTGATTTGCCCAATGTGCAACAAATGCAAAATACTTTGCTGGCAAATATTTTGTTTTACTTTAAAGACTCTACCAAACGTATGCTGCAAGATTTGGGTCAGCAGCTGGACAAGTCTCAGTCATCGGCAAAAACGAATATAACCTCGTCAACGTTAGAACAGGCAGATCTCTTGATAAGCACCATACTTCAACAAATTATGGATTCTATTGTCTCCACCATTAGTATCATTGTACTAAGCATTCATCGTGAGCCGGGATTAAACACCGATAAAATTTCTACAGCAGGTCCTTCTATGTATATGAAGGAGTTGCAGGAATTTATACAACGGGTGTGGACCAATCATATTTCTCCTTACGACGACAAAGAAATAGTAAGAAAATGTGGCAAAGAGGTAGCCAAAAGATGTATCGAATTTTTCGTTCACAATCTAAGTATTTTACGACCTTTAAGTCAAGCCGGCAGGCAAAGATTAAAAAACGATTGTTCACATATGGAGAACACATTGAAACCATTGTGCAATAATCTCTCTGAACTGGGTAATCCTGCACGTTTACTCAGGGCCATGTCATTCCTTATCGTTCAACATCCTTCGGAGCTAACGAAACAAACGATCGGTGTCGACTCTTTGGTACCTTCGTACATTGTACTACTTTTACTATTTGGTCATGCGGGCTCAGAACTTCAATCTCCCCATGCTACGGTAAATTGGTCAAATGAACGGCTTATCGAATGGCTAGAAGGACACACTAATGAACGTGAAAAGCTAGAATTAATTTCTGGAGCATTGCAGCGTTATCGCGACGGTGTTCGACGTAAGAAAAGTGAGCAATATGATGAGGTGTATCCTTTAATGGTAGAATATTTTGAAAAGGCCTCCAAATCGGATAGTTAGATTAGGGGGTAATGTATTGCTTTTACTAATAAATTTAATAATATAATCATATATAAATACAATATTAATAATAAAGCTTGATAAAAAAAAACAATCTTAAATGTACGATATTTATAAATATTACATATTTTATATTTTAATTCTTGAAAATTCATTACGGGCACATGATATTTTTATCTAGAGATACGAATAACTTGGCATAAAAAGGTATTTGCATATTCTGAAAATGTTTGTCTTTTGAAAGGGGCAGTTTCACAAAAGACGGCGACCTGTTCTGTTATCAAGTAAGTAAGTAAATGGTTTTTATTGAGACTTCCATTTTTTTTTGACAATGTTGTTTACAAAAATGACAGCGAGTATTTCTTAGAACTATATTCGTCTTGTTCTAATATAACATGAGTAAGTGAGAAAGCTACTTGCTAATTTGATAATGTTGAGTAACAGTGTACACTTAAATGTTGAATGACAAGGCTTGCTCCCGGCCTTTTTTCCGATTGCTTACAGAGCATAAATCTGTTAATTTCTGTTATCAACTTGTTTTATATTCCTCTTATGATCTCTATGTTTGAACTTATAAGGGTTAATTGCTCATGCCTATAATTCAACACTCCAAACAATGACAAACAGCTGTGTAGAACATTTGCCGTATAGAGATGGCCTGTAAACTAAAGTAGAATATTATTAAATTGGTGTGACGAAAAGTGCCAACGTAATATACACTTTTTTTGTTTCATTAGCTAATTTTAAGCTTGACAAACACAAATTAATTCTTATAACTCGATTATCCACATCGATTAGTTTCCGAATACAATATACGCAAGTACTCAAACCCTTTTGTCAAATCGTAACAAGTACAATTTATTAGATTTGCCATCACTGGTGCATTCATTGGCATTTCGCTTCACTTTTTGTTTGGAAGTTAATCACAGATAAAACAGAAGGCAACAAATTATTCAGTTTTGTTGTTCGAAAATAATATAAAAAATAAAACTCCAAACTAAAGTACAATATTTAGGGGAGTGTAATTTAAAGTTGCTTAATTTGTCTCAATTGTGAAATAGTCCAACACAACAAAAAATACCAAAGAGATTACGAAAATTGTGCGTCAAGTGAAAGTGCAAAAAAACCAATTGGAAAGGGAAAAAAACAATTTTTTCTATATTTGCCCTACTGGGAAGTCCCCCAAGGAAAAAATTAAGAAAAACAAAATGTCATTTCTAAGGGGTTCCTTAAACTATGTTTGGTGTACGACCAGTGTATTGGGTAAAGGCGCTACTGGATCTGTGTTTCAGGTAGTCCCTTTGTAGCCAGCAAAGTATAAGAGGTGCAAACACTAATGCTCATGTGTTTTTGTTGTTGTTTTCTATACAGGGTGTCAACAAAATTACGGGAGAATCGGTTGCTGTCAAGACATTTAACCCTTACAGTCATATGCGTCCACCAGATGTCCAAATGCGCGAATTTGAAGCTTTGAAAAAGGTCAACCATGAGAATATCGTTAAGCTCTTGGCCATAGAAGAAGACCAAGAGGGTCGCGGAAAGGTGATTGTCATGGAATTGTGTACCGGCGGTAGTCTTTTCAATATACTAGACGATCCCGAAAATTCATATGGTCTGCCTGAATGCGAATTCCTGTTAGTGCTGGAGCATTTGTGTGCCGGCATGAAACACTTGCGTGATAACAAATTGGTGCATCGTGATCTAAAGCCTGGCAACATTATGAAATTTATCTCTGAGGACGGTCACACAATTTACAAACTAACCGATTTTGGTGCTGCTCGCGAACTAGAAGACAATCAGCCATTTGCTTCTCTCTATGGCACCGAGGAATATCTGCATCCGGATTTGTACGAGCGAGCTGTATTGCGTAAATCTATAAATCGTTCATTTACCGCCAATGTTGATTTGTGGTCCATTGGTGTTACATTGTATCATGTGGCCACAGGAAATTTGCCATTTCGTCCTTTTGGTGGACGTAAAAATCGTGAGACGATGCATCAAATTACCACACAAAAGGCGTCGGGAGTTATTTCTGGTACCCAACTGTCTGAAAATGGACCAATAGAATGGTCCACCACCTTGCCACAACATTGTCATTTGACGGAGGGCCTTAAGACTTTGGTAACACCACTGTTGGCTGGCCTCTTGGAAGAAAATCGTGAGAAGACTTGGTCATTTGATAGATTCTTCCAAGAAGTTACCCTAATTTTACGTAAACGTGTTATACATGTTTTCTATACGAATCGCACGACATCAGTAGAAGTGTTTCTTGAGCCCGAAGAACAAATCGAACATTTCCGTGAACGAATATTAATGCAAACAAAAGTTCCTTTAGAGAAACAAATACTGCTGTTTAATAATGAACATTTGGAGAAAAAGATATTGCAGCATCACACAATAGGTAAGCAGATCTTAAGAGTGGCATATTATGCTAGTCAAACAAGATCATGAGTTTGGTCACCTTTAACATTTCTAAGAAGAGTGCTCTGGCATCATTTCTATCAAGATTTTCATAGTTTTTTCCTTTTATTTAGTATTTGGAGTAGAGTATATACAAATTTAATCAAATTAAAATTAACAACTTAATGCAGGTACCTTCAGGAACAGTATTAGATTCCGTCGTAAAGAATATAAGAAAATATATTCACATTTTTTCTTTTTTTCAGCTAAAGCGTTTCCCGAAACAACAACAGACAATCCAATTTTCTTGTATAGCAATGATGACAATAACGTCCAGTTGCCGCAACAGTTAGATCTACCAAAGTTTCCGACATTTCCCAGTAATGTGTCGGTAGAGAATGATGCCAGTTTGGCAAAGGTAAGTGACATCGAACAATTAATTTTTTTTCAAAACCAATAAATAAAATTGTTTTAAAAACAACTACATTTTTCTAATAGGCCGCCTGCAGTGTTGGTCATGAGTGCAAACGACGTGTTGATACATTCACTACCATCGATATACTAATTAAAAAGGCTGTGGAACAGTTTATTGAAACTCTAACTACCACCATAACACTGCTAGTGAGGTAAGTTAATAAAAAAAAACAAATTATTAAAATAACTATTTTTTTTTATAATTTAATTGTTTTCTTTACTTGTTTTCATTATAGAAAAACTAAACACTTTGATAAACTTTTATTGACTGCTATCGACTATGCGGATGCTGTGCAAAGTATAGCTAAAATGGTGAGAACTTCACATATATTTGAGGCTACAACATTTTCATTATTACACTTATTTTATGTCTTTATAGACCAAAGGTGATCAAGAGTTCAAAACAATTTTACACAATCTGGAAAATCTCAAGTCTGATTTTGACGGTGCCGCAGATGTTATAATGCAGTTACATTCTAATTTTGTGACAGATGATCAACTGACGTGAGTTAATATATATACTTAATTATTTTCTTATAATGTTGTGTTTCTCTTTCTCTAATATTCGGCATTGTAGTGATCAATGGTCCTCTTCTATGCACGGCAAAAAATGTCCTTGCCGCACCAGAGCCAGTGCCCAGGCTAAATATTTAGTAGAACGCTTACGTGATTCTTGGCAACATTTATTAAGAGATAGAGCTACGCGTACACTAACTTATAATGATGAACAATTTCATGCGTTAGAAAAAATTAAGGTACTGACAACTGTCACATTGAGGAAGTGTATTTTTTAAATCTCTCTCCCATATTTCAGGTTGATCGCAATGGCAAACGCATTAAATCTCTCTTAATGGATGATGTTAAGCCCTCAGTGGCTCAAATTGCTGAATGTTTGGCAGATTGGTACAAGTTGGCACAAACTGTATATTTAAAAAGTGAAATTTTGGAAAAGGATGTGCGTCAATGTGAACGCAGCTTAAACACTGTACGTGATGATTTGTACAGGCTGAAGACAGAACTGCAAAAGGATTTGGATGTTAAACTAGTGAACAATAGTAACCAATTGTCGAAAATTGAGCAAAAAAATCGTCTCAGGGTAGGTTGAGTTTTTATTAATAAAATGTATGATATAACAATTAATACTATTAACTATGCGTATAATATCTCTTTTAGTTTATGCAACAACAACAACAAGAAGTGTTGGCTATAATGCAACAAAATAATCAATTGATCTCAATGCTACAAGAACTAGGAATTGGCATGCCATCCCATCCAAAACAGGCCTTATAAATTTATATGTTTCTATAGTAATTTCTTTTCCAATTTTTATACTTTTTTATACGTGTATTTAACCAAAAGATAACGATATATATTACAATAAGATTGTTTATTAAATAAGTATTATAAATGTTAAGTTTAACAGGGTTTTAAATATAATTCAATAAACTTAGTGAGTATACGATTGTTTTTTTTTAAGATTATAGAATAATAGTGGGATATTTTTTGTGGCCTTAATTTGTGTTGCGGACTTTTTTTTTAAAAAATATTATTAGACTAATTTGCAAAAAAATGTTTTATTTTCAAAACATTTTGATTAATATTAGTCGGATTTTGTTGTCATAAGAACAAGCCTTAGGGATAGAAAAGTCGGGCGACGTCTAGCTGAAAATTGAAAAGATGTCATCCTCAACAGTATAGTGCTACCTAATTCTTTTTAAAATACCATCAATTAAATAACCTTTTTTTTTTATTTATTATATATTTTTATTTAAAAAAATTGTTAAAAAAAAGTTAAAATTACAATGATTTAAAAAAAATTTAAAGAAATTACTTTTCAAAATTATAAAATAATCAAAAAAAAGTAAAAACTAAGCAGAATCCAATAAAATGTGTAAAAAACGAAAAAAAAAAAACGAAAAAAAAAACAAAAAATTTAACAGAAATTAAAAATTACTGTAAATATTGAAGTTACTTAAAATACATAAAAATGTATTTAAAACCAATAAAAATACAAAATTCGGAAACCAAATTTAAAAACATAAATCAAAAATAAAGTATTTAAAATTAAAAAAAAATTGCGTTTTTTTGATGACCAATTAAAAAAAGTTCAATAAATTTTGTGCAAAAAATTACTCGGAAACCTAATTTAAAAAATCGATCCTGCGGTTTTTTTTCTTGCCAATGCCAATTAAAAAAGTCCATAAATTGTGAAAAAAACAAATACTCGGAAAACTTTGTTTCTTAAAATCAATAACTAAAAAATATATAAATAATGGACAAATTTAAATACGTATAATTTAGCTTTTTTTTAAATTACTATTTTTCTTGCTTAATTTTATAGCATTATATTGAACACTAAAAAAAAAATTTTTATTAAATGCATTAAAAAATCACAAATATTACTAAAAATAAATAAAAAATAATATTTAACAAAAATTACAAAATTCTACAAATATTAAAATTAATGAAGATTCACAAAAAATATTGAATTAGGATAAAAAAAAAATATGCAGAGGAATTTCGCAAACATTAAAAAAATTTATAATTTAAAAAAAAAATTGACTCGTACAATAAAATTGAATAGCTTGTTTGTTTTTTATTGCCATTTAAATATATATAAATAAACAATTTAAAATAACCAAATTTATGAATTAAAAAAAAACTGTTAATATTCGATAAAAAAAACTATATAATTTATATAAATTAGTGGTATTCTCACTATGATACTAACCCCTATTTTAAGCTACTTAAGTCCCTGGCGCCACATTTGGTAAAGAGAAATATTACCATTAATTTTTAATTAACCCAAAATTATTTGTTAAAGCTAATTTTAACACCTGCAAACCACTGTGAAACAGCATTACAACTAGTTCCAGTAGATTCACTGTTTGCTTGTCACAAGACCATAATAGCAGAAATCTCACACCTTTTAAATGTACGTGGTGTAAACAAACAAATTCGATAAAGTTAACTTTATCTAACGCTGCTATGCCACCAGCATTAGTTTAATCTAAGTGCACAATCAGCTATGTAGTACACTTACACCAGAAAAAAACGTGTATTTTGGTTTTAAATAAACTTATGTTTTAATGTTTTCTTTATTTCGGATTTTTTTCCTTATATTTTAGAAATCAAAAAAAAAATTAAATACATTTTGACTATAGCGTTTAGAAAGGAAAATTAAATCAAAGGGAAACAGACATAAACAGGTGTTAGAAAACAGACACACATTTTTAAACACTTGAAGTTCTTTCGTTTTGTATTTTCTTTTTGTTCACTTTTTTTTGTGTGTGGACAACGATGACGGCGGCTGTGACTGCGACGGCAAAGACGACAGCGGTACCTTTTATACATCTACGTTGAGATTAGGGAGTAGACCATTCTATAAATAGAGCAACACAGAACGTATAAAGATGATGATAAGTAATTTGACAAATTAAAAAAAAAGTAAGTTAGGTAAAGGTCGCACTCTTAATGAAACGACTGCGAGTATAATCATAATAATCTTTAACTAATTAGTAATTAATTGCTAATAATATGTACTAAATAACAAAATGATTGCTTACATCAGGTGCAAAACACCGAGTCACCTAAAATAATGGCATGTTTTTTTTTTTTATTTATTGTATAGTTTTAATAACCGAGCCTATAGGGCCTTGTTTACAATGTTGTTTTTTATGTAATTTAAAGGGTCTTGTATATAATTACTTATTAAACGTTAATAGAAAGACTTTCCTATTAATAATATGATTTATAAACCTTTGACCAGCTTCAAATTTGTTTTGTAAAGAACGATTTTCCTTTAACAATTTGATTTTTAAACCCTTGGCCACCTGTAAATTTGTTGATTAAAGTTTGATATAAGATATATATTTTCCAGATACTGTTTGAATATGCGTATACATCTTATATGCATTTTCGTAGCTATCCTGTTAGAATTTATGATACTAGTTAAAAAATGTACTAGTTCGAAAAAGTTCAAAAATTTTTGAACAATGTTATTCTATACTAGCACAAAATGGACAAATCTCCCCAATTCTTGGACATCTCCAAGTAAAATGAGACCGTTGCTTGGAATGTGAATTGGTGATTGGTTCACTACCTATACCTCTTGGGAATGAATGTGCAGCTTAATATCATGTGCGAGAATTGTTATCATGAATTTCGTAGTTGCTGTCTCTTCGTATGTTCACATTGCTGCAAATTATTGTTCCTCGAAATTGCCTTCGTAAAGTACACATCATTAATATGGTACAGGTTTTAAAAAGGATGCAGCATATAGTTGTAAAAAACTAAAGAATCTCATTATTTTAACACAATTGCATCATTAAAGCAATGTGCAAACATATCTACGGCAAGAGGCAACTTTGATTGTAAGCGTTTTTCCAAGCAACTGCTGTTTTCCCCTCTAGCAGCTCGTTTAGATGTGGGCCCACAATTATAAATTAAATCATCGATTTGGGTTAACCAGAACCCAAAACTTATATGTCAAAGCAACCATTATATTAAATCTAATATATTACCCTCCTACGGTGTAAAGTGCAGAGCACATATGTCAGTGGTTAGTTTATAATACCTACCCGTATATGTAGTAGAAGAATGAAATTAAATAGATGGCCAATTTAATCCAACCCTCTCGCATGTTTTTAGTTAGAATATCAGAAGACAATATCGTTGTGGGATCATACAGACCCGGGCCAGACATAACAGGGCGATTTTTGTAACTGCAACATTAAGGGAATACACATTAGTAATTATTGTAATGTGGCATGACATCATTTTGCGTCAAGACAACTTACCGCCAAATATGATAGGCAATTAATGGGATGTTTATGCACAATGAGAACCATTCCCCACATACTAAAAACAATAAATTCAGGAATATGTGTAATATGTACTCCGGCAGAACCAGCTAAAACAGAACAGAACAAACACACATTGTTTAAAAGAACCATATAGAAAATCGGTATGTTGACGGAAAGGGAAAAATCCATTTGTGTACATCCCTGCCTTGCCGTCTTTTCTACTTACCGGATTTAAGCTATTACACTGATCTAAGGGATTCTTATAGTCCGTTTTCAATTCGTCGAAGGCAATGACATGAAATATTGCAAAGAATATTAAGAATGCATCACCTATTAATGCAATTATATAGGTAAATGCGGTAAAGTTGAACATTGCTTTGCTCTTTTGTGTGCTAACAACAGAAAGAAGATAAAAAGGCGGGTGGCGACGTCTGAAAGTTGAGTATTTTCCTCTAGATGTACGCTTTTGGTCTGTAAACACAAATATTAACCAATAGGACAACAGATTTGTTTAATATTTTTCACTGCAAACTTACTAATTTAAAGGAAAAATTTCGTGTAGAAAAAGTTTTCTTCAATTATTTCTTATTTTTGGTCCGAGGTGTCTCCCGTCGTCATGACAGTTGAGTAATTCTTTTCTTTTTTCTCAGCTAATGACAATTTCTGGTACAAAACAGTGATGCCACATGTAGGAATGAAAAGTAATCCTAAATGACGAAAAATATTGCAGAACATAAGGGTTGCCAAAGCAACAAGGCAGATAATTAAAACAAATAATGGATTTTTGATAAATATAGTTATTTATTGTCACAATAGCACTTTACGAGGTGAGGTCGTACTGGACAAATTTAGAACAGATAGCCATTTAAATCGGAAAATTGAAATTTTAAGATTTTGTACAACTGTGTTTAGAACTGCGACAATTGTAAAATAAAAAATGTTTTAAAGTACAAGTACCCCCTTAAACACGAAAACCATGATGAAAGTTACCGTTGGCGCCCATAGGACAAAAGGAGCCAAAAATATGGGCTTTTGAGATCCTTTAACAATTTTTAAAGTGTGGATAGTTAAATTAAAGGTATTTTCACTAATAGCCTTTTTACACCAAAAAATCATATCACCCCCCATGCGCGGGCACTCAAATGAATGATATTTTCGAGACGAATCCAACGGTGTTATTTTTAATTTCCTAGTTGTACAAAAAACTACAATGATTAAATGATTTCTAAGTTCCTACGGGTTCCCCGAACCGAGTTAGAGCCATTTCAATTTTTAATTAAATTACAAATTATAATTAATTAATTAATTATAATTTTTGCATGCGACGCTATTAATCCCAATATAACCATTTTCACTCTAATTTACAAAAAAAAACATTTTTTCCGGGATATAAAAAAAAATTAATTTTTTTTTTGGTATATCCCGGAATTTAAAAAATTTCTCTAGGAACTTAAAAATAAGTTAATCATTGTAGTTTTTTTTTGTCAATTTTTGTGTTTCTTTTTTATATTTTTAAATCGAGATTTAAACCCAGGACACCCTCATGATAGTTGCACATTTGAATATTAAATTAAAAAAAAATCAAGAAATAAGATTAAAAAACTTGTATTAAGTCACATTTTAAATAAAAAATCTAAAATAATGTATAATAAAATTTTGAAATATTATAAGAAATTACCCTTAAAAAATTATAAATTAAAGAAAATAGTGGCTATTTTTTGTACATTTAACTTTGTTGCCATCATAGATTCATTTCGCGTTACACCCCATGAATGAGGTATGGGATAGCTTCTCGCGTTGTTGTGAATTAACACGCTTTCTGTTTTTAGATTCACAACTAACGGCATCTACTTGCTTTTCGACAAATGCAAACGTCACTGTTTGAAAAGCTCTTACTAGAAACGCCGATTAACTCGACACTAATACTGCGTAGTTGCTGTCGACAACATTCGAGAGGAAATGAAAGAAAAATTTATTAATTTTTGTTCTTTTTTAAGATGACTGGAGCCAGGAGTTGAACCTGTGATCTCCCGCATGGTTGTCCTTACCTTCATTAACAAATATTGGCCAAAAACTGTGTAATTAACATCAACTTTGTGTTTCCTCCAATCCCAAACAAACTATGAGTACCCTTACTGTATCGGCATTACCACAACTGGCATTCTATACCAAAAATAGTACAGTTACTCTCGTACTCTCTGCACCATTTTCACCTTGATGAGTTTTGTGGAGACTTTCGCTAACAAGTGTCAGTTTTTCAAAATAAAGCAAATGCAGCAGTAAAACAAGTGACTGTTAGTAATAATTCAATCATTCAGTGAAATTTATTTTTTAACAATTACAATATTTATATTTTTAACAAACTGATGAGGAATACTTAGTCAGTGATGTGATATGTTGTTATATTGCTACACACATTGGGAAGTTACTATGTGAACAATTTGAGATGAGCTGCCATACAACGACGATCATATTTACACAATACAAAGGTGGCGACGGGACACACATAACGGTAAGTAGGAGTAGAAATTGTACTTAAAGAGTATTAATTAATAATTAGTCATTTTATAAATAAAAAGAAAATCCATCTCCGCTTATTGAGTTTCCATTCAAAGGGTAAGACCTGACGCTTTGTTGTCGCCTGTAGTTGCATAAAACTGATTTAGTATATACATAGCTGCCCAGGCAGGGCGTGAAGATGCCTTAATAATTCGTATGCACGATCACTATGTACATATGAAGGATATCGCTACTGAACATGACTTACAATAGTGACATTATGTATGACGTTCTTCTGAGAAGCTATTCCGAATTTATAGCTTTTGTGGTGTTGTGGCGGTGGTCCTAGTAGTGGATCATTCGTAACATGGACAGGAACATTTTAGGGCTATTGCGGCACACGGTTCGATAGTGTTGCCACAATCATACCATGGTCTCAAACGGATGTTTCTGTTGGCGATACGTAGATGCGTCGATTATCTGTACCTCTGTCCCATTTTCGTATTGACGTATCAAATGTTTTGTGCTGAAATTTACACATATAAAAAACACAATTTAACAGTGAACACTTAAAACTTTATCGACGACTAAATGGTTTAACAACGAGCCATTAAGAACTGAGTGAGAGAAAAGGATGAATGACGACATCGATCATGCAATGATTAAACACACTTAAACCATACATTTGTATGTATTTGTTAAGTCTAGTTGTAATAACTCCACCTAAATTGGGGCAGGCTTGTAGCCACATCAAAAGCAAACTCAGAAGAATACATAAGGAAATACGTGGTTGATTGAGTGCATTAAACTTCATTAGAATGTTAAGGGAATAAACAAAAAAAAATGACTTCAGGCTTAATCATTATTTCTTCTATTGCACTGCCTTTTTTAGTACAAAAATAAATGATTTAATAGTTCATACATGTCCCTTTGGGGGCTTATGAAATAGGAATAAAACTAAAAATTTAATTATATTGAAAATGCCATTTATTCATAATGTATGTGAAATTACATTTACCAAATTCTATACGTTTTACAAAATACTATATAGTTATATGTTATATAATATATGGTTTATATGTATGTATATATTTTTATATCATTCTTAACATAAGCATAAGTAGAGTAATAATAAATAATATAAATACTGATTATGTTTGTTTATGTGTGCCTAATGTAAGATCTAAAATTAATGCCCAGCTTTACGGTTTTCTTTGGCAAACACAAATTATTACATACATCATCAAGTTTGAGAAGACATATCACTACCACTGAATGTTTTACGCGAGGAAGTAAAGTAATTCCAGTAAGTGCATGAAAGATGTTAATTATGAACTATATAGGTAAATGGGTACAAAGGGATTTTAAACGCAAGTGAGATAATATCGTTAATTCTATTTTTTTTAAGAGAAATATTGTTTAAAGAGTTATTGAACTTATTGGAAAAAGGTTATAACTTTATTGTACATCATTTTACACAATATTTCTAATAGCTCTTCAGTTATCCTAAAATATGTGAAACAAGATTTTAATAAATAAGAACTTTTTTAGAAAAATTTCTAAAAAAAAAATTCAACAATTTTTGTAACCGTGTGACCAAAATGCATATAATGTCGAAATTATTATGTTACTATATTTTAATAATTTTTCAAATTTCATAAAATTGATAAGTTTTAAATTCCAATTGGTAAGTTTCGAGTTTCAAATGATGAGTTTTGAATTTGAGTTGATGAGATTTAATTTTAAATATATAAGTTTTGTATTATAATTTTATAATAATTTAATTTGATGCGTTTTGAATTGCACTTGAAGAGTTTTGAATTTCGATTGAATTATTTTGAATTTTACCATTTTAATTAATTTAATTGAGTTTTGAATTTCAATTGATGCGTTTTGAATTTGAGTTGATGAGTTTTCAATTTCAAGTGATGCGTTTTGAATATCAATTGGCGTGTTTTTGAATTTCAATTAATGAAATTTGAATCTCAATTGACAATCTCTGAATTTTTATTAAAAAAAAAAAAGAATTTTTGAAATGAACTAATTTGGATTACATTTTATATAACACGATCTTTACATATCAAAAAGCTATTAAGTTGGAATATTGCACGAGTATTAGCGTTATATATTAAAAATCTTGCAACATTTTAATATCAAGTTACAGATTCTTGTACGATATTGGAAAATTATATTAATAAGCTATTAATAGGTAGGTAGTAATATGCCTTGGCAAGCATGACATGAGGTGCAACTAAAACTTCTTCATTCTAAAACACAGCATTATTAAAAAAACTGGCTTTACGCGATCTTAAAGAATCTACATAACCTAAAACATACATACAAACAAGCGTATATTCATTTTAGAGTTTTTGCGAACCAAGTTTGAATGAAGACCATTAAAACCAACTGTCAATCGTTTCTGAATTTATCCTTTTTTATCAAAATCTTTTCAAAATCATATCTTGTAATGAAACATACACGCTTCTTAAATCAAATCACTTTTTGCAATATCACTTTCATATATTCTTAGTGACACTTAAAGTAAAATTTTTTAATAGGTATACTTAAATGTGTATATATGTATGTATATCTAAAATACTGTTTGCTACATAAATTTATGCATGAGATCGAATTTTCTTTTTGTTTCGTCTTACTTAATATTTTTCGCTATGTATAAAAATGGTTATATTATGTGTTATTTATTGTGATCTCTTCAAATCCTTAAGGATGATGATTATGATGAAACTCTTATTGTGCAAACTTTGTGTGTATGTGTGTCTGTTTTGGATAAAAATGGCTGACGATTGGTTTTGGTGTGATTTGAAAAAAATATTTTGTAATTGCTTTCATCAATTGACTTATTGTTTGCAATATAGGATCACCTGTCTTTAATTTATTACTCTTGGTTAATTACTTAGTGTACGATCGATAATAAATATTCATTTACATATACATGACCTACGATTCTACTTGGGCTTCCTGTTAGCATTTTGCTTCTTAGAGTGTTTTAAACAATTAGAATAGCATCGAAAATATGGTGTTTTTCTAAAAATTTTAGATTTTAAATCGTTGCTATGTTAAAATTTTTATAGTTTTTGATGATTAGATGGTTTTGGCTTCACGTCTATATCTACTGGAGTATCGGTTTTCGTTTTTGAACACTCATTCACAGAGGAAAAATATTAGGAATTTCAATCGGAAATGGTGTAGTAAGTCCGGCATGATTGGCGAAAATAAAACAATTACATAACTTCATTCAGTGTTGTTTGTAAGTGTTAGTCGATCGTATTGATTAGTTAACCAACAAATCTCCTTGAAAAAAATATTGAGCTTTGAGGTAAAAACGGGAATTGTGGGGAAAAAATATCCTCCATTCAAATGTTGGTGCTGGAGATTTTCGGCTAATATCTACTTCGCATGTACATGTTTGAAATAATTGTAGATATATATATATATATACGGCTGATGATGTACCATAGTGCATCAATTCGTCACACAGGGGTCTGAAGACGAACTTTTGAACAGTTTGAAACACGTCATCCTAGTCAGTGACACTGAATTTACCATTAATATCAACAATAAAACTCTTTTCTGATCGGTTAGCCAATTTGATGCATCATTTAAAAATCAACTTAATAGAACTTATAAGTTTGTATAACTTTGTATCAAAAATAATATTTCTTGTGCCAAAAAGTACTTCTGTTGTACCAAAAAGATCATTTCTTGTACCAAAATGTACTTTTGTTGTACCAAAAAGGACATCTCTTGTACCAAAAAGTAATTTTATTATAACAAAATAAGTACTTTTGATATACCCAAATGCACATTTGTTGTTGCACTGTAGAGCTTTTGCACAAACCTATAAAAACTGTACTTTTCCTGTATCGGGAAGTACTTTTGTTAAATAAAAAACTACGTTTAATGTATCAAAAAGTACTGTAATTGTATCAAAAATATTTTTTTTTTACCAAAAATTACTTTAGATGTATCATAAAGTAATTTTAACGTACCAAAAAGTATTTCTAATGTACCAAAAAGAAATTTTGTTGTACCAATAAGTTCTTTTACTGTACCAAAAGGTATTTTTATTGTACCCAAAAGTACATTAGTTGTACCTTAAAGTAGTTTTATTGTACAAAAATTTACTTTTATTGTACCATGAAGTACATTTATTGTTTCAAAAAGAACTCAAAGTTATTTTATTCTACCAATAAGTTTATTTACTGCATCAAAAAGTACTATTATTGTACTAAAAAATACTTTTACTGTACCGGAAAGTGCTTTGGTTGTACCAAAAAGTAATTTTACAGTACCGAAAAGTACTTTAATTGTATCAAAAATAAAATTTTTTGTACCAAGAAGCAATTTTGATGTAACATAAAGTACTTTTAACGTACCAAAAGGTAATTTGATGCAACAAAGTACTTTAACGTACCAAAAAGTAATTTTTTTGTACCGAAAGTCACTTTTATCGTAAGCAAAAGTAAAGTTATTGTACCTGAATGTACTTTTATTGTACAAAAAAGTACTTTCACCGTACATTTATTGTATCAAAAAGTTAACAACTATTTTAATTGTACTAAAAAGAAGTTTTATTGCACCAAGAAGTACTTTTGTTGTTTTAAAAAGTACTTTTATTGTACTTTTGTTGTACCCGAAACTACTTTTTATGTATCCCAAATAACTTTTATTGTACCATAATTTAATTTGTTGTACCAAAAGTACTTTTAATGTACTAACATGTATGTAATGTACCATAAAGTACTTTTGTTGAACCAAAAAGTACTTTTATGGTATTACGAATTAGATTTCGTGCTCCAAACAGTACTTTTCTTGTACTAAAAAGTACTTTCACTGCTCTTAAAAACATTTATTGTACCAAAAAAGTACTTAATTTAAGTTAAAAATACTTTTATTGTACAACAAAGTAACTTTATTGAACTGCAAATTAGTTTCGTTTTATCAATCAATGTACCAAAAAGTACTTCCATTGTACCAAAAAAGTAATTTTGTTGTATCAACATTTATAAAAATAAACATTTCTTTTATCAAAAATTTAATTTTTTTGCACCAAACAGTACTTTTGTGCAAGAAAGTACTTTAACTGTGTCAAAAAGTACTGTCAATGTTCAAGAAAGTACCTTTATTATACCAAAAAGTGGTCTGATTGTAACAATAGTACATTTATTGTACTCAAAAGTACATTTATTGTAACCAAAAGTACATTTATTGTACCAAAAGTTTATTTTATTGTAGCAAAAAGAACTTTCGATGTACCATAAAGTACTTTTATTATGTCAAAAAGTGTTTTCAGTGTATCAGAAAGTACTTTTAATGTATCAAAACGCAATTCAATGTGCCAAAAAGTTTTTTTTTATTATACCGCAAAGTGCTTTCAATGTACCAGAAAGTATTTTTAAAAATTATCCCTCTGCAATTTCGTATCAGTAGTGCTAAGTTCTATTTATGTACTAAATTGTATCTCTATGGGCTAAACGCGCTTTTGCCATGCACCATCGTCTTTCTATTTTGCAAAATATGTCACCTCACAAAATACTTGAGTGTTAAAAAACTCTTATAAAATATATGAGTTGCTTAAAATTGTGCTCTTAATCTTGATTAATACTCGCGAATGTTGTTAATGAGTGTTCAAGTACGAAACTCTTGCTTATGAGATAGGATATTTGTACTAGCAAATTGCTGTCATCAATGTCAAAAATTTCTTGTTTTTAAAATTTCGACCAATTTCACTTCAAAAACCTCGGATGGAAACATGACCCATCCATGTTGTTTCATTTTACTTATATACATGACATGACAATGACGCCAAAGGTTAATACCGAGTTTTTTAACGTCATTTGTAAGTATGTTTTAGTTAATTTGTTTGTTCAAAAATCTTGCAAGTGCCATCTACAGCCTCTTGTGAATTTTAAACTGGCGTTATAACATTTTTGCTATAATCAATGGCGGCGTTTAGACTGCTGCTGGCCCCTTTGGCTGAAATATCACGGTGAACTCCTTTGGGTGTAGCCAAATTCTCTTCTTCCTCGTTCATGGTAGATAGACGTGCTTGAGTAGGGCTGATTTAATTGTTATACATATATTTTTTAAAGAATTTTTGTATTTTTTTTTAGAATTAAGTTTCGTTGATTTAAAAAAAAAACAAGTTGAAGAGAAAAAAGGAAATAAGCAATTGTTTTTCTTTTAATTACTGTTACACTAGCCTTATGAAATGTTTAAAATGTTTTAGTCTATATATATGATTTAGTATAGCCTACTATAATTTTAAATTTTAACAAAAAACTTACTTATGACTGCCATTAATTTGTCGCACTTTAAAGTTAATCGGTATTATTAATTGATCTGTCGATGAACCATCCTCGTGCAGTTGCTGCCATATGCTGTTCCTCTGAATCTCTTGGGGTACATTTAGGGGCAAACTCATTGATTTCGCTTGGGTGGCGGCAGGAGGTGTCGATTCCACGGGATCAACTTTCAGAGGGATGTGTATGGTGGTAGGTCCCGGACTTAGGGAGGAATTGTATTTGTCATACTTGTCATGGTGTAGGAGGTCGTGGTGGTTGTGGTGATCCTTAAAATGATAGGAGGATTGTTTCGTTTTGGTTCTTTTTGTTTGTTCTTTTTCTCTCTATTCTAATTCTCTGAGATTGAGGTTGTGTTATAATAAGAAAAAATATTGCATTAATTTTAGCCTACGTGTATTGTTGCTGCTGGATTGTATAAGGTGGACAACGGGGTGCAGGGTGGAGTGAAACGGGACAAGAGATGTTAAGGAAACCAAAACTAAAGTATGTAAATGTAAGAATTAACTGGTTGTGTGTATCAAATTTGGGTAAGAGTCGAGTAAGTTGCATTGTCAGAGAAATTCACAATTCTAACTAATATTTAGAAAAAAATTCGTAGAACCAAGTGGTGTTTATATAATTAATGTTGCTCCACTCCTCTCCTGGAAATTATGAGAGTAGTATTTGTCGCAAACGGCTGCTACTATGTCCTAAGCGTTTTAATGTCCCGTGACAATTTTACTAGACACTGGCGCAGTATTCTGAATAATGACACAAATGCATAAATCTGTTCTGGGAGCCTTTGAGAACAAATATTTCAACCCATTATCGTTAACAGAGTACCATCGTCGCACTGTGTCTCATTTTGTTAAAAACCGTGGCATAAATAGAATATTCTTTCAAGTTTCCATTAGTTATTGTACCAAAAAGTACAATTTATTGTACCAAAAGTACAATTTACTGTACCAAAATATACAATTTACTGCATCAAAAAGTACAATTTCTTTTACCAAAAAGTAAAATTTCTGGTACCAAAAGTACAATTTATTGTGCCAATAAGTACAATTTATGATACCAAAAATTAATTTAATTATTCCAAAAAGATCCATTTATATTATCAAATAGTACAATTTATTGTACCAAAACGTACTTTAAATGTGCTAAGAATACGTTTTATCGCACCTAGAGCAGGGAGACCCAAACTTTGTTGGAAGGACCAAGTGGTAGGCGACGTGCCACCATCTGGTAGGGTTAACTGGAGAACACACGCACAAGACCGAAGCGTGTGGAATTCTTTAAAACTTTTTAAAGTCTACATTTGATCGTATTTGCATTTTATATATTTCAAAAGGAAATGTAGGGAAGAGTATTTGGGAAATAGCTTACGGATATTTTTAAACTTATAAGTGAAATGCTAAAAACCAAGGATTAAAATGGACCTTCTATGTATTACCACTTTGGCTAGATATATTGTAGCAAAGGTACTTATTTTAGACGACAAAAGGGGAAATAGTGAAAAAGATAAGGGGATAAAAAAGAAAAAGTATAGGATTTGTTTTGGTTTTTATGAAATTTATTTTGTCTAAATAGATTTTGTAGATGTATATATATATATAGTTGGTAACGTTTACTTAAGGTCTAATCGATTTAACTATTTAAAATTAATCGTAATAAATATTGTTGTATATAAAACTGTGAACGCGAATAGTTGTGCGACCGTTTTTTATGTTTGTTGTCGAAAGTTAAAAGTAAAGTAATATAAAAAAAACTCTACTTAATTTGTCCAACAAAAGCGTAACAAAACAGAAATTAAAACCTACTAGGATATCATACTAGATTTCGATTTGTCAATTGGTGTATGAAGATTTCGGTATTGAGGTCTCGATCATCAACTTATATCACCTATGGACTAGTACGTACATACGCTATACGTAGGTGCTTGAGTTCAGTTCATGGGTTTTTTTCTATACTCTAAAGCTCCAATTATATTTAATCGTTGAAGATTAATTTGTTGTCGAATTTTTTTTTGCTGTTGTTTTATTTTATTAACATATAAAGCGGACCTTTTCTTGTTACTGAGAAATGTCGTTGTCTTTTTTCTTCTTTTTTTGTTTTGTTTGTTTGCTTCATCGCCAAAGTACTATAAAGTATTATATAATACGTTTTAGGTACGTTTTCTATATTGACTTAGTTGTATAATGTTCAATTTTGTTTGTGCTAAATTTAAATTTAAAACAATCAAAAAAAAAAAAGCGGAGGGTTTTCTTAAACAAAAACAAAGAAAAACATATACTAATTAAAAGTATTAAGAAAGTACTATTACAATAAAAATGGTATACATTTTGTAAAAATATTTAAATTTTTTTTGTTATAAAATTTATAAAATATGAAAAATTTCATCAAATTTAAAATATTTAAAAAAAAATTCCATACACTTAAGGCAATTCAAGGGTTAAGACACCCCGCCTGAATTGTCGCAGTAAATGCGCATTCATATTAATTGAACTAAGTAATTAAGTTAAAAGAAAAAATTTGTTAAAAATAATATTAAAAAATAAAGGCAATCAGAAAACTGAAAACCAATACTGATTTTTAGAAAATAAAACATTAAAATAAACAAAAGAAAAACAAATATACATTAAATTAAAATATAAAAACATAAATTAACAAAAAAATTAACTGTTTCAACTACAGTGCATTTCAAAAGAACGACTACGTGGTGATAATGCAAAAAAAAAAACATATACACACACATAACGATAGAGAGGGTTTGGAGCGAGACATAGAGAGATAAAGACAGAGAGTGGGGTAAAACACCGCTGGATTTCAAGTGAGAGGAAGGAACAAAGAATTACAACTAAGTGTAAGAGTTGTGTGGTTCGTTCGTTCGTTCATTCCATAGTCCTGGTAAATAGTAGCAAAGTAAACATAGCGTAGACATTTAACACTCATTCCCTCTCTCTCTTTCGGCATAATTAACACTGTTTTGTGGGTTTTTCTTTTCTTAAGGCAAGAGGGAGAGAGAAACGGAATTTGTATAGCAATTATCCAGTCTTTTTCCTTATCCCCCCTACTCGGCAATTTACTTTTGCAGTAATGTACTTTGCGCCTCCAATTCTTTTTCATTTGGCGCCGAAAAGCTGTTAGCGTTTTTCATGCTGATTTTGCTACTATTTTTAATCGGGGGTTTCTCGTCCTTGGTGTGCGTTCTACTACCACCGAAACAAGGTAACAATTTCCTAAATAACCCCACCTCAGCATCCAAATGATGTAGATCATCGGCCGCCTGACGTTTTGTCATCTCTGGCATGATGTCATCGAGTATTTTGAGTTCGCGCCGTGTGAATACGAGATCCAAGGCTTTACGTATGCCAATCATTACCACCAACATGAGCGGGAAGAGTATAGAGGTGGATGAGAACGATTTGATGAGCCACAGGCAAATTAAACAGGTCAACTGAATGATGGTGAACAGGTGGACGCGTTTAATGGGCACCTGAAATATTGAGAAAGAAAGTTATTTTAGTTTTAGTTTATCAACTTAATTGTTGAAATTTTTCTAAACCAAAGCTTACACAGTACTACACATGATTTTGGGACGAAATTCTGAGAATTGCACGTGAAAGTTGTCCCAAAAAGAAGAAGTTCTGCATCATTCGTTTTGTCAAGTTACAAGCCATAATAATTTAATATCGGTTTGAAGTTAGTAAGTATCGTATAGGGGAATTCGTCACGTTTTAGGCTTTAGGATACTTAGGATACTTACTACCATCAAATCGATATTAAATTATTATGGCATGTAACTTGACAAAACGAATGATGCAGAACTTCTTCTTTTTGGGGATACTTTCATGTGCAGTTCTCAGAATTGAGTCCCAAATCAATGAGCAGAAAAAATGTTGTACTGTGTTATTAACTTGTTTTCTTGCTCACCTGTCTCAGGAACATATAGTCGGGTTGATATTTAGCCGGCATAAACATAATCATGATACGATCAAAGAACTGCAGACCCCTTAGGGAAGCCACGCCCATATACAGGAAAACACCGAACAACACAGGCATAGGAATGTGACACAAAATGGGCGTGAGAAATACGGACAAACCAATTGTAAGGAAAATCAATATGTGAGTAACCCGTTGTTCGCGTACACCCAAAAATTGGGGCTTTTCACCAGGTGCGGAACATTCTGATTCTTTTTTCAATGAGTTAACATGATTAATACTAAGCACGGTAGCAGCTACAAACCTACAATAAAGCAAAATAGAAAAAACAAAGATTAGTCCCAATTCAAATTTTCTTGCCACCCTTCACAAGTTACCATGGCAATCCCATAATACTGCAGATTTGTATTAAAATTGACAAAATGAACAAATCCAAATGATAACCACAGCCTTTCTTCAGTTTATTCTCTTTGCGATTGATGATAACCGCCGTAATTTGTTGATCCATAAAGATGAGAATGGTGCCTAACATGGCTGGGAATACGGCTATAATCGCCGACCAAGCCGGATTTTTTTCCGACCACATGGGTATGATCCAGTCACGTGTGGGCAAGGTGGGTTTCAACTCGTGTGGCACCTCTAGCTTGGGTGTTTCTACCTTCATCAAAAAGTCCAGCAAGGACATGCTAACAATGGCTATTATAACAGAGAAATCGCTAATGTACTGGCGTACCACTGTGGGGAAGAACAAGGCGTTCTTAAAGTTCTTGAGAATGGTGGAAATGGTAAAAGTGCCCAAGAATAACAAGACGGACATCAGGAATATATTTGAGGTATCAGGTTGTGAGCAATCCAAACCGACCAAGGTGCCATTGTTAGCCTAAACAAAAAAGAAAAAATACAAAATTAGTTAAATGCAATTACATCTAAGTTTAAAGTAAAGCTATTACCAGACAATAATCTTTTTCGTATTTGGCGTATTCCAAAATGGTGGCATTACTGCCCGCCGGCGGGGTACACACGCAGTCGTAAACATCCTGGTTAATGGGAAACTTTTGACCTATCTTCAAAACATTTTCGACAGCCTGTAACACAAGACAATAACACATTAATAACATCAATTTAATTTTAACCGCCAATAAACACGTTAATACCTTAATAATAAATATAAATGCTATAAGAGTGGCAAAATTCTCTTCTGTAAATCGTGTGATGTAACACACCAACGCGCTGGCATCCACGGCCGTGAGTATCAACAATATCACCGCTATCCAAGTGCCTATCCAAAATCGGAATGTCATATAATCCCAGCCTTGTTTCAAGCAAAAATCATAGACAATTGTCTCAAACACCAGCACTGGACCTGTCGAACCCAAAATCGTTAAGGGCTGACCCGAAAACAGACCATAGCCGACGCCACATACAAAACCAGAGACCAGCGATTCCATGGCAGCCATATTTTTACCCGTAGCCTGAGACAATAGACCACCAAATGTAATAATCGGCGACAAACAGGCAAAATACAAAAATATCCATGAGGCCACGCATTGCATGGACAAAGCATCCTTGAAGTCTGACCAATACCAAGGTGCCTTACGTTTGACATCATTGACTAAGCCACCAAACAAGCGACCTGTTCTTGACAGCCCCGACTCCTCTCTCAGGCGCTGTTCCACTTCCTCCTCGTCGATTTCCTCTTTGGGTGCCTCTGGGGGCCTTTTACGTATTTCCTGAGAGGGTATGGCCGCCGGTGGTTCAATGCGTATTGTGGGATCCCACTCGCCGGGAGGTAGTACAGTCACAGCATCCATAAACTCATCAATGCCAGCCAAGAGATGATCACGTTTGCGAGCTCGATACGCCACTTCATGGAAGATTTCATCGGACATAAGGGTAGCCATGGCACGGCCGATTTCATGGAAATTACTCTGGCTGCCAGGAGGGCCCAGCAGGACAAAAATAAACCTATAAAATAAATAATAACATAACATTTTAGAAATTGCTTATGAAAATAAAAACAATAAAGGAATAATAACGCCCACTGAGCGTAAGTAAAAAAATCGTTTGCATATTCCCCTTTATTGTGTATGTCGTAGACACGTCGAATCGTAGTCGTTTTTTTAAATATACCATCGCTGAGTCGTTTGTGAGATTGAAATACCACCGGTCCTTGCTCCTATCACGTTCTACTTCATCAGCTCATGAAAAGTTCTTAATACTAAAAATTTCTGTTAATTTTTACTAATTTTATTCAAATTAAAAAAAACCATCGAATGTTGTCGAAAATCGACTACGACATACATAATAATGGGGATTTCTATGTGTGTTCCCGAGTACTATCTCTATATCAAATTGTATTTCTCTAGGACTGAAGACAGTTTTTCTCCACCGCCCATAGGGTTAACAATTAAAAAACTAGTAAGCCTTTAGTAATTTTGGGATAGTACACTTGTCCACTGAAATTCATTGAAATCGGTTCGGTCGTTCAGACGTAATTGAGGATCAAACAAACCTCTAAAAACGGTTTTGAGGCATATTTGTTATTTTTTTTCAACACATGTATTTGTTTTGATACTGCGAACAAGATATGTACACCGTTTTAGTAAAGAGACACTAGCAAGAGAGCGAAAGAGTGTTAGTGTTCTTAAAAAAAAACTTAATTTCCCATTACACCCTATGAATGAGGTATGGGATAGCTTCTCGCTTTGTTGTGAATTAACACGCTTTCTAATTTTAGATTCATAACTAACGGCATCTACTTGTTTATCGACGAATGCAAACGTCACTGTTTGAGAAGCTCTTACTAGACACACCGATTGACTCGACACTAATACTGCGAAGTTGCTGTCGACGACATTCGAGGGGAGCCGACAATGAAAGAAACATTTTCTTTTTTCTTCTTTTTTTTAAGATGACTGGAGCCAGGAGTTGAACCTGTGATCTCCCGCATGGTAGTCGCGTGTTCTAACCACTATGCCACGGCCGGTTAGTGTTCAGTGTTTTGTAAAACAAATGCACTTAAATATGTTATGCACGACAGTAAATGTATTAAAACTAAATTTTGTGTGCACCGAAGAGTACAATTAATTGTACCAAAAAGTACAATTAATGTACCAAGAAGTATTGGTACCGTAATTCATTCATTTGCTCATCCAGATTCCCCTGAAAGTATTTTTTTTTTGCACAAAAAGTACTTTTTAATGTTCTTTGTTGTTTGTGCCAAAAAATAAGCTTATTGTATTTGTATTGTAACAAAAAGTACTTTTACTGTGCCAAATAATACTTCTGTTGTACTAAAAAGTACAATTTATGGTATTTTTTTTGTTCCAAACAATAATTTACTTTAATTGTACCAAATAATACTAGTATTGTACCAAATATTACAATTTAATTTTTGGGTTTTATTTTTACTGTGCCAAGAATTACTTTTATTGTACCAAAAGTTCCTTTTATTGTACCAAACTAGTGATTTCAGATTTTCATTTCCTCATCCTGTTTCCTGTTAAGAGGACTACGAAGTACAATTAACTGTACCCAAAAGTAATTCTAGTGAACTAAAAGTAATTTTTATTGCGATTTGTTGTTTGTACCAAAAAGTACGTTTATTGTACCAACAAGTATTTCTTCTGTGTCAAAAAGTACCTAAATTGTACCAAATAGTAAAATTATTTGTACCAAAAAGTACTTTTTATTGCACTTAAAACTACTATTTGTGGTATTTAGTTGTATTGTGTCAATATATACTTTTATTGTACCAAAAAGTACTTTAACTGCATCAATATGGCGGTTTCATTTCCTCATCCTGTTTCCCCTTAAGAGGACTACGAAGTACAATTAATTGTAGCAAAAAGTACTTTTTTTTGTTCTTTGTTGTTTGTACCAAAAAGTACTTTTATTGTACCAAATAGTAAAATTTTTTTGTAGCAAAAATTACTTTTTATTGTTTTTTGTTATTTGTACAAAAAAGTACTTTTATTGCACCAAAAAGTAAAATTTTTTTTGTACCAAAAAGTACTTTTTATTGTACCAAAATTTATTTTTGTTGAACCAAATATTTGTTTTGTTGCACCAAAAAGTACTTTTATTGTTCCAAAGTATAATTTGTGGAATTTATTTGTATTGTACCAAAAGGAACTTTAATTGTTCCAAATAATACGTTTGATGTATCAAAAAGTACTTTTATTGTACCAAATAGTACAATTATTGTACCAAATAGTAAAATTTATTGTACCAAAGTACTTTTTATTGTACTAAAAAGTAAACTTTGTGGAATTTATTTATATTATGCCAAAAAGTACTTTTAATATACTACAAAGTAACAAAAAGTACTATTTATTGTACCAAAAAGTACAGCTTGTTGTATTTATTTCTATTGCGCAAAAAAGTACTTTAATTAATTGTACCAAATAATACGTTTGTTGTATTAAAAAGTACTTTTATTGTACTAAATAGTACGATTATTATACCAAAGAGTACTATTTACTGCACCAAACAGTACTATTAGTTGTACCGAAAGGTACAATTTATAGTAATTATTTGTATTGTAGCAAAAAGTACTTTTATTGTATTACAAAGAACAATTAATTGTACCAAAAAATTTTTATTTGATCGAAAATACTTTTTATTGTACTTTGTTTATACAGAATGTATTAATTGTACCCACAAATATTTGTATAGTGCCAAAAAGTACTTTAATTGTATATTACTTTTGTTGCAACAAAAAGTACTTTTATTGTATCCGAAAGTACTTTTATTGTACCAAAGATCACTATATATATTGGACCAACAATTATTTTTATTGTGCTTTGTTGTTAATACCAAAAAGTAAGTTTATTGTACCAAATAGTACAATTAATTGTACCAACAAGTACGTTTCATGTACCAAATAATACTTTTGTTGTACCAAAAATTAAAAAAATTAAAATTAAAAAAAATCTTTTATCAAAAAATAACTTTAATTTTACCGAAAAAGTACTTTAATTGCACCAATAATATACCTTTATTGTTCCAAATAGTTCACTTTATTGTACCAAAAACTTCAATTGTATCAAAAAGTTGTACCAAAAAGGAAGAGCTACATTTTGTTTTTCCCCACGTGCAAAAGCGACAGCACTGATTGTCGCTCTATTCTAGCAAAATAAGAAAAAAACGGTCTTCAAAACATTCAAATGATTTAGTACAATCATTGACATAGCAGATAGTTATTTTTGTTTTGGGATTTGAGAGAAGAGAAAGAAGAGAACTAAAGAGAGCTGATTGCAAGCTCCAGATTCCAAATTTATATTTACTATTCTTTTATTATCTAAACTCCGCACTTACCTAGTGGGCACTGGCACTTCCGTTAGATCACCCATTAGTGATGCATCCTTCAAGCGTATAAAGCCAGCCAAAGGCTTTTCTAAGAAATCCACTTCACCAACCAAAATATTACTGGCCTCTGCACCGGGCGGAATTTTACGCATGAAATTCATGTTGCCCCGATGGTCACTCAGATCGTTGCCGCTGTTATTCCTCTGTATCGACTGGCTGCTGGGACTCTTGATCATGTCCTCTGTTATAATGGGCATTTTATTATTTTTACGTAATTTTTTAGCTTTCTCTTTAGAGATTTAAATTTAAATTCAAATTACAAATCCAAAATACATTTTCAAAAGTTACGGTTACAATTAAAATAGTAGCCAAAACATTACCGATAATCAACAACAAAATCATAATATCAGTCAAAGTAGGAAGACGAAAAAAATTAAAGTTGAAAATATAAGAGAAAAAAATTATAAGAAAAATACAAAAGATAAAACAAAATATTAAAATTAATAATTGAATTAAAACTACAAATGAAATATCAATGAAACACACAAAAGCTAACATGCATAAGGTAAACACACCCAATGAAAGAAGTTAGCGGTAACGATAACAGAGAGTGAAATATGAGGGAGAGTATCAACTTAACAAAAATTAGCATGCATTTT